>OY101447.1:141854185-142211875 GCA_956483635.1 Panzeria rudis
TTCTAAAATATGTTGTAACCGACATAGTTTTTACAAAACGAACCAGGCCAGACTCCCTCCGAAAAGAATAAAATTTGGTCTGAAAGTTCAGTCTATGCAACTAGCATTTGATTAAAAAAATCAGAGGAGTAGCGTCAGTGGTTCCAAAATTATCCCACCTTTATTATAGGAAAAATTACAAAAAGTCCTTGAAGCAGTTTGTCTAAAAACAGGAGACCGTATGTATAAAATATATGAAGGAATTTCTGCAAGCTCAAACTCTATTTTAGACCTATAGTTTCTAGGGCAAAGATGCTTAGAATTCTTTGTAGAATTCTAAGACTTCTTGTAAAGAAATCTATCCACCCTAATGTATGTATAAACATATTTGTATATAAAACACATACATACATATGTGAGGAGTTTCTCTGCTCATTTTGTATCCTTTTTTTGTTCAGTCTTGTGTATTTGTTTTAATTTTTTTCCTTGTTGTATATTTTTTTTTATTTGTTTGCTGTTGTTGGTGCTTCTTGCATTCTTGTGGCGTCAAAGAACCTTAACGAAGATAAATAGTTGAAGTTTTCGTTGCCAAATTTAGTGGAAAATTGAAAAAAGCTTTTTAATGTGTGTAAAAAAGAAATATATTTTCATATTTATCTAATGTTAAGAATTTTCATTTTTTTCATTATATTTTGGCAAATGCCATCCGTATAAATATTTCGCAACTAATATTTTCAAATATTTAACGATTTATTCAATAAAAGAAAAGAAATAAAACAAATTATGTAGTATAAATATCTTATTTATATTTATTTATATTTTTCAAGCAAATTGAACAATAGACTAGACTACAGAACATTTTTCAATATTTTGCAATGTTTTCTTTAAAGAAAATAAGATAAAATGCCATAGCAACAAGCAAATTTAAAGCTCATTTTATATGTTAACAAAAATATGTTCTTTAAATAAATGCTTATAAATATTTAAAATACCTTTTTCTTAGTACAATCCGATTTTCAAATTCAATGTATTATTTAAGAGCTTTACAAGCCTGTAATTTAAATTAATATTTAAGGCTTGTAAAGTAAACGTAAAAAAATTGAGGGCAGCATCAAACTATTTGGAACATAAATCAGGCATTATAAGCCGATAGTGTTATCATCCATTTCTTTTTGTAATACCAGCTCTCTAAAGAACTCGCTCGGACTCTTTATATTCATCGTAAGATTTTTATATAATGCCGTAACTACTTCAGCTAACAGCACTTTAAAAATATCGAACATTCAACACTTTTAAAAACTTTTCTATAAAAAATGTATTCTATGAAAACTGTTTCATTGTAAGTATGAAAGCTCTTTTTAGACTTTGAGGGAATTTGAAAAGAATCTATTAAATATTATTTTTTGTATCACCATTTATTTTATTGCAAGTATTATAAAGTGTTTTTAAAAAAAATTCGAACAAATTTAACTTCATAATTCAACGAAAACATTATCATAAATGTAATGAATGGTATTAATGTAACATTTTATACATATGATAAAGAAATATCGATGATCATCATCATTTCTAATAGCAAGAAGTTCTCTTTTTGCATTACCAATCACGGAATCTGAAGCGATTTGGGAAATATTTCTTTTTCGACGTCCTATAATGATTTTTCCTCAAGAAAACAGGATGCAAAATTACCCATTTTTGTTTCTTTTTATGCGAATTTAAACGCAAAACTGTGTTTTCATATAAATTTAGGTGAATAAATATAAACTTTTAGAAGAATTTTTACAATTAAGCTATTAAGTTATTTGGAAGAATATTAGTTGATAAATGTCCTTACAAAAATAGATTTTTTTAAAAGCATTGCTAGTAACTTTTTAAATTATATAGGAATTATAAATTTTTGTATGACTTAAATAAAATCTTTTGGTAGAAAACTAATTATCTGCATATTTTTTATACAGATTTTTTATACTTAATACATTCTTCGAATATATAAAAACCCACAACAGTACGGTAGAAGCAAAATTTTTTCAAAGAAAATCAGTAATTTGTAAACAAACACTGTTTTTGTATCGTTTGTACTCGTCAGGTGCTGTTGACTTTTTTTGTCGTCCTTAAATTAAAGCTAAATTATATTAAAATTTTTTTTACGTAACGCTCTCTACATTCTTATACGAATTCAATATGTTTTTCAGAAAACACACATTTTATTTTAAATTTAAAACAATTTAGATGTGTAACCTTCGATGTATTTTGACATAAACTCTTCAGTTACTCATTAAAAAATTTTAATTAAATTAAAAATATATGGATAACACTCCATGCATATTTTTCGTATACAAGACTTTGAAATATTTAGAAGTTCAACCATACGCTGTTATTTTAGTGTGTGTTGTTAAAGCAATTGCAAAAATTAAATCGAGTAATAAAGCGAAATAAAAACCATAACGTTCAATACGAAAGATTGCGGACAACAACAATTTTATAAAAAAAATTTTAATAATTAAGGTATGAGCCTTATTCGATCTGTATGGGCTTATATCCAAAGACATGAAGGAAAAAGTGACCATCAATAACTATACAATGAACTACAGCTCTAAGTGTAACAGTATGAATTGATTATAGGGAAATGATATTCAACTCTTGACTGCAAACCACTGACTTTGATCGAGTGGTTCTTCAGTGGCTTAATGGTTCTTCTCGTCAGATTTTTTTACCGCATAGGTAAATAACTCTGACAAGAATAGCGGGAGCTATCGAAACATGCCAGTTCAACTTTCCGCGCAGTTAAATTTTTCTTTGTCTAAATGCTTCACATTTATATCCATATAAAAATACAATTAAAATGAAAAATTAAAATAAAAACCGAACTCAAGCCAAAATATTAGTTTTTGTTTCAGTAAAATGGACTTTTACCCCCATATTCATAGAACTTAAAATGAATTTGAAATGTATTTTATATCAAATTTTCCATACAAAATTTTCTTAAAATAGATTTCAAATACATTTTATTTATTTATGAATATGGGGGTTATTGTTTAAGGGTTTTGTAAAGAAAAAATATTGATAATAAAGTTAGAAAAACTATTGATACAATTACTAAGTACAAAAAAAGTACAATCATAAACAAGTTAATAAAACAACACAAAATAATCAATATTTCTTTGGATATAAGCAATTTTTAATATTTTTTTAAAATATCATGTGTGAAATAAGAGAAGCAAATGCAAATATTCTAAAGCCCTTGTAAGTTTAATCTCGTTTTGGAAAAAAATTATTGTCTCGTAATGTGAAAAATCAACAGCATGCATTACGGACACGCCATTTTGTATGAAGAGAGTATAAACAGTATTTTCGATATTCGTGCTACAGAAACAAAACTTATGTTAATTTATTTACAATCTATTAAATCATGCTAAAGCAGTTTTTATTTTCAAATTTATACGTTTATTTTATGAAATATTTTGCTATACTTTCAACGGAAAAGAAAAAAAAATTTGAAAGGAGAATCACCCATATATTTATATTACATTAAAGTTTGTATGCTATCATCAAATTCATGATGTGTTTGTCAAAAAGATTCGTTTGCTATTTTATTCATTTCTAACTTCAATACAAAAGGGTTTTTTTAATATCAGCCACTAGCCAGCCAGTATTTTGTTGGCTCTATGAATGACACCTAATAACGGTTGTATTTCAGTTTTTATTATCTAGAGCAATTACTGTGGTACCCCAAGCAAGCCAATAGCTTTTATTTTTATCTATTTGTTCATTCATTTTGTTTTAACTGGTACTTGGTTTTGTAAAACATTTGCAAGCAAATAAATATTGATTGATTTTTATTAAATAAAATTTTCGAAAAAATTATTTCAAAGCAATAAAAATAAAATCAGTTTAATGTTGTCAAAGTGAAGGAAATAGAATATAATGTAGTTCAAAGAGCAATTTGCTTTGTGAAGTCTATGAAACCTTTAAAGAATTTGGAAATAAATAAGAGAATAATGTAATTTTAAGTAGAGGCATAAGAGCATTTATGATGAATATATAGAAGAAATTTTGTTAAGAAATATATCATAAAATATTGCGCAATTCATAACCTATTAAATTGATCAATTATATTAAAAATTTATATTATTAAGTGCTGCAATTTTGTATATTAAAAAGTAGTTACTATTCTTTCCAGCACAAAAAGTTACATAGTGGTTTCAATTGAAAAAAAGGGTAACAGATCTGTATCTTTGAATCGTGCGATCCGATTACTAAAAATTATAGAAAAGGAAGTTTCAACCACCCCGTTGAAACACACATTTGGCTACAGGCTGTCAAAACTAACTACATAGGGCATGCAAAATCTTGTCGGACTCAATATAACTTTTTTAAATACTATTAAATTAGAAAAGGATAATTATTTTAAAATTGATGTAAAATTTACGAACCGATAATTCTCGTTATTATCAGGTTAATTATAAATTTACCTTTAAAATTTTCGAAGATATGTGGCTTTGAATTTTAGTATTTTGGCTTTTGGCCTCAACTTTATTCTCTATTTCGTCAATACTTCCGGTAATAGCATAGCCAAAATTTTCCAAAAAAATATTTTATGATTTTGAGCACAATCCTCGATAACATGCAGAAAAAAATTTTTAGTTATCTTTATTCATGTAGTCGTAAAAAGGAATCAAAGTGAAGACTTTGAAATGAGAGTGAACAGTGGCATAATTTTGACAAAAATAGAGTTTAATTGTTACACATTTTTCTAAAAATTTGTTCAAAACTAAAACTTTTTATTTTCAACATATCCAAAGTAAAAGTACCATACTTCAAAAATTACATCAGCTTAAAGCATGTACGCTACATCCAGCGTTGGACGAAAATGGTGAATTTTTCTACGAAATTCTAAATTAAACGCTTAAGAAAAAAAAAGCCCATCGAGTTTTTTAAGAAAAAAAACGCCCATCGAATTTATCTAGAAATTATCTAATATAATTAATCTAGATTTTAATTGTTACCCGCCCCCTGAAAAATGTAGCCAGAAAGAAGTGCAGAAAAATAGTAAAATTACTAGAAGCATTTTATATACCTGCATGAAAACTGTACTAAACTTTAAGTTTTATTTTTATTTTTTTACTATTTATTAAAATACATAGGAATACTCTTATGTTTAAACAATTTCAAGGATATATTTAACGTGTAATTTTTAAAAATTTTTAATTAAAAAAAACATGTAAAATAAATGCGGATTTCCTATATTATTGTCATACGTATGAGTAATATCACGGTTTCATTATATTACTCATACGTACATATGACAATTTTGCCATAAAGAAAAGAAAAATCAAAATTTGAACTTTTTTACCTACATTGGCACAATGTTTTGCTAATAGGGAAATCAAATCTTGTTCAATTTGCGAAAACTTTTTTTGTAGATTTAAAACGAAATATTTAATAGTCTGGAAAAATTTTGTTTAAAAATCGCAACTCAGTCAAAAGTTTAATTAAACATTTTGAAAATGGAAGATTTTGCTTCGTTTTTTTCAGGAAAAAGTGCGTGAATTATTTTGTAATTATTTTGCAATAACACTTACCCCATGTTTTTACTTATTTGAAAAGTAATACTTAAGGCATATCACTGCAATTTTTTTTTTAATTTTTCGTTATTGAATTAACCAGAGCGTTTCGAAATATACTTATTCTTATTTTAAATATAAGGCGCGCTTTCTCAAATCGTAAAGCATATCAAGTCACATTGAGGCTATTTTTGGATATGCTTTTTTCGTCATTTAAATTATATTATTTACATTATTTATTATTCATATTATATTATTTAAATTATATATATATTTTATATATATTCACATATGAATTGCCTGTTCGCTTAATGACTAGCACTATCATTTATAAGATATTCTGTCTTGTTGTGCTAGGTCCTACTCTAAATAAATAAATAAAATAAATAAATATTGCGGCGCTCTCAGAAGCAAATCAAATTTTCTTATTTGTTTTTCTTTAAGAGCAGTAACACAATCAGGCAATTAATGCCTACCAGTTAATTAATTAATGTGTTACCTTCTTTGGGAAAGAGATAGTATAGAGAGAACAAGTGGCGATGTGGGTGAGAGATAGCAAACTTTAATCATTTACAACTCTGCTGTTGGGCGTTTTTTGTAGAGCAATGTCGCAGCCCCTCTGGTGTCAAGTAGATGGAGATATTAATTTGCTTAAGCTGTGTAGCCATTTTATTAGTTCTTTTACTTCGCCGATATTACTTCTGCTACAATACCGATGAAGATGCGTGCTGTGTTGAGCATTAGGATACATTAGTATTAGTCGCTGCCGGTACAGCCAAATTGATCAGTGCTATCACTTTAACAGTCCAACAAAAAGCAGCACAAAGAAACATCAATGAACATCAGAAAAATGTATGTTGGCTTGCCTGAAACTACTCTTGAAAATAAGATCTCAGTGTTTGTAGTCAAATGAGCTAACTATTCAGCTCGCAGCACCCTCTGTGTCTTTCTTAGTAGTTAGTATATAAATTCCTATATAAGCGCAAAATTTCATTCGAAGATATTAATAATCAAAGATTTTACAGCATTAAACCAATTGTAGTTATACACAAAACACTAGATGAAAAGACATATGAAATTTCATAAGAATCGGAGAGCTCGTTTAGAAACTGCAGATTTATTTCCATTTTTTTTAAATTCCTTACTGTGGAACGGTATGAGTATAGCTCTTAAGCGAATAATATTAACCGAAGGTAGTTTCTGCTGCTGCTCACGGGACTATTCTACTTTTTCAGCTGTCAAATTGTATCTCCCTTTTTTTGCAATTCAAAACAGAGGGATATCTGGTCAGGCTCTTTCAGGCTATTTCATAAGCAATCATGTAGGCAGCAGCACCAGTTCTAAACTATAGAATCTAATGTTTTCATTAAAAAATATTTTTAAAAGTATTTATTTGCTTTCCTTAAATACCAGTAAATATTACTAAATTTAGCAGATTTCTATTTATCTTAGCCATCTATATTGCAGCAACGTATAACAATGATCCACTGATTATCCCCTCATTTACATATTTTCTTTGTCTGCTGGTTTGTTTGTTATCAAATTGTTACAAATGTTTAGTGCAAACAACAAGTCATTCGTATGCATTGCGTGTAATGTAATTCGGTGTAAGTGTTTGAATTCTAAATGACAAAAAAAAATACATTTCAATTTACATTTTACGTAAAAAATGTGGAAAAATCAAATCATACAAAATAAACTCATTGCAAATAACAGTCATTGTGGTGGCGTATACTTAATAGAAACATAGCAATTAAATAAATATTAAGTATATGTAATCAAGAATAGTTTTGTTTTCGCATATTGATATTTGGGTCATGATTTAACATTATTAAATATGTACATACATATTTGCATACGATTGCTCTTGCTGTGGAAAATTAAGCAAAAATATCAGTTTTAAAGTATGAGCGAACAACTGAGTTTTAAATATGAGCACGTACATTCCAAAAAAATTTTATTTTCATAACTAAATTCTTTCTAAAGTATTGCACATAACTGGACAATTATTAACATTTACAAAACGCTTAAAACTATATCATGCTTTTGTTGTCATTGTGTTGATGTCATACCATTTAAGGCATTTAGGTATAATTATACATTTAATTACAAAGTATTATTCTCTATATTTGTATTGTATTTTGTTCATTAAATGGTAAAATTGTCCATTGTCTGAATATAAGTGATAGCTCGTATCATGTAATACTATTATGAATATCTTTGGACACATTATTTTGTATTTGCTTCAATTTTGTTGCTACTTCTGGTTGTAGTAATATACCTTATAAGGTTTCGAATAGCTTTACGTGTAAGGGAACTTTCAGGCTTTACATTTAAAAATTTATATATATATTTTTGATACCTGAAATTTTCTACTCTATAGCTTTTGACAACTATATATTTCGAACTACCATACGGATTTAAATTAAGGGGTACGGTAGTGCGTCAATCTAAGTGCAGGCCTATGCACATACAAAGAAAAAATTATTGCCCAATTTTTTTCCATTTAACACTTTGCTCAGTACAAAAATAGTTTTAAAATAATTTTTTCATTATATCACTATTTCTTTTGTTGATTTTTCTGTTATTTGATAAATACCAACATAATTGAAAACCAAAGAGTAAAAATTTTTATATATTAAGGCATGTAAAAAATATATTTTATTTTATGTCTGAAAAACCTAAAGGTTTTTAGAGTAAGCAGCACTTGTACTGAGAAAAATTATTTAAAAAGAGGGAACTTTCTGTTGCTATTCTCTTGCTAAACAAACACAACTACATCCATACGTATCAGTGGTCAGCAATGAGTATTAAAAAAGTGAGTAGAGTTGAGTCATGATTCATAATTTCTTATACTTATTGCGATGTTGTACTCATTAATACTCATACTTAAAAAGATTTATGATTTATGATTTGTTGATTTCGACTTCCCTTAACTCAATGTGTACAGACGATGAAAAATAAGTATGATTCACATACGAACATTAAAATAATCATTATGGTGTTGTGTGTATGCTCTTTACGTGTTTGTGTATTGTGTGTTTGCTATAATGAGTTGAATCAGATGTAAGTATTATGAGTATTATAAGTATTTTATAAATCAAACTGAAGTTAATTATGAATAAAGCAGATGGTATGAGTATGATGAGTACTTATACTTACAGATCAGAGTAGTTAGATTTGAATGATGTCTACTCACTTGCATTTAAAATTTCATGAGCGAAAAAACGATGCATTGCTGATTTCTGATACGTACATACTTAACAAAAAGCTTTTGATCAAGGCACAATTATACAAAGTAGGCTTGCTAAAACGACATCGACAAATAACACAAGCATTTTGTTTTTGGACCATCATTTTACGATGTCAAAGCAAAGCGGTTCACAAACCAAATAAGGAAATTTTGACGTCCAGCCATGAAAAATATCAAAAAAAGAAAGTCAACTTCATCTGTTATGGATGCACCTGGCTTTCGATTTTTAACAATCCTTCAATGATATAAGTTTATGTATATGGAAGAGTAGCTTTGGTTCACTTCTTGCTGCCATTTTCTAACAGTGTTTTTGGCCAAATGGTAAATTCGTTGGATTTCAAATTTTGAAGGAGCTTAGTTCGAAACTAGTTGGAGTTAAAATACAAACAGTGAGCAAAACTTAAATAAAACAAATTCAAAAGTGTATAATATATAATAAATTCAAACATAAAAAAAATTAGCTAAAGATTTCCTAACAGAAAAAATATAATTTCAATTCATAACCTTCTTCGATTGTTTTTTTTTTTTTTGAAAATTATAAGTAAGTTTTTTGTTACTATTCTATTATATAAATTGAAATTTAAAAAAAATTTCAAGTAATTTCGTTTACTTGGATGTACGAATTTTTTAATAGTAATCCAAACATTTTTTTACTCAATTCTTCGGATTTTTTAATCAAAGCGCATATTAATTTGTTTCTGTGTAGTGTGTATATTACACGAAACCAATAGCGTTCTTTTGACACCTTCATAACTTTGCTTCACTTAATCATAAAATAATGAAACATGAAAATACTCTGCATAAGATAGTTCATAGCTAATATACGAAGGTTTTACCATAAATAATTCCTGAGAAACTTGTATTTATTAAAACTCACTGACTCCGTCCTCACTGTTATGGGACACCTCCACTGCAGCTAGACAGATGAAATTTGGTATACAGGTAAAGCGTACTTAAATTTTTAATGTGCAAATATAAATGACTATGACTGTTTATTTGAAAGTAAAACTTGCTTTTTTTAAGATTTATTACCTATCAGAATAATAAAATTTTTTTAAATTCTGCAGAAAAAAATTTCTGCTACAACTTATTAAATATTTCTGAAAATATAATTTTTTTGGTACGCCTACTAGGAGTGATTTCAAATTATTATCAGTTGTGTAATCTATTTAATTTTTAGTACAATTTATTTATCTTTATAATCAGATTTAATTACGGTTACGTCTTATAACAGTATGAACGACGTTAACACATGTACCCAATTGACAGCAAAAAGACTTGTGTTATAAATTTACACTTGTCCATAACTACGTTATTTACTTCAAGACTGTAATAACTGAAAAAAAAAAACAGTTTTACAAAAAAAAAAGTTTTCACTTTACTCCCATCGTAAAGCAAGAAGAGTGTGAACTATACATATTTGTATAATATTTTTTGCAGAAGAACGATAGATATATCGATTAATACTGCATTATTAACTCAGAAAGCGCATACTGTAGTTAGCACAGTCTTGAAGCAAATAAACAGTCTGTACTTTCTCTGAAAATTTCACGTGAAAGTTTAAAAATTCATTTAAAAGCAACTAGAGTTAATGAGTTATAGAAGTTGTGCTTTTGTAAAGATTAAAAGCTTACAGATGTTTGCTTATTTTTATTATTTATAAGTAAATATAATACCAAATCGCTTACTTACATTTGCGGTTAGTTCTTAATAAAATTGTGGTTATTGTGGTTGACATGTTGATTGCTATTATTGATTCATTCATGTTACTGCTGCTCTTTTCTATTGCAATCAATGTACAACTATATATAAAAGAAGAAATTGTATTAAAAACCATAGAAGATAAATAAGCGTTTAAATTCTAGAAAATAAACTATACATGCACAGAAAAGATATGGTTGTATCATGGTTGCGTCAATTATTTAACATATAGTGATATGGTTTATGCTTAAGGGCAATCAGTTGTTGCCCTAGGAGGAAGGGAACTAGCACAGAACCTGTCACGTGACTAGTCCTTGGCGGATAGGGACCGGTTCGAGCTCTAACACTTTGCATGGACGCGACCTATCACTTTAACATGGCCTTGTCATAGGAGGGAGCAATTGATACCTTTTAGACATTTTGTGATGGGTCACTAGACTGATCTAAAGAATCGTGCCATTAGTAGTTTCTATAAAACTGGTTTCGGATATAGTTCCAAGAAAAGTAGGAGTTTATTTAGTTTACATAAACCCCTCCCACTACCTAGTATTAAGGGTTGATTCCTGCATATAAATCAGTTTTATTAGTTTTGCCACTGTACCCCTTTGCTTTTCATCCCCTCAAATACAAAAAAAAAAAACGAAGACAATGAACTAATTTTTCATTACTTCTATAGAGTTACAAAAACTAGCTTATATGGAAGTGTGGTTTAGCAAAGTGATTTTAGTGCGTTTGTGAAATAATATATAAAATTTATTTCATTCCTTAAAAAAAAATCTATTTTATTTGCTAAAATTTCGAATGAGTTCCAATTTTGTAAAAGTAAAACAAGTGTTTAATTATTATCTGGATGTTGTTTGCTGAGACGTTGAAAATATACACTAATTGATACTTTGGAAGTAAAGAAAAAGTAGTTCCCACTGGGAAATTTATAACGGCATCTCCCACCGTTATGAAGTTTTTAGATAAGATGTAAATGATCATATATTATCGATTGCTATTAAAAACGATAATAGCACAACATGTCTGTCACGTCTATTTTACCGTTAGAGCTCGATATATTTGGTAATATAACCACCTTGTGGCATATGAGCAATATATATATATATATATGTATATATATATCTTTACTACGTATGCGCATTATTTCAAATATACATGCGTCTGGATTTAAAATAATAAGCAGCCATTTTACTAAATTTAGATAGTGAATAAAGAAATAATATATATTATATTTAATAAACATATTTATTTTTTACCAATATTAAAACATTAAGGTTAAACAATATTGCCATTTATTTATAGTTTAATGTTAGTATTATAAATATATAAACAACATTTGTTAAATATCACACATTATCGCTTTTTCATACTTGTTTTTCTTTATCTCCATCCCAAAATAATCCTTTTATGCTGAAATTTTTCTACACAATTATTCCATTAAAAAAGTAATAGTTATGTAAACTTAAAAAAATAATGCTTATCTTTGTAGCAAGTAATTTTTAGATAAAACTAAAAAAATATTTTTATACATACTTTACGTAATCCTATTTAATACTAAATCAGAGTAGGAAAAACTTGGAATAAAATATAAAATAAATTGTTGTCTGTGAAAATTCATACATGGTCAAACAAACAAAAATTTTCAATAAAAAATACAGGAAAAATTAGAAAGAATACTCACTTTTAAATAAATACAAAATATTCAAGCGGAAATCCTTTAACACATACTTTTACACATTAGAATAAATGATATAAGCAGTCCCATTTGCTTCATATGCATAATTAATAAAAGCAGTTGTAAAATAATGATTTGATTAAAACTTTGGTCTGGCAAACCGTATCCTATAAAATTCATATGTCCCTTGAAAATCACCATTAAGCCCAGTCTTGCTCTTCCAATTATGCAAGAATGCATGGTCTCCCATTTCTTGTTTTGTATTAGAACGAAAAGTGTTTCTCAATAATATGGAGTATACTAGTTATGAAGCAAATAATTCGTTAATGATCCTAAATGCTGTCACAAAACTTGCCATATAACCAGTTAGTTTCAAGACGGCAACGACCAGTGGCAGTTCCAGATCTTTGCTCTTAATTGTCGTTGACATTACAGGACGTCATATAACATAACCTGAAAATTCTTGTTTAATGTAGATTTTTTTTAAGATAAGTAACACTTATGATAACAGTGTCTGCATTTTGTTAGATTTTAGAAATGAGTTGGAGCACCTCAAGTGTTAGGAAGATCCATTAACTTTCGTAAGCTGTATGTGTAACCATTTTATTAGTTGTTTTACTTCGCCGACGGTTCTGATTACAGAAGAAGTAGGCCGCTGTGATGTGTATTAGCATAGAACAGTATTAAGTCCTGCCCGCATAGTTTATAGTCTGCACTACAGGAAACAGTCTACCAACAATCAACACAATGCCAAACTAATGTATATATATCAAAAAATTCATGATGTTAGTGACTTGTTCTAAGCAGGGATCGAACTAACGTTCCTAGTAATAGTTTGCTTGTCATGGAGCGAGTAATTGCTGGGTAATCAATATTAATTTTCGCAGAGTAGCTATTAGTTCAGGAGTCAGCGAACAATTTTGTCAATTATTTCTTTTCGAACGATAATTGGTGAGACCCATCAGGAAGTAGTATTATAAAGCCATGAGAACAACTTAATTTGTACTTTATGCAGCCCTGTGTTCTTTTAAGACATTCGTCTTGTTATACAGGATAACAAATAAATACATTAATAAATAAATAAACAAAGCCTCGTGCAAGTCAGCTGTGGTTCCGTTGAAGGGCCAAGCGGCGACAGCCTCGAAAACACGTAATTTTTTTTGAACCATTTCCTCCTAACTAAACGTTTACCTGATGATAGATTAGATATATGGAACTATGAATAAAAATGTATTGTCGCCGGCTGTATAGCGGTTAAAAGACCGTCAGCTTATATTTTTAAAGTGGCGGCAAAAAGGGAAACATTTACAAAAAAAAAACAAACACCATAACTGCTACAGAGCCATTCCTAGAGAGATAAAATCTAGAGCCTACCTCTTTAGTTTTCCCTTTACGATATTTTTTTTGATCATACTTACCACCGATCACCATTCTTTAAGGGGGCTCCTATACAAATATAAATTTGTTTGTATGGGAGCTACCCTAAGGGGCGGAGATATTTGAGAAAATGTTGAAAACAAAAAAAAAATACTTGAGGTCAGTCATACATTATACCCCCATATTGTAAATTTTGTATGGAAGCCCCTTAAGGAATGAAGACACGGGGAAAGTATGTTTGAGAAAAGTCTTTGTGCTAAAAAATTAATAAGACTCAGGCGTACATTTGACCCGTCTAGAACCATCCTGGGCGCTGCTGGGACCAAATTTAACAATTTCATTAAACCACCTTATTTGTATGGGAGCACCCTAATGGGGGGAGATAGGGGCGGTAGCTATGGTTAGAGAAATGGTTAAATAGAAAATTAAATTGGAGTCACTCCTACATTTTACCCCTCTATTTGTATCATAGGAGCTTTATGAGCCAATTTTTTTTTAATTTTATAAAATTTTTGAATTTGTATACCCTCTTACGGAATGGTGATTGGGATAAGTATGATCAGAAGAAATGTTAAAAAGGAAAAGCTAAGTGTGGTCGGTCCTACTTGTTACCTCTCTGTGAGTAGCTCTGTGGCAGTTATGTAGTTTTGTTTTCTAAATTTTTTCACTATTTGTCCCAAATTGAAAGTATTAGCTGACGGTTTTTTCAGCGCTATACATCAAGCAACAATATATTTTTATTCATAGTTCCATATAAGCTATTTTTTGATGAGGAGGAAATTACTGAAAAAAAATGTTTGGAGGCTGCCACCGTTCATTCCCCCAAAGAACCGCAGCTGACTTCCACGAGGCGTGGAAAAATTGTGCTATGTGATGTTTTTTTGTGCATATTAAATTTTTTTCTTAATTCTATAAAATCGTTCATTACTGATATTTTCCAATGCAGTTATATAGGAATTTATGTGAAAACTATGATTTGTTTCTCATAATCATTAGAATTCCTAAGAAAGTTCCAATAAATCTAAAAAATAGGTAGATTTCAAAAGGGTGCATGCCCACCAAAAATTGTAAATTCGATTAAGTTGTTTTTCTAAAATCATGTCTGTGAAGACACCTTTTAGACATGTATATAATAATTATTTGATCCTTGAGAAAAAAATTTTATATAGAAAACAATTATGGTGCTTTTTTGGGCAAAAATTGTCAGAAATTCAAAATATTTAAATTTTTAAATTAAAGATTGTATATTTTCCTACTCTGAAAGAATATTTCCATCAACTATTTTTTTAACTATTCGAAATTTCGTCATGTAAGTAACAAAGAAATAATTATGAAAATCGGTTGTTATTTGGATCCGATATCTTAAAAATACTGGACCAAGGATTTAAAAAATTTAGAAATTTTAATATTAAAATAAGTGTACCTTACTAACTATACCAGGTATTTGTTTAACCAAAGTCTTTTTAGAGCTTTATAAGGTATATAAGGACACAAAAAATTTTTGGAATCGAGTGAAAAACAGACAAGTGTTGAAAAATTTTACATGACCAAAGTGCACTAAATAAGAACACTCCTTTGATATCTCCATGTAAAATTTTATACTGATCGGACTAGAGTTAGAAATAGTTGATATATTTCCAAAATATTTAATTCTGCCCCACTGGCATTTTTCTTATACTCATACTCTATACAATTTTTTTTTATTAAAATTCAAAATCGGATGTTTTCACTAAATCTATTATAACTTTCTTAATTTTTGCCCGATGTTAACATGTTTACTTTTTGTACGTTGGGAACAAAATTTTATTTAAGATGTGGGTCAAAACAAAAATTTAAAATTTTTTGTTTGCTTTAATGGAGCATTTCAAAATGGTGAATTTTGAAAAAACGCAAAAAACTGTACTTTTTTCAAATGTAAAGGCTTGTAATTCAGTGAATTTTTATCTGATCAACACAGTATAAATATGAGCTTAAAGAGGAAAAACATATCTATGCAATAATGCCAAACTTGCTCAATTCAAGTAAACAGTGCTCATGATTTTTGGAAATATCTTTACAAACTGCAAAAAAACTAGTTTTTCGCGATTATCACGAAAACGGTTCTTAAGAAAAATAAGTTAATGCCATATTTGTGTTCAGCAGCCCCAATTTAGCTTAAAAAACATCTCATTTTTGAGGTGTATTTTTTTGTGAACTAGTGTTATCTTTCGGGAAGAACTTAGTCATATAAATCTGTCACTGGCTCCTTTACTATAGATTTATATTACAAAATTTCTATTTCGTGTTCTTATTCTTCCAAATATACAATTTAAATGCTTAAACATAATTTACATTTTATTTTTTAGCTTTTCAGTGGAAAAGACTTAGGGTTTATGGCGGGAATCAAACATTCTAACCAGACGCGTCATTTTTGACAGTCAAAAATTGCCCAAAATAAGTTTTATGCCGGCCAGTTGCGAAAGAGACAATAATTTCGTGTTGGTGTTTCATTTTATCCAATTAAAAGTGTTGCGCATTTTGCAAATGTATGCGTAAAACAAAACAAAAGGTAACACTATTACTTTTTTATTTCTCTTTTGTGATGCTGGCCAAGTCGGCTGAGACGGCAATATCTTCCGGCTCGTGTCGCGACTGGTTAGACTGTGCCCGCAACCTCTGGACTGACAGGCTAGCAGCGCTACCACTTAGCCACAGGGGCACTGTTAACTCTACATTTAGGATAACGATCTGATAATGTTATACATTTTTTATTATTTTCATACACTAAATCAATGTTAGCAGCACTTTGCCTTAACTTCTTCACAAAATCTGGAATTAACGTAATTATTTAAAAATTTTTTTAATTACACTTTATATACCTGCATCAGCGTTAGCTATACATTTTAACTAAATGTATATACGTGTACATTAAGGTAGATAAGCATTTTAGACTTATCTGCACAAAAATTGTGATTTTGTGGCTAAGTAAAATTTACTGTAATACCACTTGTAAAATATCCAAAATTTATACAAAACAAAATCACACATCGATGCTTAAAATAATTAATACATTTTCATTTCTGTCACACTACTCGAACAATCAAACAAAAAATTTTCGTTGTTGTTAAACTTGCTTCTTTTTTGAAAATGTTGTTTTTCTTTCTTAGTTTCAGAGTTTCTTTTTTATTATGACTACAATTTTACAGTGAATTGCACTAAATAACAGCCATTAAGCATAAAAGCTGTTTTCGCATGAAAGATTTTTCTAAAGCATTTTAAGCCAAATGCATGTTTAAGCATCTTATTTTTAGAATAACAGTAGTAGCAAACAAGTGGACTTAGATACAATTGCAAGGATGTATATACTCGCTCAAGCACATACACAGGCATACACTACATTTCATAGACATATGCTTAAATAAAAAAACTAAACAAATACAACAGTAAAATAGTAATGGTTCTATTAAAAAATACATACTCGTAAAACCACAGAGACATAATCGAATGTTACTAACTTCAAAAATACATTTGCGTGCACGTAGAATAGGGACAAGTGTAAGATTCCCCACTAATATACGTGTATAATAAATAGTATTTCGGTATAAAACTGTAACTAAATAGAGGGAAATAAATAGTAGGTTTTACCAAAAGCGTATAAGGGTTTGCTACAGGCGTATGTATTAACTTTTTTTGCAATCTTCGTTTAGTGCACAGTGGTAATGGAATAAGTTGTGCAGATCAACCTCAATTCCTATTAAGTATTTATTGTGAGATAATTTTTCAAAAGTAAGAAAAACAAAAATCTATATTTATATGTGGGTAAGACTAAAAAAAACTGATATTTTTTGTCTCATAATTCTTAATACCATTTCTGAAACACTTAAAAAAAAATGATTAAAAACTTTACTGTAGGCAACATATTTAATATAAAATACGTCATCGTGTATAAGAGATAATTTTAGTAGAAATGTTGTATTAATTGTAGAGAACCTACTTGTCCTATGACTGGTGGAAATGGGAATAATACAAAATCTGCCTGAGTTGTAGCCGGTGAAAAGAGAATATACCACACACCTTGAAAACAATTTTTAGCAAAATACCCTCACTGTAGAAGCAGATTTTGTCCAAACAAAACTATTTGTTTGAATAACAGTAATTTAGCTAGTATTAAAGAAACCACCACAGGACAAGAACCTTTAGTTACTGAGTATCTTAATTCTGTATAACGGCAGCCTCCAATGACAACGCCCTGTAAAAGTTACCAGCCCATTTCAAATAAAATTCCGGAATTCGAACTGTTTGCTAGTCCTTGCGAATCAGTCCCGTCACCTGTCTTATGGCAGGTTTTTTCCCTCTACATTATATAAAAAATCAAAAAATAAAAACAAAAATAAACATCCGTAAATATAAGTTAACGCATCAAGATTTTTATGTGGTTATCAGTTATCGAGCCATAACTCGGAAACCTGGCAACCCATTAAAAAAAGAGTCACACCATCTGAAAGGGCTTAAAGAGAGCTACATTTTCCCATTCTTACTTTTTTTCTACGATTTTTTTGGTAGAACAAAATTTTGAAAAAACCGTATCGGCGCCTTATGATATCAGATTATGGGGGTTTTTGTGGTTGTTTGGGTTTTATGGTATTTATCTATATAATTAATAGACAAACAAGTTTTTTAGATTTCTTTTACGCCCGTAATACTGAACCGATGTGCGGAATATTTATATGTTTTTAAAGGGGTTTTTTCATAGAACCTGACAATCTTGATTTTATTTAAATCGGTTTAGTACTTTAGGAGTAATATGACTATCAAATTCTTACTAACACCAATCAACAAATACATGTATGTTTTGTTTCAGTTACAAGTAAAATACACAAGTAAATATTCGAATATTTTTGCACCAATAAAAAGCAAAAATAAAAAATAGAGAAAATCAAGCATAGAGCGTTTGCTATTTAGAGAACTAAAATGAAATTCAGGCATACATGTTTGTTTACCTATATTACTTATTTATTTTTTTTAATATTTCTAGAATGCGGCCGATTGAGTCAACCGTTGACTACACTAGTAGTAATAAATATTTTACCTACTTTACAATAAAATGATGTAGGTTGAGGTTGCATGCACAATCGTTCGATACCAAATGCGTTTGGGTCTTCTGAATTTTGAAAATTGGAGAATGATCCAATTTTCCAATTGTTCGCTTATATTATATTACTGGGTATATTACTTCGCAAAGTAAAATTTGTTGGCCTTTGGTAGATTTGTTTGATTGTAAATTTCGCTTAATATATCTTTTGCTCCAAAATGATTAAGAAAATCATGATGCATTTCTTTCATAATTATATGATTAGTCTTTTTTTCGTCCTGATAAGCTTTTTTCAATTTCTATATGTAGCTGGCAAAAAGCTACTGTTGATGTTCTTACAATTTATATAATGAAGACTCTTAAATAAGATATTTTTTAAGAAAATCTTTTAGTCTTATATTCCAGTGTGCACATTTCCAAGACGAAAAGAATGACGACAAATTTAGCTTCCTCTTACAGCACTTGAAGCTCTAAAATGCCTAAAAACACAAAAGCGACATTATACGAGTATTTTGTAAAAAAAAAATACATAAATAAATAAAATAAACAAAGTTATCATAGAGTACTAAGTAACTGAGGCACAAGCTACTATTTCAAAACAGAGAAAAATATCATAAGAAACTATAAGTTGCCAGCATTTGTGTAGTTTTCTTTTTATTTTCTTGATACCGAATGCAACAATCGACCAAAAAAGATGCCAACCAGACAACACAAGTAAAGTTTAGTCTTTGTTGCTTAGAGGTTTTAGTTTTATTTTTCATTTATATTAGTAAAAAAAATAACACTAAAATCCCCACATGAAATATGTGGTGTTTTGGCGACATAAACTGTCCTCATATTGGGATGTGCTTCCATAACTATTAAACTTACACTCTTAAACATGAGTATGAAAAATACTTTTGTCATTTCCTTAACACACATATATTTTGGAGCAACTTTAAGAAATATTATGTTTCCTATAGAGTTTACTCTACTTTACTTGAATCTATTTCACATAGAATTTACTTTATGCTTTGTGAAGCATATAGACACGCAAACAATATGCTTTGGAATTAAAATAGGTCAACATCGACATGTAGTGGACTCTTCAGCTCAAGGATATATATACATGTATTCTTTTCTTAGCTTGTAATATCTTTTGTAAAGAGCAAAAAAAAATTTTATATTGGGGTTTATGGTAAAAAAATTTGGGTGTTTCTTGTGTTTTGAAAAAAAAATACCCCCATTTTGCCAAAATAAATTATTATCCATCAAACTAACGCTAAGGTGCAGGCTTATGCAGTTTCAACTAGCGTATTGATGATATGTAACTTAATGAATTTTCTTACTGGACTTTCGCCTTTGGTGTTTCGACCAATTTTTTTCAACACGAAGCAACGATACTAGAAAGCGGATGAATTGTCTTGGAAGGCTTCTACAACTCCTCTTATGGGTGCAGAGGTCTTTTGTGGCGTAAATTGGTCTACTGTCACGTTACTAGTCGGGGGAATGCTATTTCGACCGCAAAGGAGGTGTAGCTTACTTCTCGGGGCTTAAAGCAGGCCAAACTATTGATGCAGCCATTTTTGTACAATGGCATCCTAGATTTCTAGAGAAATTATTTCTGGCATGTTACGGGTTTTCTTTCTGATATTATAAGACTTAACTATCCTCTGTGGAAAAGTAAACAGCTTTGCTCACCTTTGTGTCGTTTATGCCTGGAAGAGGATGAGACAACGGCCAACATTATATGTGACTGTCTCGTTTATGTAATGGTAGAATGCATGTTTTTTACACTGAATTTATGTGTTTATGGATAATTTACGGCGGGCTTATCCATCCTCTGTTCGGACTTTCATTAAGAGAGTAATACAGAACTTTAGTTAATTTAGAGAGCATCAGTATATTTTTGAAAAGTTATTGTCGAAAAATTAGTTTTTTGTACCACCAAAAATATCACTCTGCAGCGCTACATTGTGTGTCACAGGTTAAAGGTTTTAATGCGAATAACTCTTTCCTTGTCTCAAAAACTACTTTTATAATTATTATGCAAGCTGTAGAGAATTAAATTTCATACTAATTTTGCAAATACCAGTATTTTGTACTATCAACAAAGCGTTATGCCATATTTGTACCACCCTAGTACATTTACGCTACCGAAAACTAGAAATGTAAATAGATCTGTATAACTTCTCATATAAAAAATTTTAGGAAAATTAAAAGACGGGTTTTTACATATAACTTTACAAAATTTTTTTCCTTCAATAATTATATGTCAATTTTATGGACCAAATTAAGACACAAATGATTACACCATGCGACAAATGAAGACTTTTAGAAAAACTCACGAACTGGACAGTATACGTTCGATTGTACTACAAAAGGGTGGTAAAACCTTAAACTCAGGTTGACAAATTTGGTGACAAATTTTTTTCATGTGCTCCAACTAATTCAGACTTGGTGATACCACTTATCTCTGTATTACAATAATGTAGTTAGGAGTACGCTAAACAAAGTTTTTGAACATTTTGTGCCAAAAAAATAATTTATTCATGTACTTTTTTTGAAAAAAATATAAGAATTTTTTTTACTTATTTCACAATAAGTTATAGGAACACCTAATTTTTTGCCAATAATATGAAGCAAAGTTGTAGCTACGGAAACACCAAATTGGTTTTAAATCGAGTTATATAGAAGAAGTTTGCAATCTATGCTAAGTGTAAATTTTCTCCTAATCAGCCAATTAAGTTAAATTGCATTCAAATTTATTTAAATCAACTTTTTATCTATGTGGCTCTTCCATGTTAGATAATTATCAAGGTGAATTCCTAGGTACACTTTATGTCTCAGTTTTTATGGACATTATTTCCTTGGACATTATCGCAAGCTACCGATTTGATATAGAAAAGGATCAATATTTACTATGTATTTAACTATTAAATTTTACTGCAATCGATGGGTTAGATTGGCAATATAGTGTTGTAGAGTGCAAATATGATATTTGCCAAAATCTTTATTGTTTATTACATATTCTTATGCAGCGTTTACTTGAAGTTTATTTCAGTATTTTGTAGCTACATAATGCAGTATTTATTCCACCATATGTTTCCACACAACAAAAAAAATTTAATTATATCCATTTTACACTATACTGCCAAAAACAGCTATACAGGAGTAAATATAGATGGTTTTATATTTAAAATATTATACCGGAAATTAATTTATAAATTTTATCTAGTATTAAAGTGTTTGTTG
Source organism: Panzeria rudis (assembly GCA_956483635.1). NCBI lineage: Eukaryota > Metazoa > Arthropoda > Insecta > Diptera > Tachinidae > Panzeria > Panzeria rudis. Next base: position 141,876,043 of record OY101447.1, read on the forward strand.
TATATAATTTTTTTTTAATTCTGATTTGCTACAATACTTCATAAACCTTTAACAACCGCTTCAACAACATTTTAAATAATTTCATTCTTTACTAGCTAAAATTGCTTTCAATACATTAATTATCAATTGCAATTTACCTCAAACATTGTAAATGCTCATATGAAATGTAAATAATATTTTATTTACTTTTTATCAAACTCTAAATTTAGCCTGTAGCTAAAAATTACTAGAAAAAATTGCAACAAATTAAAATTTACATACGATTAAATAATTTGCTAAAAATATAAAAAAAAACACTAGACCGACCCACTTAATCCTACCGAAACTGTATAACAAAACAAAACATGTTAAGGATAACGTAGAATTTAGTGAAACAACAAATGATGATGATGTTACAGTAACTAACTAGACCACAACAAAAACTGCAAATGGTAGTGAAGGCTAACATCATCAAATACCACAAATTATGTGCTCTGGCACCAAATAAAAGTTCATTCAAAATTGTGTTAAGTCTAATATATGAAAGAAATTTAATTGAAAACTATAAAACTTAATTCTAGTATAACCAAATAATAATAAAGGGTGTTTAATTTAGGAATATAAAATATTTCATATTGCATTAGCAACAACGAAATATAGGTATACAAATTAGCTTAACCCACAACGAATAACAATTTTTCAAATATTTATTATAATTGTAAAATAAAATCATATAGAAAAAGTACACTCAGACATGATTTGAAAAGTTGGAATTATCCCTAAAAGAAAAGTCGTTTTCTATGGAAAGGCCATCACGCCGTAGTTCCAATTGCGGAAAAATTTGTAATAAATCTGTATATTTGAAACTTTCGAACCGATTACAAAACGATGCACCGTGGATCAAATCTGAGAAAAGAAGTTTACGATTTTTTACCGAAATATAGATTTTTTTAGTTATGCCAATCGAAAGAAGCAATCAATACAATCAACATTTACTACATAGTTGTAATATTTTCGGAAAACAAAAATTTAACGAAATATGATGACAAAAGTGTGTTTTTACTATGGAACTAAAACTAAGTTGCTCTGGTGCTCCAAGTCCGTCATTGCTCCAGTTTTATCGTTTCAGAAGTTCTATTCTATGACTGTGTAGCTATCATACAGTGCAAAAAAGCATTGATTTAGCTATAGGCTTGCCTGTTATGAGAGCTTGAAGGTAGGAATTTTTTTTGCATATTTCCAAGTATTGTTGATCATCGGAATGTTAAAGCAAATAAAACTTTTCACAAACGTTTCATGCGAAGACACAAACTTTGAAAATATATTTAATCGTTTCGTACATGAGCAAAATCAAAACAAATACTTTTGCATACAAAGATTGCAAACAAAAAAAATTGGCTTTTCACTCATCTGCTTGCTTTGATATCCCGTTTCAATCGTAAAATTACAAACAAAACAAAAGCAGAAATGTATTTTGTTAAATGGTTAATTGTATTTACCGTAAATACATAAATACATTCTCAATAAATCGGGAAACGCTTGAAAAGTTCTCAATTTTATTCTCATTATTTAGTTGCGTACATTTAAGTTAATGTAAATTTAGTGCACACCAGTAAAAGCAATACAAAACTAAATGGAAAAATCATTCTCCTTGTTTTTGTTTTGTTTTGGTTTTACTCATTGAAAAATGCAAAGCAAAACCAAATCAAATGTTTCCTTTTGTCTATTATCCTACTCTGTTGATCATTATGGTTGTTACTGGCCATAAACACACGAATACAATTTTTAAGTCGCACAATTTTTGTTCTTTCCAAAACACACAGCCTAGTTGATCTGGCTGAAAATGTATACGTACACACTGCTTTGTGTATTAGTGTATTTTGCATTCATTTGTTTTTGCAAACTGTGCATGTATTAGTGTTGTGCTGCTAAAGCGGGGTTGTAGCTGCCATGAAGGAAGCCAGGGGCCAAGTGTCTCCAGTTCACCACTTTTGTCGACAAGTTTTGTAACTTTTTGGTGACATTGTCAACGAATCGTCTACACTTTTTATTTTGTCTTTAATGGGGAGAAAAGTTCTTGACAGCTAGAAAACGATTTTTATTGTCTCATTTTGTTGTGTTGAAAATAAATGCGGCTGCACGTAAAACTAAAAATTTTCATACAAATCTAGTAAAAAGTTTCATATGTGTTGACTAGAATCATTAAAATGCAGTAGTGAATCTCTGGTACCAATGTCTCCATATGGTGCCATAAGAATCACCTAGTCTATAGTAAGTCAATAGTTCTGAGGTGAGTAGTGGAATCTCAATGACAAGCACATGTTAAATGTCTATAGCACAGAACATAGACTGGGGTACAATAAGTCAGTAGTACTGGTGACAAAGTCAATAGTGAATCAGTACAATGTTACTATCGACAGCTCCTGCAGCGTGGTTGAAAAACTATGCCAACCAAAAACCATTCTCTTTTCCTCTCTATAATTTTTTGTCAACACAATTGCTCTAGTGTGTTTTTAGGTAGTGGCATTGATACTGGGTCGTATGATTAATAAATATTCAACTATGTCAGTTAAAATGTAAAAAATAAGTGCATACATTTAGGCTTTCATAGCAGGAAAACGTGGAGTTTTGTGATGTTGCGAATATCAATTTTTAATATTCGCGTATTTGATCCAAATAAAATAGATATGCCACTCTGTGACACAATCCGTACACGCAGAGAAAAGATATAGTTGTGGCGTGGTTTCGTCAACACTGCCATGTTTCTCGATATATGGTTGTGGCAAATAATTTATTATTGCTTTAAATAATTGTGAACCTTAATTAGTTTACGACATAAAACTGAGTTTTACATTTAATAATGACATTATTAGCATTCATATTGCTTGCAACATGATTGAATTTATTGGTAAAAAATATTCTAGCTACAATCATGGTGTATTTAAAATTCAATAACAGTATGGTTCTATAACAAAAAATATGATTCTTGTCCATACTATTTTAAAACGTATTATTTAAAAAAAAGACATGGCTGGCTCTCTACTTTCAAAAAAGTTTTTGCTCTATTTTTTGGTTGAATGTTTTTTTAATCGTTTTTTGTTTTACTGGAGAGCTGTTGGTTTGTTTTTTGTGTTACTTAAAAAAATAAAAAAAGAATATATAAACTTAAAATAACAACAAAAAAAAACGGATAAAAGTTACCAAATAGTATTCGGCCATGTTCTGAAGCCATTTCTTTTTGAAATTCCAAAGCTTCAAAAACGAAGAACATTGTTATTTTAATCTAACAATGTAATGCATTCGTAGCTTAGTTTGAATAAAGTATCTGAAATATATGAGACATAAAAATTAGCTGAAAAGCTGCAATAAGTGAGCTTTCGTGAAAGTTGCCGTTTTCAAAACGAAATGGTTTCCAGTGCATGCCCGAAATAGATAATAGTTTTCATTTCAGATTCAAAACATTTTATTTTACATTTAATTTCAAAAATAGATATATGTTTAGCTGCTGTCAATTTTTAATCAAAATATGATTAAGAAAACAACCTTTATATGGTTCTTTAGAACCATGCTATTTTTATATACAAATATAATATGATTAGTTTAAATCATAGTATATTTACATTCAATTAAACATTAGGTTGTATCAATCGTATTAGTGTTATACAAGACACCAATATTATATTTAGAACAGATTTATTTTCATAATAGTATGATTTGACTTGACTTCAACCATGTAATTCAATCATAGATGAGATTTGAGCTACCAACATCTATTTTGAAAAAAATCTTTCAATAAAAACTGTAGTATTTCAAAATTTTTTTGTGAAAATTTTTGAGAAGAAAGTATTAACTCGAAATAAATAGTGCAAGTATAGATTTAAAAACTTAACAAATAGGAACATTTGTGGCATGAAAACTGGTACAACTCAAAGTACTTGAGGTACCTTGATCAATTTATTTTATGAAAAAGATCACAGCTCCCTTTTTTTGTGGTAACGTAGTGGTCAGAACAATACAAAATTTTTACAGTTGATAGATATGAATAAATAATGTCGATATTCGGTAAAAAGTGTCAAAATAAAAATTTGAAGTAATGCAGTGTTGTTAATAGTGTTGTTAATAATGTTGAAAATTTTTTAACAGTTTTTATTATAAATTTGGTTGAATTAAATCATAAAAAAATATATATTTAATATCATTCTAAAAATATTGTTAACTGTTTGTCTTTAAGGTATTATCCGTCTTCTGATGCATAGTACTTCTAATTGCAAAAAAATTTTTTATAAATATGTATGTAAAAAAGTCATTATTAAATATTTCTTTTCCACACGCTAATGTAAGTAGCTGATGTTAATGATTTGAAAACTTCATAAAGTTTATATCTGGGCTAAAATAGTAGCCTAATACGATTTTCTGTGTTATTGTTTTTACGAGCAGATTGTGTTTTTGAGTTTTATTCAAATATAAAGCCACCTTAAAAGCAGTAGCCCTATGAATAGGTATATTCAACCATACATGCATGTATGCATATCTGAAAATAATACTCAAACGTTGGTATGTGGATTCACATGCATGTATAACTGCGTGAAAGTCTATGATTAAACAATAGCAAATTAATCGCAGGTAATGAATGGTTAAAACTAAGCACTCGTACTATCATATACAGAAAAATACGACCAGAAAATAGAAATTGTGTGGTTTAGCATAAAACAAAGAACAACTTCCACCTAATTCCGTTGACATACTAACGCAATTTCATACGTACATCAACAAATAAATTTTAACATGCATATCCTTACATGCATGCGGAATATTTAAGTAGAACCTTAATTTGGTATTAAAACTCAATTTGCAAAATAGGATAAAAAAAGCTTGAATAACAAAAAAGTTATACTAATATTTATTTTCATTAGAATTGTGAGCACTAAAGTGTTAATGGTCGGTAATACTTTAAATATATATTGCGAATTTTCAAATTTCATTAAATTTAAAAAATTGGAAAGGGAAACCAATGAGGCTTTAAAAAATACGGAAAAACTTATATGTATTGATTCTTTGCTAAGTATTCTTTGACTTTTTGAAATAGCAGATTCTCCAAAAAAGTTTCTTCCGTCATTTCTTTTAACTTAAAAATTGGAAAGATTCGCGGATAGTGAAATTTTTAGAATAAGGTAGATGTAGCACCAATCAGCTTACAGTTTCACAACTGCCTAGCTCGATTGATTTCAAAAGCTACGTAATCAAAAACACAATCAGAGTTTGTGCTCCAAAAGCAAGCCAAACACAGATGTCTGATGATTATTAGGACATAATTTTTGAACATAAGAAATAGAAAGAAAGAGTTAATACTTGTTAGAATCGTGATGGGGAGAATATGCTAAAAGCTAAATCCATAGTCATCATAAAACAGTACAGCGTACAATATGTCGAAATAAGAGTAAACAAATCGTCTGTTTGGCACAAGATACCGAAAAGGCAGCATACTCCAGAGGCACCGGAATGGCGTTGTAAGTTACAAGAAAGTTTGGTAACCACAAAAAGTGCACGGATCATCCTATATGTAATCTGCATGAAAATCTTGCCTTGAGAACGCGGAAAAGTGGAACTTTTAGTGCAACACCACAGCAAAAATTGGGAAGAAAGGCGATATACCATTACGAAGAAGTGGTATACCATAAAACACGTATATCATTGCTCAAGAAAATTTATAACCATGCCAAATAATTTGCCCTCCATAAAGGGAAGCTCTCAGACCCTTTTATGTTCAACGCGGAGTGCGTCAATTATTTATATTATTACCTCTCTGATTTCTGGTAGTGGTAGATGCTCCGTGTGCCATGAAAAATAGAATATAAGGCATTCAGTTTCAAGTTATCAATTTAAACTAGCTGGCATATGCAACGATATATCTTTGCCCACAAGGAATAATAGCTAAAATCGATTTCAGCAAGCTTTCATTTTTAAATTTGAAATCGTTGCCTGTAATTAGGGAATTTAGATTAATCTAACCTTTGTATGCTCGATGTTATCAATTTTATAATATTTTAATTTGTAATTAAATTTTTAATGAAAAAACAGTTAACTTAAGAGAAATAAACAAAACAAAACATTTAGTTCTTTTTATTTTCGTTGGTTTTAAATCATATAACTTAGCCAGAATTTCTTTCTTTCTTTCTTTCACGTATAGCTACACTCACGGCACGGTTTGGAATAAAATCCTAATTCTAAAGGGTGGGCAAATTTGAGATTAGGAAGTAAATAGGCTGTCAAAAGATGAAATGCCAAGAATTGAACTGTCATCCTTTGGCATTTATTTAGTGAAAACTTGGGAAATTTTAGCCATGGAACGCTACACTCTGAGCACCGAATTTTAATTGTGAAAATTGATTATCAAAATGGTGAAAATTTCACTGTATCAGTTCGAATGTGCCTTGAACACCAACTTGTCGTTGTTCGCAACAATTGCATATCACCAGAGGCACTTTGCTCAATTTTTTCCATAAAGATCTTCACCTTCATGCTTATAAAGTTCAACTCATCCAAGAATTAAAGTAGCCTGATTACGAGGAAAACCTGCTCGAATTTTACGAAGTGATACAGTAAAATTTTCACAATTTTGATAGTAAATTTTCACAATTAAAATTCGTTGTTCAAGAGTGTAGCATTATTACATGGTTAAAATTTAACAAGGTTTCTCTAAATAAATGCCAAAGGATGACAGCTCAATTCTTGACATTTCATCATTTGACAGCCTATTTACTTCCTAATCTCAAATTTGCCCACAATTTACTTAAAGGACTATTTAAAAAAATTAGTTTGAACAATTTTGATATAGGCTGTTACTCCCAAATCGTAAAAGCGGAATATCAACTTGTTGTTTATAATTTATTATTTAGAATTAACTTAATAATGCGCAAAGTTTCATAAGAATAGGTTTAGCAGAAATAATTGAAAATGAATGGGCGTGACACTGTCGACTTTTCACCGTGACTAGTCTCGAAACACATCTTTTTAAATAAAGAAAAAAATTCGAAATTGGTTTATAAATCGCGGAGCTCAGAGGGACCACACATATAAAAAGTATCACATTTAGAATTGATAAACTTTCGCTTGCTTTTTGAAATCTGCTAAGAACCACACTGTGTATGAATCGATAAACCAGCGTCACCAACTATGGGGGACCAAATATACTAATTTTTCGTACTTCGGTTACGCGATTGATGCAGATGGAAGATTTTAATTAAATGTAGAGGGCAGAATTATTAAGACAAAAAATCCACTTGTATGTTAGCACAAGTATGGCAAGGAAACAAAATCAGCCTATTTATCAAACTACGAATTTCGGATATAAATATAAAATCAGTGCTGTTATATGGATATACAATATGAACATTTGCCAGTAGTATTAGACACCGCTTTCAAACTTGCATCAACCGCTGCCTTAGAACTGTTAAAAAATCCAAATCAGTACCTCTTTTATCGGAAATTCGTAAGCAGAAGTGGCAGTGGATCGGTTATATTATATGACGTAACGATAATAACGTTGGTAAACAATCTGTCCGTTGTCGGGCAGACAAGCTGGAAGACAAGGACAACACTCCGCCGAAAGCGAAATCAATACTCTTGGCGTTCCAAGGAGCTAACTAATATTAACTGCATAGCACCGGGTCCACTGGCGGTGGACTGTTGTTAACGCCTTATGATAAAATTGAAGTTAGAGGAATACGTATATGTATATATTCACTATCTTCCTATCCCTTTCTAATTAGCCCACAAATCCAACAAACTTTCTTAAAAAAAGGCTTGTTATAGAAAGCATTACAATTATTAAGGATTTGCGTACTCCTATAACTATATTTGTTTATTAGCTGGTCATATTTTTCTCTTACCTTTGTCTAAATTTTGTGTCTTTAGATGTGTGTTAGTGGCTTACATGTATGTATTCTTAAATCACAATAAAAACAAGATGAGTTACTCTTGCAACACAAACACATTAAGTTTAAGTATTTTATGTATGTAAATAAACTATTTTAGCTAATGCCTTAAGCAGTTTACACTGAATATTTTACACGTATCTTTTTTTCTGTACAGCGAAAACCTGTGAAATTTATTTCTCCTGCTTGAAATACTTAAATGCATACCTTTCAAACGTATTAGTATTATGAGTAGTAGAAGTGGTAGTAGACTTAGACGATTTACAATCAGCACTATAGTACTGTTGTTGCCATAACAGCAGCAACACTACACAATAAACCCATTATTCAAGCAAATGCCTCAAGTATCTTCGGTGCGAGTTTGTGTTTACAAAAGTTTTGCTCATACATCTCTTTTTAGAAGACAAATATGTGTATATTACATTGTATGGTTGTATAAGATTTTAAGTCTTCTGGCGTTTTTGCAAAATTATTATTTTTTTTTTACCATTTATTATGCCCTACAAGAGTTGAGGTTTTAACTTCTTTGTGTTTTTATTCCAAACTCTTTTTGCTTACGGCTTTGTTGATAAAATTTGCAACATTGCAGTTTCGCCTGAAGAATGCAACGCCGAACGTGCAAAAAATAATAAAAAATACTTATTGTTAGTTCGCTATAAATTTATTTATATATTTTTTTTAACAAAATATGCTATTCCTAGTTACTATATATAGTTGATTGTTAAATAAATAAACACTGAAAATTTAATTATTATTTCTTATAAAAATTAAATCTTAAAAAGCATCTTAACTTTATTTACTTTTAGGTTAATAATGTTGAAACCCAATATATACGCACTATAGATAATTTGATTGCATCCCGAATTAGTTTGAAACTACAACTCCAGGGTATACATTTTAGTAGCGTAAATCCTTCAGTTTACGGCCATAGTGTATATGGAATGAACTCAGTGCATGGCGGCGGCTTAGTTTTACGGTGTACAGCAACAATTGGTGAATTGTATCAGGAATATAAGGAAATTGAATTGGGTACACCACAAAAGGATCCAGTTCCTGCAAGAGGTAAGTTAAGAAGACATTTTGTTTAGTATTATGTAAGATGTACATAATAATTTAAAATAATTTAAGCATGCTTTATTCTAAATATAAATAAATATTGATTGTTAGAACTGTATTGAAAGAAAAGAAAAAAAAATCATATTAAATTAATAAATCAAAATTGCTAACCAATAAGGACTGTTCTGCATTCCATGCTTAATAAAAATGTCTGAATTATCAGAGCATTTTTACTACAAATTAATCAACGTATGACCTCTACTGATGCAATACATTGCACTAGATCAAAGAAAATTGATTACGGGGATCAAAATAGAGCGTAGTATTAATGAACCTTTTATTTGAACTTTCCAACATTAAAAGTAACAGGAAAGAACTTGACAGAAAGTTTATTCCACGTACGAACTGTTTGGCTAAAGAAGGAATTTTTTTTGTAACACGTAGTGCATTCACTCGCGTACCGATAACAAATAGATTTGCACTTAACAAACAACGTGGTGTTTGCAAAAAGAGCGGGTTCGCAAAAAATTTCCCTGATTTCATTAGAATATATTCTATTAAAGGAACGATAAAAAGAAATACACCACTTATTGCGCTGATTCTCCTTCTATTCGATAGAGCTTGCTATATTACTGTCACCGATTAGCTTCTTCGCCCTTTTCTTTATGCGGTCGAGCAACATAAAATTTGAAGCACCGACTCATTCATGAGAATTGTATGCTATTATTGGTGGGATGTAGTTTATATAAATATTAATGGGATTAGATGGAGTGAAGAATCTATTACAGCGTCTTAAAAAAGTGAGGCACTTGAATGCTTCTTTTGAAACCTGAATTATGTGATCAGTCAGTCAAGCGTCACACTGAATTTTTATGTCACGAATATCAACAATTTCTAATTTCCAAATATTTATACCGTCCATGATTACAGAAGGAGTAAAACCATTCGGTCTTGCGAGCATTAAAATTTACCCTATTCAGAAATTGCAATAAGATTGTGAATATAAGTACTATTCATGTTTGCCTCGTGGCCTCAATCTTCAGATACTGCCTTCATCTGAGCTGGCTACCCTACTGTCGCCGATGAGCTTATTCGCCTTCTCCTGTACGCGGTCGAGTAACTTCAAAATAGACTTTCAAGCACCGGCCCATACATCAGAGTTGTGTTCCATTTTCGGACGGATATAGGTGGTATAAATATTGCGGAGATCAGATGGAGTGATGTATCTTTTGCACCATCTTAAAAAAACGACGCACTTGAATGCTTCTTTTGAGGCTTGAAACATTTTATCAGTCCATTGAAAGTTTGACAGAGAAGGTGATTAAGAAAAATATGAAATAGGGTAGGAGAAAGAACGGAGCTCGGCGGTACCCCTGAACTAATCTTGAACTCGTTTGAAGAGAGGTAAAATAAAATGAGGGATGTCTCGCAGCATATTCATTCACATGGAAGAGAAAATGTCATTATTGGCGATAAATATCTATTTAACCCTCTAGAAGGTACAAGTGTTTTGTTACTATTCCAGCCTCTAACGAAAACCTCTAGATGATAAACTTCTATAGACTTTAGTCTTGGGCGATATCTTAGCTGCCTGTGCACCTTCTAGCAGACTAGTAGCATAGTCTATCTTCTTCTGAATGCATAAGTGCACGCCCCTTGGGCACCAACGCTGGGCCAAGGTCTTAAAAACAATTATTCTTTTCAAATCCAAATTGATTATTAGGCTAAGGGCCTATTCACATATTACGTAACGCTCCATGGCGGGTGGAAAGAATTGTTGCGGGTTAGATAAATTATACTAAACATATTGTAAAAAGCGTTACGAGGGGGGGTATAAAAACTCCAAAAACAGCGTTATGTAATTTGTGAATAGACCCTAAGGTTCTTCTTTTCTGGAAGGCGCTGAGCTTCAAGATGTGGTTATTCAGCAAGGTGCAGAACAGTACCCCGCGGGGCTTACAACTAGTACTGTGCGATATTTGAAAAAAGTCTATGTAAATCGAAAGAAGTCTTCGCCGACCCTAAAAGCAACAAGTTTTATGAACAGTGCACCACGCTACATTCTATAAAATTTCTTAGAAAAATCTAGAGCCACAATCTTAGTTTACCCGGAATGGTGTAAGGAGTGACACATTTTTTTCGAAAAGAAAATTTTACTGGCGTTCACTGCACAAACTGTTAGGCTCCAAATAATTTACAAGATGGAAATTGATCATACTTGGAAAGTGCAGCATATATTGCTGCAGCATATATTGGGAATGGGCTGGTAATTTTCAGGGGTAGTAGCCTCTCCTTTTTTTTTTGGGATTGGTGTTACGTTTTAAACATTCCAACACGGTGGGAATCCACCAGCATGATAGAAATTGCTGAAGATGATTGTCAAAGGACATGCTATCGTTAAAAAGTACTGCTTCAAGAACAGTGCTGGAAAACCATCAGACTCAGAAGACTTATTTATATTTAGATCCGCTAAAACCATTAAAACTACATGCAGTCCAAAGAATATTTTAGGCATAGTCAAAGCTACTCTATCAAACGAGGGCTGTAGCTGATTGCTTCGAGGCAAGTTAGAATTACTTGCAAATTCAGAGAAAAGGTTAGTATTATCAAGCAAGTCAGCGATTATGTGGTGATCCTTTAACAGAGTCGGAATAGGTTAACTATCATTATCGTTTACTGTTTTAAAGAATGACGAAAAGATCTTCCTAACCTGAGAGGCGGAATGGAGTACAGAACACCCCTAGACAATAACAATATTTAGAAAATATTTATGTTAAAAGAATATTCGTAGCTGGAAAAAATAAATTTTTTTTTAATTTACTCAGCAACGACCAAAAAGTTTAATTTATTTTCTTTAATTTATTGTTTTGTACTTTAAACAAAAGCTAAAATTATTATATGTTCTTTTTCTTACTTTCAGTAACGTTATCATCGGGTTCTACAGTGCGAAACTTTTTCTCATTTTTCACCTCTGGCAAATCAAAAGTATCTACAATAAATATGTCCAAATTACTTCTTGTGAATGGCATCTGGCATGTCTCTTCAATAGGAACTCTGATCGTACAATTACTATCGATTGTGCAAATATTACTAATAAGGTACAAATCTATTTTTAACTTTAAACAACATTCCCAGAATGTATGCGCATTTTTTCGTTTAACTTTACTATCTCAAAGATAACTTTAAGGCTTGCAAATTAATTATCAACAGAAATAAGTTGCAAATATGTATTTTTCGAGTACATACCTAAATCGCAAACATAAATTAAATTAGTAAAATATACTAAAGTCAAATAAAACCAACAAAAAGGATGTGTTATAATTAGTTATAAATATAAAATGTTATAGATGTATGCAGCCATAAGTTGGAGTATAAAAAAAAACTAAAAAAAAACATTTTGTAGGCCTATTATTAATTATATTTTTATAGTTAAATTAAGAGAGAAAAAAATAATATAAAAAAATAACTATAAAAATATTCAAGATATTATAAATTTTTGGCTTATTGTTTATAAATTGAAATTTTTATTATACATTTAATTTAAAATGTATTACTTTTAATATAAATTAATAATGAATAAAAATTTAAGCTTTAAAACTTAAAAGTTAAAAGCGATCAAAATGTATAAAATAAAAAATAAACGAATTCTTTATAAATAAAATGCATAAATATAATTAAATTTATAATAACTAAAATTTGTGTTTTAAATCATACGGCAAAAAAAAATTATAAAAAACTTGTCCTCTTATAATAAAAATCAAAACATTTTAAATGTTAAAGAAAAAAAAAAACAGATAACCATTATTATTATTTGTATATTAAAATAAATTAAAATAAAACTTTGTAAATTAATAACATAAACTTATATTATAAAGAAATGTAATACTTACTATTGATGATAAAATGATGAAACTAAACAAATAAAGAAATGTTAATTTTAAAATAAATATTTAAATGATTTTTAATTTATTGTGCAAATACGTCTTAATAAATACAAGGTAAGCATGTTACCATCGAATTATTTCTTAATATAATTTGCCTCATATATAATCTACTATATACTCACACGAAACTTCATCAACCACTCGCGATTTAGCGATAATATACCTCGTTTATAAGCATTTCTTATTTGCAAATAAAAATGCTGCCAAGTGTATATTTTTATTGTAACTTGCTTACTCACGAAAACAATAGCTGATTAACGCACTATGCCATGCCACCTTTACACATGTTTGTTAATTAAAAATAATACATAGAAAAATATATTAATAAATAGATAAATATTCAATGATTAAATAAATGACAATAAAAAAGAATTAGGCAGCACTTTACGTTCTTATTTGCAAATAAGGACTGCGTATAAATGTAGTAATAGCCACACGTAATTGGTTGAAATACCAACATTTTCTGAGTGCATATTGCACGACAGAAATGCATTTAAATTGCCGGCTTAAATCAAGTTTAGCTACGTAGCTCAAAAAAATAAAAAATATCCTATCCGATAGAGAATCAAAATATAAGAAACAAAATTGTCGGCGAGGCTTGGTTTCCGAGTTATGGGCTTCTGAAGATCCAGTAGAAAATTCTGATTTTATGGTATATTTTTCATACAATGCGGTCAATATAGGTATCATTTAAAAGCTTTTGAGAAGATATGTTAGGAAATGCTAACATTTTTTAAATTTTATTAAAAACCACAACAAAATTTATTCAATTTGAGTATTATATTAAAACATTTATTCAGCGAAGCCACTATTCGACATACAAAGAGGAGAAAATCCTTAAGTCCGGCCGAAGGCCGGCTATGCAGAAAATATTTATTCAGCGTAGCCACTATTCGACATACATAGAGGAGAAAATCTTTAAGTCCATTCGAAGGCCGGTTATGTAGATGATCTTTATTCAGTGAACATTTTTGTATTTTCTAACAGATCTTCTCAAAAGCTTTTAAATGATACCAATATTGACCGCATTGTATGAAAAATACACCATAAAATAACAATTTTCTACTGGAACTTCAGAGGCCCATAACTCGGAAACCAAGCCTCGCCGACAATTTTGATTCTCTATCGGATAGGATATTTTTTATTTTATTTTTTTGAGCTACGTAGATAAACTTGATTTGTTTCAAATTGCCTACCGACGCACGTTGGGAAAAACATAGTAAAAACGCTCGCATCGCCTATTTTACTTGATATTGCCTTTGTTATAAGCGATAGGCTTACATATTTTGGATATATTTAATATAACTTTTCAGAGAACTGTGTAATATATATGCGCAGAAAAAACTAATTTTTTACTTCAAATACCAAATTCCCTGAATCAAATGTAAATTTGTCCAATTTAGGTCCTATAAATAAATTTGTAAATTCAAATGCAAAAATTTTTAATAATTTGTTTGAAAAAAAATTCTGTTTTTTTCAATAAACAAATTGTTTCAATCAGAAAATGTTTTAGAGAAATTTAAAAAATAAATCAAAGAATTTTATAATTTTATCAGGTTGCCAACATTGGGGGTAGGTAAATGAAATGAAATAATAAGTCAAACAAAATTATTTATTAAACTAAATAGAGACAATAATAAAGACTTAAAATCAGTTTCAAAAACATGTTTGTTTAATAAAAAGCTATCATAATTTTTTCTGTGTGTAATATCATTGGACGTAGTACCCTACACTCGGAAGTCAAGACTTTTAAACAATTGCACCATATGAAAAATTAAGATATATTAAACATTTTTGCAATTGCTTCTCGTAAAAAATAGAAAATAAAGATACACATGTATCACCGATTTTTAGAATTTTAGATGTAAAACATTTTTTTGGTGAAATGAACAAGAAAACGCTCATATGCCATTTTCGTTGTTTGTAAATGTACTATAAGTTTTATTAGTTAAAAATTTGGTCACTCGCAACAGAATTTTTAAGAAAGTAGTCTGGGGTATACATTTTTCTTAGTTTTGTTTACTCAACTAATTACTAATTTTTAAAAAGTAATACTAGCATAGCTATAAATTATATGCTCATAAATTATTTATTATGGATGAGATGCTACTAGATAAATATTTGTTAAATTTGACAATCGCGAATTTCTTCTTGCGTACTGGCTTCTACATCCCAGCAAAAATATCCGTCTACCGGAAGCAGGTTTGTAAGGGAGAGATTTCGGTACTCTCCCTTACCAACCTGCTTCCGTATTACATGATTTTTGTATGGGATGTCCCACTTGGTAGGTCTGGAGGCATGAGCTTCTTTTTGCGCATCTTAGATGCATTAACCTCATGTCTTTTTCCTATGTACATAATTAAAAAAAATTTTTGCTCTTTATATCACAATTTCACCTACATTTTTTATTTGAAATTATTTTATGTTGTTTTTCTATTTATTTATGTATTAAGTGGTACAAACACAATTGGAAACTATATTACACTACAATTTACTTTTATTAAATACTTTTTGCTCGCGTATTGAATCAGGAATCGATCCCACGATCTCCGCATGGTAGGCTAGAACACTAACCACTAAGCTACCGAGGCACATTTATTATCATACACAATTCAATGAAAGCATAAAAAATCAAATTGCGAAATGAAAATAACACTCGCATCCATATTTGTATCCACGTAAGCGAGAGAGGATGCACTATAAAAAAGTTTGAGTTGAAAGAAAAACACTTCGGGTTTAAAAAACATGAAAAAAAATATAGATACCCGACCACCTTTCTCGTGTGTGCGTTAAATTTCTTCATTCGCTTACGTTATTGCAGCCTCGTAAGGCAGAGGGGATGCACTATGTGGTTTTGCACATCTCCGAAGCCCTTCTATTTAATCTTAGTGCATCCTTGTACCAAATTTATTTTTGCTGGAATATATGCCATAAAATCCTTATTGCAATGCTCCTGCGCTTCTTCTGATAGCATACCATATGACGGAAGTAAATAACTTTTAGACACATACATATGTATTATATGGGAACTAAACACTGTGGCTTGAATTATCATTAAAAGTTTTGTGATATAATATAAAGGCAAAATTGTATATTTTATCATGTCAGCGCACTTTGTGCATAGTCAGCAGGAGAAAGTTACACATTTCACTCATTATAAGTAAAGAAAAATTTTTTTTATTATTTTTTACTTTTGGTGGCGAAAAAGGACATTTTTGAGGTAGACGTATCCTTGCACTAAATTGAACGACATTTTGAAGAAGTGTCAAATATATTAAAACTTATGTCTGCACAAAATATCATTAACTTACAATTATTTTTCTGTCAGTTATGGTAATTTTTTTATTTCATGATATATGGGAAGGACATATATCGTTGAAATTTAAATGGCCAAATTTTACGTGCGATTGTATTTTATCAATTAAAAAATGTGTTCATTACATTACGATAACTCCTTCTATTTTTGGCCGCTCGTTATATGAACTCACGACACTGTGCGGCCCTGTCTTGCAAACCACTTAGAATGTTATGTTAGAAGCATAATTTAGAAAAGATTTGACGGTTTAAGCTAGTCTGCTCTATGTATTAGTTCTACGATACTTACTTTATTTAGTGGGTACCAAAAACTCCAGAAGGCATAACAACACAATAAAACCGAAAAATCCGGAAAAGGCGCAGGAAGGCGCAGGAAAAATAGGTACCATTTCAATGGTTAAGCATTTAGCATTATCACTGTGTAGAGATCTGGTGGATCCACCTGGATCCATGAAAGTTTTTTTCCAATGAAGATGCAAAAAAATGTTGAAATATCGGTAAAAGTAATACATTTTTGAAATGTTAATATTATCCGAAATATAAACAGTAGAAACAAAATTTTAGCTCTGCATAATGGTATGGTTGTGGTTACTATGGATCTTAAAACTGATGGTATTCTGCAGATAAATACCTACTTCACAGTAATTTCAATGTAAAAATAAAAAATAGTTTATAAAAAAATAAGATAAATCATTTTCGAGTGGCATGTTTGTGAGGCATATATTCATATATTCAATATATCTAGATTACAAAAAGTCATGAAGAAAAGAAAAGCACCTAACTTTTGGCTTAGTTCCACTGCGAGGGTTTTTACTATATTTTTCCCAACGTGCGACGTTGATGACTCTATTAGAAAGCTTTAAATAAACCGTAAGCCACCCGCACAACATAAAAAACAAAATATAAATTACATATTACAAAAAAATTTTCAAACAAACGTCTTTACTGTACCAGTTAATTTTTTGCTTGATTTCTGTATATCATGCAAACGCTATTGAAAACTTCCTAAAGAAAATCTTATATGAGTTTTTATGCTCATATACACAGTTTTATTTAAAAGCGTTGCATTCAAAATATATTAGATAGTAAATAATTCTTGAAAAAAAACCGACTACAAAATAGGCGTAGCATTGCCCTCATTTTATCATCATGTAGTTTTACGAAAACTAATTTTGTATGCGGAGTTTCATAAGAATCGGTTAATTAGAAGTAATAAAAATGAATATTTACTTTTCATGGACCTGGCACTGCCCACTTTTCTAAACATAATGTTGTATTGTAATTGATATTTAATTTGCATGGGCTTGGCACTGCCAGCTTTTTTAATCATGATGTAGTATTCAAGCAGAAATTTAATGTGTGTGTATAGTTTTATAAGAATCGGTTGAGTAGAAGTAGTTGAAAAGGAATGTGTATTTACTTTATATGGGCGTGGCCCTGCCCATTTTTCAACGGGACGAATCTGGAAGCACATCCTTTCAAATAAAGAAAAAAAAATCTGAAATCGCTTCACAAATGGCGTAGTTTTGATGGAACATACATAAAAAAAATACATTACGAATTAATAACCTTCCTCTTTTTTTGAAGTCGGTTAAAAAAATTGTTCATGCTAACGAAGAAAAGCTTTTAAACATTTTTTTTCAGTCAAGCAGTTCTTTAAAATTCGCTTTTAAATTTAATAAATACCCAGTAAAAAAAGACACTCTAAAGAAGTCATGAAAATGTAGAAAATGGAAAATGAGTACAAATTTACACATTTTTGCAAATTGTTTCTTTTTATACGAATTTAAACGCAAAACGCTGTTTTTATGTAAATATCAGTAAATAACTCTCAATTTTTAGACGAAAATTAGTTCATAAATTTCTTAAAAAAATCGAATTTTTAAAAAGCTGGTGGGTATTTTTAATACCATAAAGGAATTACAAATTTTTGTGTGCTAAATTTTGACTTTCTTTTCTACTAATTGTCTGCATTTTTGAATATCGATTCTTTGGAAGCAATACAAATGTAGTTCCTCAAAAAGGACTTCCAATTTGTTGTACGAGTAGTACGAGGTCCAACCTAAGACATAACTTCACCTATCCGCCAACCGAATAAAACTTACTGTGTAGCAATCATATCACCTCAAATCACACATGCGTTGCCTTATGAAATCAGGTCCAGGCTATGCTTAATTAAGGCTAATATGTTGAATTTACTTTTAAAATTTTAAACCATTTGCATGCAAATGTTTTTTTTAGGATACGTAGCACTCAGGCACTTAATGCCTAACAGTAATTTAATTAATGTGTTGCGTTCTTTGGGAAAGGGATAGAGTTGAGAAAATATATTATGAAGTGAGATAAAGATAGAAAGCTTAATTGTTTTATATTAATTTTACAGCAGTAGTTGCAGCGCCTCTGGTGTTATGTAGAGCAATCAACTTTCTTTAGCTTTTTTTTGCAATTTTATTAATTATTTTACTTCGCCGATGATATTTCTAACATTACCGACAAAGGAAGGCGATGTGATGTACATTAGCATAGTATAGTATCAATCGCTGGCGGTACTGCTATACCTTCATCACTTAAACAGCCGAACAAAAACTAACACAATACCACACTTATGCACATTAAAAAAATATATGATGCTGATGATGAGTTGCCTGGCACAAGGATTGAACCCGGCATAATTGCTTTATAGTCAACGCGCTAACTACTTCGCCAGCAACAATGCAGTTCGATAATACAGAGCATAAGGAAAAAGAAAATCATTTTCCGGTTGCGTCTTACGCTTGCCACATTTTATTTAAAAGTAAAAAGTAGTGTCACTCCTAGAGGGGTCAAATATAGAACTGATCCTCATTAATTTTTTTTCTTTTTAAAGGGTGCCGCATTAAAAATTTATATATACTATCATCGTGTGAGCGTGTTTTTATAACCTATTCAACTTAAAAAGTAAAGTGTTACCTAATAAAAACAGATCTTCCAAGGAAGTCAATAAAATCCTGAATATGTGTTCCACAAGTAGTTCAAATGCGGAGAATTTCTAATAATTTTTACATAAGCTTGTCATTCCAAGAAGTTCTCTCTTTTAATGCCTTTTCATTACATCCGAAGTCATGTTCATGATGCTAAGAAATTTTTCTAATATGTTCTTTTTAGTAAGTGCAAAGGAGCTAATTTTATAAATATAAATATTGTAATGCATAATATTTATTTCATTTGCTAAAAAAATAAAAAAAACCTCTTAAGCACTTGCAAAAATTTCGAATCAGCCTCAGATTTTTATAACTAAAATGAATTCTTAATTAATTATCTGGATGTTGTTAATAACTAATTTCTCAGAAGTCGAAAATGCACACTTATTGATACTTTTCAAATAAAGAAAAAGTAGTCCTGCAACTTCTACTTCTAATTTTTTTCACTGTGTTATTCCATAAAAAAGAAATAAAATAAAAATCTTCAAGCTGAAGGTCAATTAAAAATTGTTAAAAAAAAGTTTATTATCCAATATTTCGCTTTCTCTATGGAAAGCTTCTTTAGGGATATTTGAGGACAAATGTATCATACTCTATTTGAAATCAGCATAAAATTCGAGTACATAACCACAAGATTAATACTACACGTACTTGCATAAAATTTCTAGGAATATTTTCCCTTTTTCCATGAGTGGCAATGCTATTTTAAATACTTACATATAAACTAGACTTCAAAAACTGTGTACGGTATGAGTATGTAAAAAATTTTTGGCTTTTATTTGGATTTTTTGTTTGTGTTTTTAATGTATTTTTGTCTATATACAAATTTTTGCTAAAGAAAAATAACCGCAAGTCATATTATAATTAAACAAGAAGTTCTCAATGTTCCTTAAGCAGTTTATCTAACAAGAGGTGAAAAAGGGAAATTTACAAAACAAAATAAAAAAAAAGTCAGGGTCATCATTAAAAAAGACATCACGCACAGAACATAACTTTTATTCACGCTTTTTTAAATGAGCACACGTAAATTATAAAGCCAGCTTTACTTTTTTATTTCTTGTATGGTTGTTCCTTTCACAAGTCTTAGTATTAAAAGGTTTTTATTTCTAGTTTTTTTTTAGTTCTCTTAGTAAAATTTTAAAAAGGAAGGAAAAAAATATTTATGCAAAGCATATGAGCAAAAGGTTTTTGAAGTTAATAAATTATTTATAAATACTAGATACTCCGACCGTCGCAGGTGAGTTAGTGAAAATTCGTCAGAGTCTCAGTTTTTAACTACTACTCAGAATATCTAAATATAAAAAGATTCGGAGAATAATATTTACTTATATCCTTAGCGATGAGCCACACTTGTTATTGTTTTTTTAATACAATCTGATTCAATATTTTAAAATTAAACAAAAAATTTTATATAAATATATCGAGTGCTTCGATTCAAACAGTGCAATCTAAAAATACACAATTTTTTTAGGACTGCAAAAATTAGTTTCGTTTCATCATTATTAAAATTTTGGACAGTCAATATTGTAGAATATTGCAATGACCTAAGCTTAAGTGACACAATTGAGCTGGATCTTAGCGAGTGTTTGCATACAATTTTGCATTAACAATCATTAAAATGTTTAATCTTAAATTGTATATAAAACACTATTAAGATCAAGTTCAATTTTGACGCTTATGCTAATCTCATGCAAAAGTTTCATGATTCATACGGCCGTAAATAACAGATACTTCTTCGTATTAAAAAAATATAATAAAAATATAACGTAAAGATAAATGAAAACTACAAATACAAATGAAAAATATTTGCAGTAAACAATTTTTTTTAAGATATATGAGCGTTTAGTTTTTTTTGTTAGTACTCCTACTTGGGCGTTCGCTTAGCTGGCTCAAGTATCAGAATCTTTAAAAGCCTTCAAAATTTAAGATATATACTCCCACATTATGTCGGTAAAAGTGTCTAAAGCTCTCATGGCAAATAATGAGAAAAATCTTATGCGAATAATAAAAATACATAAGGTATGAAAGACGATAAGCTTTCTCACAGTCTCTTGCTAATTCAAACGTTTGAAAATTTTTCTAAGAGCCATATACAATCATACATATCCATATCTATATATAAATGTATGTATAAATATAAATACCACAGCACATGAAGCAGGAAAGAATATAATGAGATATTTTTGCGTTAAAGCCGGTAAAGATAATATTATATAATTAAATAAAATCACACACGCTCCACAATAAATTTTTTTTTATTATAAAAATATAACAACGTTATTTCCGTTTGTTTTCCTTAGCAAAAATAATATATAAATAATAACATAATTTTCTTTTACCAAATAATAATGTACGTATGAATATATTAGTGAGCTGCATTTGGCAACATTAGCAAAATAAAAATATCTTCAAAAGGTGAGAGTATGTTTAATTAACTTCAATGCTAAGTATTACCGTCAAGTTATTTAAAAAAATTTAGGTTTCTTCAAGAGGTTACATTTTAAGATACACATTTTTAGTTTTACACATATCACGATACCTGTACTTGTGGCATAGTTAATGTTAAACTGCTAGGCTATTAATTTTTATTGACTTTTTCTTAATACATACTACGAAAAATAGCACTTATATGGCACAGCTTTGAATTGTTGAAATATTTTAAAATTAATTTTTATAAAACTTTTTTTAATGTTAGCCTTAACTTTAAAGATCCAGAGAAATTGATATAAAAGGTGGTTCAATTTTAAGGGCCGATGTTGAATGTGAACCACACGTAAACGTCAAGTTTTTTTCTGCATTTCATTTGACACTTCTCAATTTCAGACTATTTCAATTTGAGCCATGGAAAGATACACAATCGAGCAACGCGTTAAAGCTATTCAGGCTTAATATGAAAATGGGCGTTTAAATCAAAATGCATATCGTGAACTTCGTGATTTTTTCGGTCAATTTATTCGCCCAAATGTGCGTACAATCGGAAAAATCGTGCAAAAATTTGAGCAAACCGGGTCTGTAGGAGATGTGAAAACACCAGTGCATCCTCGTACAGCTCGTTTGATGCGGCTTATGGAATGGTGTTCGCTATCGTGAGATGATAACGAACTTTTTATGTCCCAAATTGGAAGATATGGATGTGGACGATATGTGGTTTCAATAGGACGCTGCCACTTGCCACACAGCTAACGAAACAATGGGCTTTTGCGCGACAAATTCAACGACCGTGTTATCTCACGTGGTGGCGATGTCAATTGGCCGCCAAGATCATGTGATTTGACACCGTTGGACTTCTTTCTTTGGGGTTATTTGAAAGAAAAGGTGTATGTCGATAAGCCAGTAACAATTCAAGAGCTAAAGGATGAGATAATTCGGCACATTAACGGAATAGAACCTCCATTATACGTCAGCGTCATCGAAAATTCGGACCATCGGATGGGGGTGTGCCGCCAAGGTCGCGGCCGCCATTTGGCCGATATTTTGTTCCATACACAATTGAACCCTACCATATTATCATAATATAAAGCAATGACAATAATTTCCTAAATATTTTGTGTTTGATTAATTCACCATCGGCCCTTAAAATTTACCCACCCTTTAGCTTGCAACCAAAAAAGCAACTTATGCTTTATATGGAAAACAGTTAATCATAAAATATATTTTTAATGACCGACCTAAAAAAAGAGGTGTTATAAGTTTGCAGAACGTGTCAGTGTATCTGTGTTTCTGTACAAGTCATCGTATAGCCCAAGAGACTGTGCAGATTTTGATTTAGGGCCTTTTTTAGCGTTGATAAATTTTGTACGGAAAATATGTAATTTGCTAAAACAAAACACACACAACATTAGTCAACGCTTAGCGTTGTGTTTTACAAAATAAGGCCCTTAGTTTTTCTGTTTGAAAGGTGGCTTCATCGAGAGTGTTCTTAGCTATGGTTGAAGAAAATCGGTCCAGCTGTTTAGAAAATATCAAATCTTTTCTAGATGAATATTCTGTTGAATCTGTGTGTCTTGGCACCGTACCTCCAAAATGGCTAGATGGACTATAATTTAGTAAATTTTGTTAGCAAGTGACTTGATCTTAAATCTTCTAACCTTTTTTCTTCAGGGCTTTTTTTAAATTTTTAATTTAATGTTATTCTAGAAATTATTAAAAATATACCATAATACACATGGTTTCATATATAAATATATATATTTTTCAAAACAAGCATTAATTTGAAAAATTAATTATGAATATTTCTCTTTTCTTTTTCATTATATGTTTTTATTTGATGTAGCTTATTGGAGTTTTATTATTCATTTACTTCTCTTTGTTTAACATCACACAACTCATGATATTCATGATGGCCATTATATCAACACTTAAAAACAAATGGACATACATATGAACATTAAATAAATATTATTAATTAACCATACATATGTATTTACACATTTAAAAAACTACGCACGCAGATAAGTATAATTGCGTTCAGTGTACATAGATAGTGTGTTTGTTTGTAAAGGCTAATCCAACAAGAGGTTGCATTTTCTCTAAAAGTTTTAAAAATATGTATATTAGGCTGGAGCGAAAATTTTTTCTTTAATTAGAATTTTTCTGGAATACACTGAAACAAAATTATATCTTCTTAGATCAAACTAGGAAGGTGGCGCAGAGGACTTCCTATTTTAATCAAGTAATTTTTTGAAATAAAGATATTTTGTTTCTCGTCCGCTGACATATATTAAACCCTCCGTTACGAGCTTAAGAACTGTTTATACCTTACGCAATTTTTATAACTTGGTAGGGGAGACTGGGGCAGCTTCGTCACTTTTTCTTTAAAGCTCTGAATCTACGAAAGTATTCGACAAATTTAAAAATGTTATCACTTTTTGTTGTCCTTGGATATTGAATAATAAGATATTAGTAAAAAGTTTTATCAACACTTACCCGACTAGAAACTTTCATGCAAACACATTTGGGATCTAATTGGGATCCCAATTCCGATGTAACGCAGAAACGTATTTGGGACCCGTTTGGTTTCCTGTGGGGAAATATCAAAATCTTGCAAAATTTTGCTCAAATCGGGAAAATATCAAAATCTAATATTTAATTGAAATTGCTAAAGCTATCCAAGGGACAAAAGTATGTAACAATCACCTCTGATGAAGATGAGCAAAATATGCGTTAAAAAATCTGTGTTAGATTTTCCCAACAATTTCCCAGTAGTTTCCCACTTGGGAAGAACTTATGTTATTTTGTTGTTTCCACAATGCAAACAAGCACTGCTTGTCTAAAATTTATATGAAAAGCACTCAGTTTTTTGAGTGATTTCTATACAAATTTTAGACAAGCAGTGCTTGTTTGCATTGTGGAAACAGCACATAAGTAATTAATTTGTAGATGGCCTATCCGACCAAGTTCCCGATCAAACCAGAAATGGGATAACCCTTTTGGCTGTGCCACATGCATTCTCAATCGGGACCCAATGTGAGTATTGGGAACATTTCTAGTCGGGTAGTAATAAATACTTATTTTTGAGAATTAGTAGAAAAAGTAATTTTCGCTGAATGTGCCCCATGCCGGGGTAGCTGCGGCTTTTGACGTGACACATTCATCTGATTCTATAATTAAATCCAATTGGTTAGATAAAATACCTTTTAAGATAAAGGAATTATGAGCCAATAAAATATTTATTTATTAGCTGAATTTAATTAATGGAAAATAAACAGATTTCTGTTTTTGTACTCTTAAAACGTAAAACAAAAAAAATATTCCATATTAAATATTATTAATTATAATAGGGGCTAAAGTCGACTTCAAATAAATATTTGGAGCGTCTGCGTGAAGTTGAAGGTAGTTTCGAGGAACTTGCTAACTTAAGTTCTATTTCGCTCCAATTTAAAATGCCCTAATTAGAAATGTCGAATCTACCCCGAAAGCACTTGTACATTTGTCTTTTTTATAATTTTAATATTCAACAAAGATTTACATTTCACTTATTTTTTAGGCAAATATCACAATTCTTAATGTTGTTTTGTGAAAATTGTTTTAAATATTTAAAATTTTCAAAGACAAAATACTTACAAAATATAATCAACATATTACAAAAACACTTGCAAAAAGACTAGAACACGTGTAGCTAAGCTAGTTCGTAAGCTAGAGATGATAAACTTTGTGGGAGATCTTTATTTAAATTTTTGCTAAATTTACATCAATAGTCATTGATGTGGAATGCATGCTTCATAACGAAACGTCTTTGCCGACGGTACCCCAAAGATGAATCTGCCCCAGTGTCCCCTATAAAGCTAAGAGTTAATACCATTTTTGTTGCCATATTCATTCTCCCTTATGTACATATCGATGGTTATACGTCGATAACTCGCAACTGATTTTGTTTCATTATTTTTCACAAAACGCAGATAGCCTTAAATAAATTGCTAAAAATCGCTCCTATCTTAAAAAAACCGAAATTAGTTAAGAATATCTACTAAATAATTTTGAATTATTTTTTCATCGGTAGCAGCGCTTTTAGCCTATTTATAATGTAATTTCTTTAACTTAAAAGCTGTAAAAATCAGTTACGTGTTGTCAACGCATGACTATCGATATGAAAATATATGTTGAGCTAGTAAAAGCTGCCAAAAATAGAATGTTGCTCAATAAAAAATTATTAAAACACAAATTTCAGATCAATTTAAAAACGCAGCTTCAACTAGTTTTACAATAATTCTTTGCCAAAGGAGTGGCATATATTTCTCGACGGTTTTCTTTGTATTAATGTTTCATTGTTAGGGCAGCAATTGACAAAAAATTAAACTACTTTTTGTACCACCATGTGTGTAACTACTTGAGTGTGCCTTCAAAAAAATATAATAATAATGAACACATACTGTATGTACCCACTCATTAACAGGATAAAAGCAATACAAAAAAAATATAATTACTCGTTGAGGAAAAAAGGAAAGCAGTGAGTAAATTGAAGTAGTATATGAAATTATATATGAAGTTTTTTTTTGGCAAATGTATTCAATTTTATTAAATTCTTAACGTGCTATTATCTTACTGAATCCAATGCAAATGATAATTATAAATGTTAGTAATAAACATCTATCTATAAATTTAGCGATTCGGTTATAAAACGATGTATATAAAAATCATAGAGGAGGACCAAATCATTAATGTTGAAATTTTGACCACTCTGTTGAAAAAAAAAAAACGTTGAGCTACAGGGTGTCAAAGTTAACCATCTCGGACATGAAAAATCTTGTCGGTCTCACAACTTTTATAAATATTATCCAATTTTAATAAATTTAAACTTTATGTAACGTTTATAAATAGAATAAAGTTTACTTTATTAATGTGTTTTTAACATTTTCGAAGATGTTGGGCTTTGAAATTTGAAATTTTGGTTTTTGACCTTGACTTTGTTCGCTATTTAGTTAATATGTCCAGTAATAGCAAAGCCAAAATTTTCAATAACATATTTTATGATTTTTAGCACAATCCTCGATATCATGCAGAGAAAATTGTTGGTTATTGCATTTCATGTAGTCGTGGAAAGGAATCAAATCAAGACTTTGAAATGAGAGTGAAAAATTCGTAATTTTGACAAAAATAGAGCTTGATTGTTGTTCGACGTTTTTCTCTAAAATTTGTTAAAACTAGAGTGCGGTTTTGCAAAATACAGACAATTGCTTTGAGTAAAAAATTTTTAAGAATAGGACTAATTTTTTGAGCGATTCCTATAGAAATTTTCTACTCAAATTAGTTGTTTCTATTGTGGAAACAACACTTAAAATTTAAAATTTTTAATATATCTGCAGTTGAAATGTTCATGCGATCAAAGCATTAACACTACTTCCAACATTGGGCGAAAATGGTGAATTTTTTAAGAAGTTCTAAATAAATCGCTTACGAAACAAAAACGCCCATTGAATTTTTCAAATTTATCTGCAAATTATATTAGATACATATATTTGATAAAATTAATCTGGCTTTTAATAGATACCAACGCGCTGAAAAATGTGGACAGGAGAGCAGATTTTCTAAAAATAGTAAAATTTTCAGAAACATTTTATTTACCTGGACGAAAACTATGCTAAGCTTAGTTTTTATTTGTTTACTATTTATTAAAAAACATAGCAATTCTTTTATATTTAAAAAATTTCAACGATATACAAGAATTTTTATAAATTTTTAATTAACAAAAAAAAATATATCTGTGTGAAGAAAATACGAAAAGTTAACCCTTGATTTAACATAGCTCCGAACGTACATATCGTCTATTTGTTTTAGGTCTATGAAAGAAAACTCTATCGAACCATACAATATTTTCAGTTTATATATTTTTTAGAATAAAAATAAGAAATTAGGATATATTTTGTAATATGGAAAAAATATTTCCCGGAACAGTTATATTCACAATGTGGATATGGATGGAAAGCTAGTTATCTGATATTTAAGAATCGAACAAGAATTATTAAAAAAAAATTCAATACCAAGGTAGACGCTCGTACGCACTTGTTTTTGTACGCCGTTAGTCGCGGGGTGTTTTTAACACCACAAGCTAAAATTTTTATATTCTCAGAACTGCAAGCAAATAGAGGTTCCTACCAAAGATGTTCGTCCTATAAAAGGCAAAAATTTAAACATAATAGATTTTTTCCAAATTGATTATTAGGCTAAGGTTCGTAACGTTTTAATTCAGAAAGAATTGGGCATGATTAATATTCCGAGGAACAAGGAAAAAAGTGGCGCGTTACTCTGTTCTGCTGTGTACGTTGAAAAATTAAGTTGATGTTAATTTTTCCCTTGTTCCTTGGCATATTAATCATGCGCAATTGTTTTTGAATTAAAACGTTAGCATAATAATCAATTTGGATTCACAAGCAAATACGTTCGAAATTATCATATTAATAATAGATATTTCTTAGTTGCACATAATATTGTTATTTAACAATTTGGAAAAAAATAGGTTAGAAAATAAAGAAATAACACAGCTTGAGAGTGATTTAATTCTCGTATTCAATTTTCACGAAAAAGTTGTATATATAAGAATTAAAATCACATTCAACAGGGCCACCTGACAAGTGGTGATAGCAAATACACGCGAGCACTGACAATGGAAGTGTAGCGGCTTCCGAAAGTGGCGCTATTCTGTTCTGCTGTGTACGTTGAAAAATTAAGTTGATGTTAATTTTTCCCTTGTTCCTTGGAATATTAATCATACCCAATTCTTTCTGAATATAACGTTACGAACCTTAGCCTAATAATCAATTTAGATTCACAAAGCAAATACGTTCGAAATAATTTATATTAATAAACAATTAGCTACTGGCTTTTCACATGTTTACATGTTCATATATACTTAAGTATAAAATCAAACCAAAAAAGTTTGTCTTGTGTAGAACAAAAATCAGAAAAATGGGAATGAAGAAAAATAAATCGATGGCAACGCTGGGAAAGTGCACTTTAATATCAGCTTGAGAGTGATTTAATTCTCGTATTCAATTTTCGCGAAAAAGTTGTATATATAAGAATTAAAATCACATTCAACAGAGCCACCTGACAAGTGGTGATAAATAAGCAAATACACGTGAGCACTGACGATGGAAGTGTAGCGGCTTCCGAAAGTGGCGCTACTCTGTTCTGCTGTGTACGTTGAACAATTAAGTTGATGTTAATTTTTCCCTTGACGTTACGAACCTTAGCCTAATAATCAATTTGGATTTAAATAACACTTTATTTTTAAGAACACTTCATTTAATGCAAAAAATTAATTAGCTTTATTAGTTAACTTATTATATAATTGTAATAAACATAAAAAATATTGTAACAAAAATAAAACTGATGGTTTATTCCAAAGAAATGCAATCTGTGCAAACATTGGCCATGTGGCTTTTGCACATAAATTTTTGACAGAAATCGCATTTTAACTTTTAATTCTCTTAAACGGACGCAAATGCAGTCAAACGGAGCATATAATCCTTTTTACTGTTATTTTGAGAACTTGAGCTGGGTGCATCAAACATCCATTTTTAAGATTTGGGAATAGATGGAATTATATAATGGAAATACCAGAATTACAAGTAATGGGGTGTAAAATACACCCCGCGAAAGTAACAGAAACCCTTATTTTTAAGTTGGGCCAGTAAATAAAAAATGTACTTATCGAGTAATACCGAATATGTTGATAATATGATAAAATACTTTTGGAGGCCACCGGAAGCTTATTCTGGATAAGCTTTTCCGCATATTTTTGATACGCGCTTAGTCGTGGGGTGCAAAAACACCCTAGCAAAATTTGCAGGAGTTCGATCTCCTTAACGGCACGACTAAAAGAAATAAACTCGCGTCGTCTGCAGATATAGCCAGTCATTACATACAGCTATTAGAAAAGTTGCGACCCTAACACAATTGAATAACAAGATATAGCGATAATTATAAGTAGTGGGGTCTAACCTACACCGCGATCGAGTAATGGCGGCTTAAACATAATTAATTTTAAGACTTAAAATTTAAGTAATTGTAAGCTGTTTTAAGTTTTCTCAAAAACATTAAAGTTCAATGCACCGTTATCAGCGTTACCGTTGTGCAACTAAAGTCGTATTTTTTCCCTTTTTGACCGCCTTGCTACTTTTTGTACCACATTGTTTTAAATCCTCTTTTTCTCCTTTTTGAACAAACTGAATGTTTGTTTTTATTTTTGCAATAAATGTTCGCAGATGCCCAAGTTTCTATATATGTGTCATAAAGCCAAGCTAGAAATATGTACTTAAGAGACGATATTATAGATAGTAAGATCATATTATAACTTTTTTTACCAAAAGCTGTGTAGTGAAATTCTATCATTAATAGTAGCGAAAAAAATACTGGGTATTTAGATCCGGTTTTTATCAAGTTAACGTTACTAAGAAACGAATTATCAAATGGAGTAAAAGTAGACACTTGTCAGTCCATTCTATCCATTAAAAAAATAAATTAAAATAAAAATTTAATAGCTATCCAAAACGCTAAAAACAACAGCACCACTTATTGAATATTTTTTTAACCTCCCGAAATCAAAGGTAGGTAGTTACTGATATGAACATATTTTCGAAAATAGAATTTTTATCAGATCTCGACGTTTTGAGGCCATGGGAAGCTATTCGGACTATGTTTACGATGATGTCGGTTTGGATGTATGTATGTATGTATTATGGACGCCAAACGGGACTAGGTATTTCGAAACCCGGGATTCGGGATTTTTAATTAAAAAAGCGGATCCCGGAACCGATCAGGATTTTTCGGGATTTTTATACCAACCAACGATATCTTAAAGCAATGATATATTAAAATCTCTTAATATGTTTCGTATAACTTTTTTCGTAGTTCAGCTGAAGTAATACATAAAGAAAAAGGTCAACCAACTTACGCTGGCAATCTAACAATTACAGCCTTTGAAAATTTAAATGAAGTAAATTCTTTACGATCTTTATGAGATTTGGACCATATTTGGGCACATCTTTACTTGTAGCTCATTTGGACCATATGAAAATTGTAGCCAAGAACCCACACTCTTCGAGGGTACAAGTCGCATTTTTCAATTGTATTTGTGATTTTTTTACAAAACTTTGAAAATTGAACTTAAGTAAATTTTTGATGATCTGAAAATGAAAAAATGTGCAAAAATATGTATTTACCTACGAACAAAGCTAAAATAATATGAAAATATATTTTTTTTTAGTTTTTTTATTATTATTAGAGAAAGAAACATAAAGCAATCATAATTGTGTCTATTATTTAATGCAAACCAGCTTTAGTTCTGTTGCCAATCGGCAACTGAAAATTAATAGTTGTCAGAAAGAATTCTTCTTCGTGAACCTATCTATTCTTTTAACTTTAGACTAGTAATGGTCATTTTCTCAATTTCCTATGCTCGCGAGTATAGGCTGTTTTTTTTACCATCAACGCACGTAGACTTTCGCAACAAAAATAAATCTGGTAAAAGAAAGAATTAAGATTAACTAGAAGAGCTTCAGAGATGCGAAAGAGCACACACAGAGTGCATCCCCTCGGCCTTAAGAGGATGCAATAACGTAAGCGAATGAAGAAATTTACCGCGCACACAATGAAGTTGGTCGGCTTTTAAACCCGAAGTTTTTAGATGCGAGTGCTATTTTTTTCATAATCTGATTTTTTATTCTTTCACGGAATTGTGTATGAAAATAAATGTGGCTAGTGTGCTAGCTTACCATGAGGTGATCGTGGGATCGATTCCCGATTCAATACGCGAACAAAAAGTATATCATACAAGTAAATTGTAGTGTAGTATAGTTTCAAATTATATTTGTGTCATTTAATATAATGAGCAAACTTTTTTTAAGTTATATACATATAAAAAAACATGTGGCGAATGCATCTAAGATGCGCAAAAAGAAGCTCATTACTCGACATTTACCAAGTGAGACATCCCATACAAAAATTATGTAGTCCCGAAGCGGGTTGATAAGGGAGAATACCGATTTCTCTCCCTTACAAACCTGTTTCCGGTGAACGGATATTTTTGCTGCGCTGTGTAAGACTCACAGCCTATATATTTAGCCGCTAAGCATACACACAAGCACGGAAGGCGTACAATTTAATAAATATTTATAATCATAAATTTCTATGTATGCATATATGTGAGTTCACTTAAAAAATATAAATAATAATATATATATAATGGTCATAATAATAAATGATATGTTGCTTATGAGTGGCCATAAAAAGCTTCTCTACATAAATGAGTAGAATACTTATGCACGTATAGACAAACATAATGCTTATAATTTCTCTCTTTAAACTTATACAACACCTAAAATTAAAAGTAAAACAAAGAAAAACATATCGTAGTTTTTACAATTTGACCATTTAAGGGCAATTTAATATTATTTAGTCACATAATATTTTTGCTACTGGTTGTGATTATGATGACGTTTCCTTTGCCTTATACTATTAAAACTGTTTTACTATAATGATGATTTTTGTAATGTTGTTGTTGACAATGATTAAATTGTGGTCATAACCACATTGAAAACTAAACATAAATTGTCGTTACTCATGAGGATGGAAGGAGAGATGTGGTAGTTATATATTGGTTTCTGTATTGACCAAAAGATAATGGCTTTGATTATATTTTTTTATGGTTCCTTTAACCAGGGTGATACGATTTGATTTAAGTTCATTCATTGTTGTCTTAATTTTTGCTGGATTTGCTTTATCATCATCAATGAATGGTTGGCCATAAAGTCAATGCAGCAGGCCATGTGTTGTTTAATCATTGATCATTTTGGTTGAATGCTCTTTTTGAAGTTAATCAATTGAACATTTAATAAAGATTAAAAAATAAGCTTTCTTTAAAATACTTTTTAGATATTAGTTAATGATGGAGCAGTTTTTACTATAGACATAAGACCATAAAAAAAATTAAAAAATAGCAGCCTTAGATAGCATTATCGCATTTACATATAATTGAATATAAAGATTTATATTTAGTCGGAAGTTATTCAGTTCAAATAATAATTACGTAAAAATATTAAGATTTATACTTAGAATATATTTTCACTAAAATAAGTATGAAAATAGCAAATCACTTAGTTTTTGCCTAAAATTTCTTAAATATTTTAATGATTGATACACGTGTATTCAATGTATTCATAAAAATTTTACACCATTTATTTATCGGCATTTTATTCTTTTCTTATATCCTGTAACAAAATTATGAATAAGCAATTTGAAATATTCATGAAATTTTACCAGAAGGAAATTAAATTTCGTGGAAGCTAAATTACCCGCATGCTAATAATCTTGCAATATGGAGTATATTAAGCTGAATATTATATTCATATCATACATGACACAGATTTTATTTCCCAAGAAAATCTAACATATTCATAACATCAAAGCAGGCAATAAACGCTAAATGAAATTTATAAAGAATATTTAATTATAGCTTTATTAGTGAGTTTCCGTTATAAAGTATATGTATTTAAAGGTGGTAGCAATTCTTATAATTTTCATTTCGGGTATTGGAAATTATGTTATATCCTTAAGGTAAATGGGACTGACACAAAACAAGTCACGTGATCGGTCCCCAGGTGATAGGGACCAGTCCGAGTTCTAACATTTACTATGAAGAGGACCAGCCACTTTTACATGGGGATGCCCTAGGATGGGGTTAATTCATACTTTGTCTGCACCTCGTGACTTCTCTCTGAACTATCTTATGGAGTTCTAATCGGTGTACAATAATATAGAATATTATACCAAAGTTCAACTGTAATTATCGATTAATGTATTTTTTTATTGTTACAAATCCAAGTAGAAATTGTATTTTATTTTTAAGTGCTTTTGATAGGATTCGAACCGCCAACATCCAGCATGACAGGCTAGTACACTACCCACTCTACCGCAAGGGTACTTATATTTCAAAGTTATAAATACCAGTTAAGCTGGAGTTAATATCTGAATATAGTTACGGAACAGGTTCCTGAGTGGCATGACAGTCTCATTGAAGGGAGACAATTAATATTATATAGTTACTAAGTTATAGGTCTTAGATCCAGGTGCATCGAATTTTTTGAGAGCCGTTTACTACAATACTAATGGGTGATTTTATAAGAACTATCGGAAAGTAAAAAAAAAAACACATAAAATTCAGAAAAATGCAGAAATATTTATTTGGATCGATAGTTGGGTCGATATAATTTAATGTTTGAAGATTATTTCATGCAAATGTTGGCCGCGGCTGCGCATCAAATGGTCCATCCGCTTAGTCCAATTTTGGCATACTCTTTCCAACATTTCGGCCGGTATCTCACGAATAATGTTGGCAATGTTGGCTTCCAGTGCGTCAATCGAAGCGGGCTTGTCGCTATAGACATTAGCCTTAACATAGCCCCACAAAAAATAGTCTAGAGGCGTTAAATCGCACGATCTGGTCGGCCAATTGACTGGTCCCAAGCGTGAAATAAACTGTTCACCGAACTCGCCTCTCAATTGGTCCATTGTTTCGCGTGCTGTGTGGCATGTGGCACCGTCTTGTTGAAACCACATGTCATGCAAGTCAAGCTCTTCCATTTTGGGCAGAAAAAAGTTTGTTATCATCGCACGGTAGCGCTCACCATTCACAGTAACGTTGTGATTCGCATCATCTTTGAAGAAATACGGCCCAATGATGCCGCCAGCCCATAATCCGCACCAAACGGTTGTTTTTTGTGGATGCATTGGTAGCTCTTGCAATGCTTCTGGCTGCTCTTCACTCCAAATACGTCAGTTTTGCTTGTTCACGTATCCATTCAACCAGAAATGAGCCTCGTCGCTGAACACAATTCTTCGATAAAAAACTTTCTTAACAGAGCACGCATTTTGGTAATAAAATTCAATAATTTGCAAGCGTTGTTCGTTTGTAAGACGATTCATGATTAAATTATAGACCAAACTGAAGATGTTTGACAGTGACACAAGATACAAAACGTGCGTGAGCTGTCAAAACTAGTGTTGCCAAAAAGATAATAGCAAAAAAATCACTCGTTAGCTGGACTACCAACTAAATTGACTGAAAATGGTTAATATGTGACCATTTACACAATATGTCTTTTTTCACTATTCACTACTCCTTCTTTATGGTACCAGTCTCATTTTCTCAAGTCATAGGACGAGTACTTTTGGATCATTGTGTAGTTACAATATTATAAATTATATAATTTGAAAACGATCTAACTGGTTAGGTTATTTCTCACTGCAAGTAAATTAAAGTCTTCATCTTAGTACAATGGGACAAACTGATACAAAATTACTTTATAAACTGGCAATCTGTTCAACCTCAAGTCAGGTGGCTATCAATATTTAATTTGAGCTTTCCAACAAAGTGACAGGAAATACCCCTATAGAAAGTTTATTTTACACAGTTTCACATACTCAGAGAAAACAGATTGGTTGAAAAACTCTTACAATTACAAAATTTCAAAAAATTCAACCGATATATTGTACTACAAAAACTGAAATTCAATAAGTTCAAAAATAGTTCCATGCTTATATTTGTTCTTAATATCTATAGCTTTTTAATTGTATAATTTACAACAAAAATTTTGTTTGGTGGAGTTGTAGATAAGATTATTATCTAAAAGAAAGCTTTTAACAAAATTTTCATATTGCTTATAGCTTACGAGATAATAAAAAAATAGTCACTCCCTTTGTAATAATTTGATTGTTATCTAAACATCCCTTTGATGGTTGTTGATAAATTTTAGGATTAAGATAAATTAGGGACAACCATCAAGCGAGATTTTATTTACAAGAAGTTAATTGGTTCTTGCAAATATGGGGAAATGGAAACAAAAGAAAAATAATTTATTAATCTTTTGATCGCTTTTTAAACACGGGATAAGTAGTTAAGATACTTGCCTTTATATGATACATTATTTATTATATGTTTGGTTTATTAATTTAGGTAGAGTGATGGTAAATAATAAGATAATTCAATGGAAGTATTCAACAACTTAAGTTTATGGTAAGACCAAAGGTAAGTAAAAGTAAAGCAAAAGATTTCGTATCTTTTTGCGTTGGCTTTCGTATAGTGAAAACTAAACAATTAAAACCTGACTTGTTTCAGCGATTTAAATGCAATGTTGACAATATTTATAAATTTGTTTGTACAATTGATAAATGCAAATATGTGTAGCGTCACTTTTCACAATATATGATTAAAAGTTAACGCAGACTTTAATGGCAAACTCGGCATACAAAACTTGCCCTTAAAGTCCGCGTTAAATTTTAATCGTACATAATGAGAAGGCTCGTACATCTGGCAATACTAAATTTTCAATCATATAAATTTCATGTTATATACAATTAGATTGGACACCCTTATTTTCAAGAAAGGGGGCGAAAATTCAAAATTAAGCTGACGGTTACACGTGTAACTAAACACATAAAAAATATCATTTTATATGAAGTGCAACATTGGCCTTTATTTCGGTGTAGGTACCTACCACTCATGAAGGGATCACCAAAAAAAATTTTCTATTATATATTTTTATTCCATCAACATATATAAACAGTTTTGACAACTTTAAGTTTCTGTCCTTGGTAGACCATTTCTGGGATTTGCCGATATATCTTTGGCTCTGGAAAACACATTCTATTGAATGCATCTTACCTTGCAAAATACTCTTTTGAGTCTTGAGTAGTTCGAAAGAAGTACTCTTGTTATGACCAATAATTTAGTTTAGAAAACGGCCAATAAATCCACTCATAACCACAACTTGGAGTGATTCCGGTCAAATATATATGCAGAAATTTTAGAAAACTGAAGACAACTGCAAATACACTTAGCCCGAATACTAAAATGGAGCTCAAGTTTTTAAATAAAGAGACACATTTCGTAAAAATTGCATTTATAAGCCCGAAGAAGTAAGCAATGCAATATATACTATAACTAATATAATGCAAATAGAAATACATTTTCAAAATTACTTCACCTCTCATAAAATTATTTTTAGTAGAAATTAAATAAAGCTTTTCTTTATGGGGCAAAAATTTATATTGAAGTTATGCCAACATACCCAGCAAAAACGACAATTTAATCTTAATTTTTTTAGCATACAACCCGTGAAGGGTCTTTGGCGGAACTCGAACCCACGACTTTGGACAAGAAGTCTAACATCGCCGCCTATTATACACAGTGGAAGGTACCCATAATAAATTTTTGAGAACACAGAGAGAGTGAGAGAAATCGAGATCGAGTTGGTTGTTTCCAAACAAATGAATAAAATAAAAAAAAATTAATAGCAAAATTAATAAAAAATTAATAATCGTTGTTGTTACATTCTGAACATTTTCTTGAGGAATGATTTCATTTTCTTTTTAATGATTTATATCATGTCACCTATAACTGTGACATTTTAAATGTTGACATTTTGCTTGTTGGGTGCGTTCAAAAATATCTGCTATAATTCTTATTTTTTTATTTCCATTTTCAAATTAAATTATTTCAAAGTTATGACTGCAAAGACAGTAAAGAAGAATGAATAAGTAAAAGGTAAATCTAATTATCTTTGTGAGAATAAGAAAATGAAGAAAATTATTTTAGAATGATGTGACAAATACCTCAAAATTAAAAATTTAAATTTTTGCTTCATATAATATTTTATCCGCTGCTTCTTATGCTTTACTTTGCTTGCCAAATCTTTGAAAGTAGAAAAAGCTCTGCAGTTAAGACCGTTTAAGCCGCCATACATGTTTCAATACATATTTTTTTTACTTTCATTTCACACTTAAAACAAATTTCCATTTCCCTTGCTCAAGTTGTTGAAAGTCTTTTGACTTTTAGCTATTTTGCATAAAATTTCTTTTTATTTATTAAAAAAAGGAAAAAAATATTAAAACATTTTAGATGATAAAACTTTATTTATGAATGACTGGTATGGTTAAGATAATATTTTTATATGAATATAATTTTCTAGATTATACACATTTAAATACACATATTCTTATATTATGTTCATCTTGTGGCAAACTTCAAATAATTTGTATTATGATTAAATTTTTTTTTCTAAACAATTTATACGTGTATTAAATATGTGCGTGTATTGCACAACCTTAAATTGAATTTCTGTAAATTTAAACCATCTTAAGTGGCGCACTAAGGTAAAATTCAGAATGCCAAAAAAGTAAGTATTTTTTATTGTGTAGATTATTGACTTGATTGAAATAATAGCAGCACATTTTCGAAGATATATAATCATATTTTCATATACATATGAGGAGTCGTGGAGAAAAGCTTACTTTGTACATGCTCTCACAAATTACACAGGGGAACAAAATGGAAATTTTGAATTACGCTACATTTACACATGAAAGTACTTTCATGAAAGTTTTGTATACGTATTATAAATAAAAATTTCTTGTTCGTTTACACAGGAAAGTGAAAGATTATTTTAAAAATGTCGCCGAAGCAAAGAGTTGCAAATATTTCGATACTCATGGAATTAGAAGTAGAGTTACCAAGAATACCGCATACACATGTTTATAGGGCAATAGTTGGAAATAATTTTTATTGCTAATTTTTTAATGAGATTATTGTTATAAAGCACATTAATTGTCTTCTTTGTGTGCATCATGGTACTGTGTTCATCATTTCGTGCGAACTGCTGTCAAAAGTTCATATAAAAAAATTTTCACGAATTTCTCACGAAAAATTGTTGCAGAAGTAGTACTCTGTTTATTTTGTGAAAAACATATGAAATGTATCTACAACATTTTAAGTCTTCATGCGAAATAATATAAGCACCACTTTTTTCGTGTGGAATTTACAACAAACACATTGTGTTTTTTTTAAAAACGTACACAATTGCAGCATACTTTCAAGGGCTATTATAATTGGTTACCTGTCATATTTTTCGTATGAAAAAACTAATGTTGATCAATATTTTTCGCAAATTTCAACTCTTTTCATACATTTACAAAATAAGTTAAATTTACTAGTTTTTATTTTCCACAATCCTGCAAATTTTTATAAATCTTTTTAGTGGGTAACACTGTTTACCTCTTTGTCAATTAGCTTTCAGAAAGTGTCAAAAATAGCTTTCTTGAAAAAATCGTTGAAAGCTGAGTGGAAAGTAAAATAAGTTAAGTGTGTTAGTGAAAAAGTGTGAGTGTATTGCGACTTTGCGACTTTGTTGCATTTGCTTTCATGTGTAAATGCTAAGTTAGTGCAGCGAAAACTATAATTGATAAAACATATATCGAGCATACCATTTTCAAAACTGTCTTAAATTTTTTTTTTGATCAGCTCTACTATTTAAAATATCGCGGTTTTTATTTTTTTTGGTCATCCAATCTCTTTTTTGTTTCTTCGCCTAATTTTTCAAAACCAGACTTTAAAATGCAAAAAGGCTTTTTGGATTATTAATCTACACTAAATGATCTTTCTTTTAAATATAATTTTGTTGATGTACTTTCCAGGATATTTTGGTGAAACTGAAAGGATATTGAATCTCAACTATTTTGAGATTTATCCTTATAAAACTTACATTTGATTAAAAATTTAAAATATTTTTACCAAGCACATACACATAGCACTACAACAAACACATTGTTAAGAAAAAATTTTTAATATACTTTAAATTTCTTGATATAAGAATAAAACAAGCTAAAATTAAGCACTAAAAGTCCTTAAAATACCACCAAAGACTAATCCTAAAAGCATCAGCAATATTCTACTCATATGAAAGATCTTTTTGTGTAGATTAGTAGTTTGTGAAAGAAACATTTAAAAGAAAGATATTTTCTGCAAAAAATGGAGTATATCACATTAATATTAATTTCACTATATTTGAAAAACTGCAAATAAGAGATTTTTTTTATGTTATATTTGGACCCAGAATACCAATGACTATTAAGAAATAATAATAATAATACAATAACCAGGGGTCGGACTTTCATGCAACTAAAAATTGATCTTAAGCGCTTACCAAATACACCAAAAAATATGCGCAATAATACGCGAACAAAGTACCAAAAGTAAAATAATATGAAAATATATTTTTTTTTATTATTTTTCGAAACAAAAAAATAAAACAAACATAATTTGGTCTATTACACTAGTTCACAAATTTTCATCTTTTTGCGATCACCTCAAAAACAAAATGTTTTTAAGGTAATTTGGGGTCACTGAACACGAACATGACATTCATTTATTTTTCTTAAGAACCGTTCTCGAGATATTCGCGAAAAACGTGTTTCTTTGAAGTTTATTAAGCTATTTCCAAAAATCTTGAGTACTGTTTTTTGAATTAAGAAAATTTGGCATTGTTCATAGATATGTTTTTTCTCTTTCAGCCCATATTCAAAATGTATCGGTCGGATCAAAATTCAATGAGTTACAGGTCCTTAGATTTTAGAAAAACTTTATTTTTTTCAACGTTTTTTGAAAATTTACTATTTTAAGTCGCTCCAGTAAGGCAAAATAAAATTTTTAAAATTTATTTTAGACCAACATCTTAAACAAATTTCTGTTCTAAATATAGCAAGCATAAAATTAGTTACATCGGACAAAATATGAGAAAGTTACAACATATTTAGTGAACACATCAAAATCTCCTTCGTTGATCCTGAGGTGAGTACGAGTTTTTGCTTCCATTCCATTACTTTTGCTCGTTTGAAAAAGAAAGGTCGACATATCGCATATCAAAGTTACCAAAGTTATGTGTAGTTTTGAACACTGTATTCAGATTTTTGTAACTTAAATCTTTATGAAAGACTTACGGCAAAACAAGTGGAAAAATGGTGCTATGTGGTGTTTTGTGCATATTAAATTTTTTTCTTAATGCTATAATTCATTATTGATATTTTCCAATGAAATTTTGCAGATATGTAGAAATTTATGTAGTTAATAATCAACACGTAGATAAAGCTATGATTTGCTTTTGACAATCATTAGAATTCCTAAGAAAGTTCCAACAAATCTCAAAAATAAATCGATTTAGACATGTATATAAGAATTATTTGATCCTTAAGAAAAACATTTTATAGATAAAACAATTATGATGCTTTTTTGGGCAAAAATTTTCATAAATTCAAAATTTTTCAATTTTCAAATTAAAAATAGTATATTTTCTAACTCTGAAAGAATACCTCCATCAACTATTTTTCTAACTATTCGAAATTCTACATGTAACTAACAAAGGAACAATTATGACAAGGATTTGAAAAATTGAGAAATTTTTATATTAAAATGAGTATACCTCACTAACTATACTAGATATTTGTTTAACCAAAGACTTTTTGTTAGAACACAAGAAATTTTTGGATTCGAGTGAGAAACAGAGAAATGACAAGCGTTAAAAATTTTTACATGACCGAAGTGCACTACTTT
Source organism: Panzeria rudis (assembly GCA_956483635.1). Lineage (NCBI taxonomy): Eukaryota > Metazoa > Arthropoda > Insecta > Diptera > Tachinidae > Panzeria > Panzeria rudis. The sequence continues at coordinate 141,917,108 of OY101447.1, forward strand.
GCACTTCATGCCTCTGAATCTGAGAAATATGGGAAGCTCATCTTTCTAAATTAAATAAAAATACTCCTCTGATATCTCGATGTAAAATTTTATACTGATCGGACTATAAAGTTATAAATAGTTGATATATTTCCAAATTATTTAATTCTGCCCCACTGGAATTTTTCTCGATTCAAATTTTTTTGTTAAAATTCAAATTCGGATGTTTCACTAAATCTATTGTAACTTTCTAATTTTTCGCGTTGGGAACAAAATTTTATTTAAGATATGGGTCAAAACAAAAATTTAAAACTTTTTGTTTGCTTTAATGGAGCATTTCAAAATGGTGTATTTTGAAAAAAAGCAAAAAATTTATTTTTTTCAAACATAAAGGCTTGTAGTTCAGTGAATTTTTATCTGATCAACACAGTATAAATATGAACTAAAATAGGAAAAACATATCTATGCAACAATGCCGAATTTGCTCGATTCAAGTAAACAAGACTCAAGATTTTTGGAAATATCTTTACAAACTGCAAAAAAACTAGTTTTTCGCTATTTTTCTATTTTTGCCAGAATTCGATATACAGTGGTCATATCTACCAACTGAAAAATCTTACATTATTTTCTCCACTCTTGCGTCAAAAAAATGCAGTTGTATCAGTCTGTATGATATAGCTGTAGAGTGAAACAAAAACAGTATTTTGCCTCTACTGAACATTTGTAAATTTTGAGTTGACTCCCTTTAGAGGAACCAGCGCGATATATGTAATATGAGTTTCTTAACAGTCTCACTACATCATGTGTTAGAAGCTAAGAAATGAAACTTTGCTTAGACATTATTTCAAACAAATGCACCAAATATGTAAAAAGTCAAAATGTTATTTTACTGAAGATGCCTCAAAAGACCTGGAACTGTACGTAAATCAATAGTTTTGTCTCGCATATTATGAAAGCTTTATTGTCCTTTTTATTTTCATACTGCTACAAACTACAATTCGGCACTAAATAAATTCAATTTACAAACAAAGTATAATTTTTCTGCCCGACTTACAAAAAGTATATAAACTTTGTCCCAAAACACAGAAAATAATTTAATAAAATCTCTTAAGTTTTTCTTCTTGTCTTGCAAGATATTTGAAAGGTATGTACATTAGAGTTGGTCGATTTTAAAACAATAATAATGTAAGTGGAAGGGAATATAATTCTATGAATAGTTTTAATCATCTTTGCCCTAAAAACTATGGGTCTAAACTAGATTTCGAGCTTGCGGAATTTCGAAAATATGTTGTGAGAGTTAGTGCGTATAAAACTAACCAGTGATTCAGCCAGAATCCCTCCAAATGGAATATACATTAAGATTTTAAATCACTTTTTAAATAAGGGCACTAGCGCCAGTGGTCCCCAAATTTTGACGCTTTTATTATAGAAAAAATTACAAAAAAAGTTTAAAGCAGTTTTTGACAACCACGGCGTATACTTAATACTTAAACAATATGTACATTAAATAATGGTGCTCATACGCCACCGTTTATTGAGACAATCAAAGTTTGGTTATATCCGAACACGAGTAGCCTCGAGAGAATTTTATGATAAAATAAAGAAAATAGATAAAAATAATCGTATGAGAAAATTTAGAGTTATGACCATTTTTCTATTTTTGACTTGGTTCCCCATTGAAAACTCAAAATTTCATATCTGTTGACATATTTGTTTACAAGGATTTATACAAGATTAAAAAGCTGGATAAATAAATCTTCTTTCAAATAATACTAATTTTAATAAAATCGACCAAATATGATAATAGTAATAAAACGTTCACATAATTAGTCGTACCGAAATGCGACATAAGTCGGTATCGGTTTCGTATCGGAAAAAAGGCGTATCCATGCATCCCTAATTAAATATTTTCTAAAATCATATCTGTGAAGATACTGTTTAGATCCCATATGTAATAATTGTATCTTCCTGAAGAAAGTTTTTATAGAATAAATAATGATGGTGCTCTTGAGGCAAAAATTAAAAGTTTTATAAATTTTCAAATTGAAAATGGTATGTTTTTCAACTCAAAAGAATATATCGTTAATTTAGTTTAAAAAAGGCGTATCGAGCATATAAAAAAATTTCAAGTTAGAAACATAAAAATTAATAAAAGAACTACAAAACAGTATTATACATATTTTAAGAATTATGAAATATGTAGGCTGGATCCTTTCTTACATTTCTTATAGTTCTAAAACTATACATTAGCTTTTTTATATTTTTTTATTAAGTTTTTTGTTTTAAACTCAAAAATGTTTATATGTTAGATACGCCTTTTTAAACTAAAGTAACGATATCCACCATTTATTTTAAACAAATTTTTTTTTTTTGGTTTACTAACGAAGAAATAATCGGTTGTGATTTCGATCCCATATCTTCAAAATACTGAACCAGGGTTTTGAAATATTGAGTAGTTTTGAGCTTTAAATGCGTATATCTCACTAACTATAAAAGACAAGCTCATAACCAAACATGATTTTCTACGAACCTTATAGGAGATATAAGGACACAACAATTTTCCTAAAGCATGGTCTCATTTTTTTCATTGATCAGGAACGCTTCTCTGGTATTTCCAAAAGAAATTTACTGATAGGATAATCGATCTTGAAATAGATGATCTATTTGAAGAAGAAGGTATTAGGTAAGTCGCATTTAGTTTGATAGGAATGAAATCTGAAGCGGACATAGCATTTAACATTGTCGGTCCATTTAATTAAAATTTTTTTTATTTGAAAGAAGAATTTGTCTGCTCTTCACCCATGTAAAATCATGATTCCAAGGCAAAAAAGAAAAATGGTCATAACTCTTAATTTCCTCTTACGACTATTTTGACTTTTTTATTTTAGGGAGAAGTTATATAGTGCTTTCAAAAACTATACTCATTTTACGAAATAAATGCTCATTCGTTGAGCATTTCTTTCGTAAAATTCACTCCCAGACTACCAAAGCAATCAAACTCACTTAAAGCATATTTTTGAATTTCCGTAAGCTGTTAATCCATTTTAGAGCCATGGTTTCCAAGAAAAGTTGTTTAGCATTCTTCGTAGAATAATCCCTCCCTACTATTTTTTTTGTTTCTATACAAATCGATTTGCCCTAATGTACATACATATTAATTTTTTTGTGAAAAACTTCTATATAAGTTCTGCAATATTGAATTAGATCCTACGAAAAGTTTTTGCGCAAAACTTTTGCTTATTATTAGTAATTTTATGAGGGTATATTTCTATTTGAAAACTATAGCAAATAAAACGTGTATGTCCAGGAAGGAGAAAAATTACCGAAAAGAAAAAAATATCAAAAGAAATTATGAAGTATGGATATAGTACTAACATCCAAACAGGCTGTCAATTAAATGTTTGCAAAGTTTTTTGCAATTACAGAATATTTGCATCATTTTATATATTCCAATGATTTTTTTTTTCATAGTATTGAATAATTCTTCGCCCCAGGTGCTGATAAAATAAGCAACAAAATACTTTAATGGCTACCATATATTTCGAGTAGGATAAGTCTTTTAATTTTTAATGATATCTAACGCCTCGAATACTATCCTACAGAAACGAAAGTTTCTTTGATTAACATGATAGCAAAGCGTGACAAAGATTATACGAAGGTGTAATCTTATAAGTCTATAAGCTTGTTGTGTTACCTGTCAAAAATATTTGAGAATCCTACTTGTGAGTAAGCTGATCTCTATACTGGATAGATGCATTCCAGATTATCAATTTGGTTTTAGGAGACAACTTATCAATATCGAACACACACATAGACTTGTGAATGTCGTTACAAAAACTTTGGAAGAAAATAAAATCCTCCGTACAATTACAGCACCCCTTTGTATGTCAAAAACCTGCTTATTCACAAACATCTACATGTGCCGATGGTATTTTCAAGGCACATCGCCACACATTTACAGAAACTTGAGTTGCATCCAAACACACATTTCAAATTATAGAGGCTGTATCCTGCTGAGAAGTAGAGAGAGACACGTAAGACAACCAAGGAATCAACCGTTGAGACTAATATTGTGTCTAGCATTGGTTAGACGGGTAAAAACGAAAATTTTCGACACGGTCTGAATTTTATATGCTCCGATTATAATGAAATTCAGTATATATATTCTACTATTGTGTATGCGCCACATGAAGAAAAATTATATCGATATCGCTTGTTGGTTTCTATTTCATAGGCCTCTAAACTTAGGTATCTCGGCCATTTCTGAGAAAAGTTCGTCATATTCAATATTGAATAACTTTAGAACGCGTCATATTGGCATATTGGAAAGGCTTCAGTCTCCTCTTAACGATTATTGGTTAAAAATGCCATAGGTTTCTGCTACAAGTGCGCCCAAAATGCCAAAATATCCTTTATCCCTAAACATCTTGACAAATGTCATTTTAATTTTCTTTATTTTTTTTACAGAACGTAGCCAATTGAAATGTCTTTATTGTGTAAAATTTTCAAGATTGGATGAAAACAAGAAGTAATAAAAAATTTGTATTGCAAAATCGGCGTACTGTTTTATAATAAATAGTAAATTTCCACAATTTTGTTGGTGTGAAAACATTTAACAGATAAACTGTATCCATAGAGTAAACACTTGCATGCTTCATGAAAGAGACTGGTTATAAAAAATTTGAGATTGTAATAGGAACGCTATAGTTTTTCATCCTTATATTACCCATTTTATCCCACTCCACTATATAATTATAATTCATAGACAATGTCTTGAAGAGCTTTTCTATAAATATAAAGCGTTTCCAGTGATATAACATTGGAGGACAACAGCTTCAAACTGTATTTAACATTTTATTTTGAGGCTGATGCTGCCCTAAAATTTTTAAGTGGCACCTATCATTTCATCATATGTATGTACTAACATTTGCGGTATGTATAGCTAAAGTAAAGCCAGATAAATTACGCCTTAAAGAAAGTTCAGTGTTAGTGTCAAGTTCTTGTAATTGTTTGCAAAATTTTTCGTTTTATTTTGCCTGAAATATTCCAGTAGTAATATTTCAGGCAATATATTTTGCTACACGTGAGTGTTTTCATACATGTAGCCCAACAAACATAAAAATATATGAATTACTGAAAAAAATTATTGTTTAACACTGAAAAATAAGTGAGAGATTCTAACAGGTGGGATAACTAGCACAGCTGACTAGCCTGAGGAAATTTGGCAAAACGCGTTTAAAGTTTTAAGAATATTAGCAATTATATGGGCGGTATTAGCTTTTTAGTAGAAAATTGTTTTACATATAAAGAAGGTAGTAACGAACACTTTTACTTCAATAACTTAAAAATGTTGGTTTTGTGAGATATGACTACGTTGCAATAAATGAGCGATATATAGACTTCATCTTGTATGGTGTTTGACATTTACTTCAAGAGCTGTCTGTGCCGATGATTCCACCCGTCGTTCAAAGGTTTTTTTTAACTGTTAGGGTAGCTTTTACCAAATTTTTTTTTTATAGTTGTAGAAATTCCTGTCCTGTTAATTGTGCCTTGCAAGATATTAAAGAATATATGTAAACAAAAAGCATATGTATGTATGTATTTGTGCTAAGCCCAAAAATATGTTTTGTACAAAATGTAAGAAATGTTTCTTTTTATTGTTTCTAGCAGCAGCTAAAAGCACTACTTCATATAAAAAAACACAGCATTATGACAAATGTATAGCGTATGTATGTAGTTATATTTAATTTTAATCACCACTTTTCCTTTCTATTGTCTTTTTGTTTGCGAGTAAAAACTCGCAAGGTTGCGTTCGAATGCTCGCGCGCTATCGAATGTCATCATTAGAAATTTGGACTACACTTTAATAGATATCGAATAAGAGAATCGCAAAAGTTAAAAAAACTCGTACGTTCAAGTAAGAACTCACTCGTAAGCAAATTCGAGAAGTAGTCCCCAGTACTGATCCGTTCAATAAAAATGTGTATTTATCATAAAATTCTCAAATAAAAAATTTGTTTAGAAATTCAAATATTTAATGCAATTAAGCCGTAATAATAAGTTTTTACTTAAACCTCTTACGCAAAAACATTAATTATTGATTTTTTTAAGCTCAACTTCTAATCAATATCACTTTGAAGTGAAATGCATGTGTTTGTTGGGCTATGATGTTGGGTATAGGTATGCGTGGTTGTTAATAAAAAAAGGAATTATTTTTGCCAGCATATAGTGGTAGTAAGTTTCAAATATTTCCAAGTTTATTACCAGAGTTGGTCATATGAACTTTATCCAAATTATATTAACAACAAAAACTGAAAGAAAAATAACTCAGAAATACATTTATTCATTTATACATACATAAGTAAATAAAAGATGTTGAAGCAAAAAGTTTTTCACTTTGGCTTTTTTCTTTTCCAGATGAAACTAGAAATTGAATTTCTAATTGCAATTTTTTGTTGTTATATTTTCAGGAAAGTTTGGCAAAGTGTTTTAAAAAAGAAATAAGAAAGCATTGTTTTATGATAAATCTAATGTTAGGTATGCAATTTCTTGTTATAAGATTAATCAGAAATTTTTTAGATTTTGCACTAAAATATTAGACTGCAAATATTTAACTAAAAACTATTATTTATAATTTATTATTAAAACGTTATATTTTCAACTACAATATACTTCCACATATAGGAACTATTATCAGTAGATACTCTTAAGTACTAGAAGTTTAACCAAAAAATTTTAGTTAAGTAGAACATAAATTCAGCAAAATGAGACATAAAAAAACCAAAAAAATTTAGTTAAGTAGAACATAAATTCAGCAAAATGAGACATGAATAAATAAACTATCGGTAGAACCGGGATTTGTGCGCAATTCTTCCTCAGTATAAATTCTGATTCTTCCTCAGTATAAATTTTTGGACATAAGCCTAAAGCTGCCATTACTCTGCTAGATTTTTCGTCTGATTTCAATGCGCAAAAGTGAAATATATTGTCTAATTTACAATTGTTAAGCTTTCGTCTGAGATTGGCTTATAAGATATGGGTTTTTCGAAAATTTAAGAACTATATTGGTAAAATTGGTCTTATAAAACAACATATATCGCCCACTGTATTAAAACAGGTGACTAGTTTTTTACGGACCTTAATGCCTATATCCTGCCTATAATTCATCCATACATTTTTTGTCGATAAGACTAATAAGTTGGAAGTTATAAGCTGTCCGACGACTAAATAATTTTATCTGTAAATTTGGTTTTATAAAAGAACATATAGCTTCAATTGTGCTAAAAATAGCTGTCTAATTTTTACGTACATCCTTGCTCATCTATACATTTTTGTTGATCAGAATATTAGTTTGGAAGACATAGGTTTTCCGAGGACGTAAGAGTTTTATTGGTAAAATAGGTCTAATCTAATAATATATAGCGCCCACTGTGTTAAAAATAGCCAATTTATTTACAGACCTTATAGCCTGCAGCCTTTCCAAGCATACGTTCTTTGTGGATAAGACTATTAATTTGGAAGGTAAAAACTTTTCGACGTTTAAAGATTTTTAGCGGTAAAATTGGTCTCATATAACTACATATAGTTCCCACTGTGTAAAAAATAGCTACCTAATTTTTAACATACATTGTAGCCTATATCCTTCCATATTATATCTCCATCTAATATATAATATGAGTTTTAACTATCATTATATTCTTAAAGTTAGCGTTTGAAATCAAACGAAGACTCAAATAGTGTAAAGACTCCATAATATAATCACTTGAGATGCAAAAATAAAATTAGTTCGAAAAAATCACATAAAAAAGTTATTCTTTCGATTATTTAGAATTCCAATTACAGTAAGGTCTTCGACAACTACCATATTTCTATACATTACAAACATAATGTCAAAAAATCAAAATAAATTCATATATTTAAAAATTACGCAGACTTAGAGTGAAATTGCGTTTTGAGCAAAACTAAAATTTTTCTAATCAGATTGATGCGCTAAAAGGTACTGTGTCCCCAGTTTTATCCTATAACTTAAAGATTTTTTATGAGAATATTCAATATTCCCATTGGGTACACCAGTATATTTCACCTTATCTCAAGAACAGTATGTCCGATTTCTACCAACAAAACAGTCCCTGATGCAAAATAAACTTACTTTCAAAGTATTTCAATACAATTGGGTGAGAAAATCATTTGTTTCTTAGTTATTCTCAAATTATTACCCAAAAATGGTGTTTTTCATAAAAACTTAAAAAAAAAAAATTACGAAAAGCTGTAAAATATTGAAAATGAAAAACTTAAATTTTAAAAATTATTCTTGAGGACAGATATCTTAAAAACAAAATAAGCTATAAATCATTTAAATTGGTGGACAAATGTTGTTTTATTTAATATTGAGAGAAGGAACTCAATAGCCGAAACACAAAGCGATTTTCATACAACACAATTACACACCCGCAAAATTTAAAATTTTACTGTTGTATGAGTTTCTTCATTAAACATTTTCCCATCGATTTTAATGGTATATGTCTTATTTCCTTCGTAAGACACTTCACTTAATTACATATGTACATATATATTATAATATTGTTTTTTGCAGTTCTAAAGTTTTTATTTCATTATATACGAAAGAAACAATAGTTATTTTTCGCTCCCATTTCTATAAATATTTTTGTCTTCGCTTTAAGATGTAGATTTACGTATTACATTATTTATAAAAAAAGAAAACAAATAAAATACTAAGTAACCGTAAAATAAAGTAAACATATCAGTTTCGTTTCTACTTTCCACAAAATAGAGGGAATTCCAAAGAAAATCTTTTGTCTTTAATTTTAAAGATATGTCTATATATGCTCTAACGTTAGTAATCTAAATACTGATTTGAATAGCATCTTTCTTTGGGCATCGGCAAATGGCCTTCGTCTTAACCCTAAAAAGTCCAAATGTTTATTAATTTGTAAAAAAGCAACCAAAATTGAATCTGATATTGATATTTTCCTTGGAGGTACTAAAATTGATATAGTTAACTCAGTCAGAAACATTCATGTAACTTTCAACAGTACTTTAACCTGGTCAGATCATGTTAAGCAGTCTTGTGCTAGGATATATAGTATGCTAAGGAGTTTATGGGCTACGTAGTATTTCACACCGTTGAAAATAAGGCTGTTACTTGCTAAGACTTATATACTACCAACTCTATTATATGAATCAGAGGTTTTTTATGGGTGTAATTCGAGGGACACGTTGAAACTCAAAACAACTTTTAATAACGTTATACGCTACATTTATGGTCTAAACAGGTTTGATCACATATCTCATTACTCCAATCGTATTTTTAATATAACATTTAATAATTATTTAGTGCTTAAAAACCTTGTCCTGCTACATAAAATTATCATGAAAAAAAAAGCCAAAATATCTTTATGACCACTTACAGTTCACAAGATCATCGAGATCAAACGGCATTATCCAATTTCGGCGTAATGACACGGCATCTGAGAGACAGTTTTATATATTAACAATTCGTCTCTGGAAACAACTTTCTCCCAATTTGCAAAATACTAGCATCGCAATTAAATTTAAAAATTTACTGTTTCAATCGTATCGTACCCTAACTTTATCTACCTTTAAACTAAATATATTAATGTCTTAACACGTATATAAACAAATTTTGTTATTTAATATTATATATTATAACTTATTGTTATTACTATTTTTCTGTCAAACACATTATGTAACTTGTCTGATTCTAATACTACAATTTATGAGATATTATGACTTGTTGTATTAGGAAAGCATATACTTAATAAATACAAATACAAGTTGTTTATCATTCGCGACTTTCTTTTTGATATGAAATATTATTAAATAAATTAATTACAGGGTGAGTCGTATAAATTTATTAAAACTCTATCAGTCATAACTGCAATGCAAACAAAGTTATTAAGAACATAGGACTTACAACCTTGGGCTTTCTTTATTTGCTTAGATTTCGTCATTCGTTACTTAAATATGCATTCCAAACATTCTGTTGAATATAAGCAAACCTTTATCGAAAATAAATAATTTGAGTCTGAATTAGTTCTATTATATTAGACGATTTGCTTAAAACTTGATTGTGAAGAAAAATAAACATGTAAAAAAATTGTAATTCGTGACTTGTCTAGTGGTATAAATTTTGTTTTAATAGTTTTTCATATCTGACTTTGTTGTTGTTGTTATTATTTTGGATTTTGAAGGAGAAGAAAATAGCTCAAGAAGAGCAGAGATCCAAAAACGTAACAGAGAAAATTTAAAACTAGCCGAAAAACGGTATGCAGAATATAAGCAAAAAACAAGGGAAAAGTAAAAAGAATTACTCTTACAACAACTTAGATATTTTATTTATTAGTTCTTTGGATTTGGCATAAAGGAGTTCTAAGCATGAAGTGAAATAATATAGAAATCTTTTCGTTTTAACGTCTTGTAACGAGTGACAAACTGTTATGTTTCCACAATGTAGAGACAGTTGCCCATTAATTTTTTTAATTATTTTTTTTTGCTGTACTATATTAAATGTATTTTACCCATAAACAAACGACATAAATGGCGAAATTTTGTTTATTTTTATTTAATTTTTTTTATTCCCCTATTTGCTGGTCTATCTAATATGCAACCCACAATTATTCACTTTAATAACATTCATACTTTATAAATTAGGGCAACCAAACAAGTGTATTGCGTTTAATTACTGAACAATAGAATACAAATAAAATATAAAATGTATATAGAAATAATAATACAGTAGCTTCTTAACAATTCCTTCCGCCAATTTACAACTTCCGCTCATGCATGTATGGCTTCTATTAGTTTTTATGCACCAAATAGTAATAACAGAGAAAACTTGATATATGCATGTATTTATATGATTGTTTTCAAAACTAAAAAAATATATAATAAAGAACTTTGTTTGTTTGATTTTCATATTCAAAAAAATTCTGTGAAAAATATTGTATGCATTTTAATTGTCTTCTCGAAAATATAGAAAAAGATACGGCACCAATATTTTCGCTCTTTTTCAGTTTCTACATGAATTACAATTTAATACATTTCATTTGGCAGCCATTTTTGTGCAATTAAAAGCAAACGACATGCATACATATATGTATGTTTGTATGTATATATTAGGCATATAACTTTTCTTACAAGTTATGCAGATGCGCAAAATCATATAGAATAGTAAGATATAAAGCATATAATATTAAATCGATATGCATAATTTGTGCAACATTGGTCACAAATTAGTATGCGCCAAATTCATGTTAAATTTTATATTTTATCATTATTTTACCGGAGAAGAAAGTACATTATAAAAACTAAAATAATTAGATAAATTTTTTTTGAAATAGCAAAAATCCAGCATTTTGAACTATAGTTTACCTGGTTCTTTAAGGAGGGAGTACTTCGAAGTTGACTACAATAAATTGGTAGAAATGCGATTTCGAAAAAAATTAATATACACCTTTTCAATATTAAGCCATCGATATTAATGTTTATTCACATTATAAACAAAATAATAACAAGAACAAAACTTATACAAAAATGTATGTAATATCGCAGTGCTCACTTACTGCGTACACAATTATGACGAAAATATGAGGGAAATTTATTTGTTAGTGTGGGACATTTTATAATTTTTAAAACATGAATATATTAAAATAGCCACTGAAGACTTTATATTGGTGCAGTTCACTCAACATTCGGTAACTGTTTACTCGTTAAATTGGTAAAATTTTTCATATATTTTGTTGCTATAAAATTTATTTAAAAAATTTTTTGACCGCAAAATGTATGGAAAATTTTACCAATATAACAAGTAAAAAGTTAGCGAATGAGGTGCGAAGTGCACCATTGGTAGAGTTCACGTAAAATTCGGTAACTTTTTATTCGTTAAATTTCTCATACATTTCGCTGTCAAAAATTTTTAAATAAATTTTGCAACAATAAAATATATTCAAATATTGCTATCGGCAATTTTCTTATATTAACGTGTTCTCTGACTGAATTGTTATCTGCCATTTTAGTTAGAAAAAAAATTATATATTAAAGGATTTTTTAATGAAATTTTTATTATGCTATCTAACAACCGCATTGTTTTATCAGTAAAAAAAAAGTGCTATCTACACTAAATTTGGCCACTGCAGCTCCTAGAATGCCGCTACACGGGTCAAATGTATGACTGACCCCACTTAATTTTTCTTTCCCAACATTTTTTTCTAACATACCTAACCAATATCTCCATTCCTTTAGGTGCTCTCATATAAAATGTAAATTTTTTGTATGGGAGTCCGCTAAGGGATGCTGATAAGTGGCAAGTAAGTTTTGAGAAAATGCTCTGAAGAAAAAAGCAATGGAGGTGAGTCATACATTTAACACCCATAGGAGGAACTTCTAGGCAGATATGAGAATTTTTCTTCTATCTATTTCTGTATTGTAAATTTTGTATGGGAGCCGCCTTAAGGTACGGACATACGTGGTAGGTGAGTTGTAAAAAATTTTTGACGTTAAAAAACTAATGGGATTTGGTCATATATTTGACTCATCTAGGAGTTTGCTAGGCGCTTCTGGGGCCAAATTCGGAAATTTCAATAAACCACATTATTTGCATGGGAGCCCTCCTAAGGGTTGGTAATAGGGGACAATTATCTTTTGAGAGAATGCTGGGAACAAAAAACTAATGAACGTCGTTCATACATATAGAATGCTGGGAGCAAAAAACTAATGGACGTCATTCATACATATAGCCCCCTACTGGGACTCCTATGAGTTACGGAACTTTTACATCTATATATTTCTTGTCTTAATTGTAAATTTTGTATAGGAGCCCACTTAAGGATTGGTGATAGGGGGTAGTATGTTCAGATAAAATGTTGGAAATAAAAAATTATGGGGGGGGGGGCGGTCTTATCCTGTTTAAATAGTGCTATCTGCTTATTTCAATGTTCGAATCGATGAAAATTGAATTTGTAAAAAGTGCTATCAAACATATATAATCGCGAATATCAGGACTTGCAAAAAATTTAAAAATTAGACGTCGTTTTTAAAGAACATTCTAAAATAAAATTTAGTTATTACTCTTAGAATAAACGAAAGAAAACAGTTTTTTCTCTCTCCCCTAAAGGTGTGATTTTGCTGTTAGCACTATTTTTATGTAGGCCTTCGACGAGCATTAAAAAAAAATTTTTTTATTGAAAACTTTTTTGTATGGGATATAAAATCGGCTTTTGACTTAATGGCTCATAATTTTCTTACTTTTCGTCAAATATTTTTGATTTTAAGCTTCTTTTATTCGACACAAAATCATTTTGTATGCGTATCCTTAAAAGAAATTATTAAAAGTTTTTAAAAAAAGTTAAAATAAAATTCATTAAATTACTCTAACTTCGGAGCTTGGTAGAGGGTTAAAAGATATGAATTTTTTTTTTATAATTTAGCTAGATTCTGCAAGCATTTGAAATCGATCACTCTACTGTAGAGGGTGAAGATAAACTATTATTACATACTGCATTTATCTCTACATAAATCGAAATTATACCAAGAAATCGGCTAATATAAAGATTTATTTGTTTTAATATCACTATCCAAAATGTGAAAAGACTTTGTCACAAGACAGTGGCAAGTAATCTGTTTGAGTTTTGGAACTTTATATGAGATGGACCTGTCATTTTTATAATATTATACTCAGTCATAGATTCTAGATCCAAACTTAAGGTACTTTTCCTGTGGTATTTTCTTTAACACTTAGTCCAATTCTGAACTTTAAACAAATATTTTTGATTTAGAAATCTGCTTGTTGTACTGTGAATTTATTTTGTTAACATTTTTGTTTAAGGTAAGTGATGTGTTCTCTTTTCACCGCTCACGACTCGGGGACATATTGTACCACTCACATTTGCACCATTAATAGGTCAAGTAACTTGAAGACAATTGGTACGAAACTTTTCCGAAAATTTTCTAAGCGAATTTGTTGATTTTCATTAAACAAGTTATGATTCCTAGTATAAGATATATCGAATATTGCCCATTAGACTATGTTTAAGTGCAGGTTATATTTTAGCGCCAGAATACAGAACCAATCAAACGCAGATATTGCATTATTATAAATGCTGTAGAAACAACGCTTTATTTTTGGAACGACTCGTTTAATGTGTAATATAATATGCAGTTGTTTGCTGCGTACTGGTACTTATTACACGCCAAAAAAATATGGTTCCAGTAACCATAATCTAGGGACAACATACTATGATTTAATTATATAGTTCTAGTCAAATAATATCAACAGAGATATTTTTAAAAATTAAATTTTTTAATATTAGTTTCGATTTGCTTTTTAATTTTTTTAAAATTTTAATTTCGCAAAAAAGAAAATCAGAGAATATATTAATGCTATTCATATTTAATCAAATTAGTTAAATTTTAATCTGAAAATCATAAAAAAAATATTAAAATATCGTTTTTATGGTAATTTAATATAAAAATTTTAAAACTTTAACATCGCGAAAACGAGAGCTTACGTTGAAAAACGGCTACTACCATTGAATTCAACGTACTCGAATTAGCCTTACCAGTAAGGTGCCCAACTTGTTACACTTTGCTATATTACTTGAGGAAATATGACATTATTGTCATAACCATACCACTATCATGTCTTTTCTCTACGTGTATGTATGTATGTATGTATGTATGTATGTATTTGTAATTGTTTTTCTGCGTTGAAGTAAATTTTTGGTTTTTTTATTAAACAGGCAAACAATGGTCATATAGTATTGTTACAGCTACTGTAGCTATTATTGTTTCGTATTTTATATATTTTTATAAACTTTTATTTATTTGTGAGCAATGCAGGGGTGTCATGTTTTAAGTGGCAATCCATGTCAAAAACACTGCATTTTTTCACTAATTTATTTCTTTTTAAACATATTTATTTTTCCCCAATACGAAGAAAATAAAAAAAGAAAATATAAATCTTTTTATTGTTCATATTATTATTTGGCGCTTTGTACTCTTTCGTTAGCACTTTTATATTTTTTATTTATTTTAACCTCCACCAAAGGTATGTAAGAACATGACTTTTATTGCATATGTTTGCATATTATTTCATCAAAAATAAATGCATTGATTTTTGAATGTACATAATATGTTATATGCACACACAGTTTTTATGCGTAGCCTTAAACAAATTATTAAAATTTTTTTCTATATTAATGAAACAAATTTAAATAAAATTCATATAATTTCTTTAGCTTTCAGCTGTGGTGGGGAGCTAAAAGACATCGACAAAAATTAAAAAAAAAAATTTATACAATTTAGCTAAATGCAACATTCTGGAGGTACTTCAAATCGATTGCATGACTTTGTTTTTTCCTTCATACTCCAATGAAGAGGTCATGAATACTTATAATACTAATTTTACATGGACGAATAAAAGAGTAAAGGTTAGGAAAAGAGTCGCATTTATTTTGTAATAACATTTGTCTTGAATTTTTTGCAACTTAGGGCTTTTTTAAATCCTATGACGAAATGCATTAGATTTGGTATAATTAAACTTAAATACTTGTTTTAATTTAAAATATATACGATCTAATTGATTTATCTGATATAAAAAAATTTAAAACAAACTGTTTCCTAAATCCTGCTCTTAAAAATCTGTTTAAAGATAACATTTTATTTGCTTTAAATTACATAAATATTAGTTTGCATTTTGTATTACTTAAATAAAAGTAAATAAGTTCATATATATATTATGGATTAGGATGTGCAAAACGAGAATTCCCGGAATATCCGGGGAAAATCCTTAATAATAAAAAGTTAGATTTTTCTCAGTCCCACCCACCGTTTGGTGAACATTGATAAAAAAATTATTCTGTAAAATTTTCTGGTCAATCGGTTGAGGGTAAAACGCACAGTGTTTTGATACCATATAAAGATGGAACAAAAATAGAAGGAGTTTTCACAGAGAAATTTGGTACTCTTCTACAAAATACTTTAATTAAAAATATTAAAATTTTTTTGACAAACTTAGATAAAGGACACCCATACCGCCCATATATGGCAAAAACAGAATTTTCAATATTGGCTACATAACTGCACACAAAGTCGCCAAAATCCGTAGAGGTTTTACATCCCATGCTAGTAACTTGTGTGGTCATTTTTATTGTAATTGAAGCAAGGACTCTAAGTACTGCCATATATCCTTCATCGTAAAAATACTATAACTATTGCAAAAGTTATCCGATTCTCATTAAATTTGGTATAATATTTGTTATATATTAAACACAAATATATGCCAAATTAAATTAAAGCTTATATATCAATATAGAAAATAAAACCAAAATAAATAAAAAATTGGCTAAAAATTATTTAAAAGATTTTGACAACAAGGTGAAAGTACAATATTACAAAATTTTCTAATTTAAAATTCTCATAAATTTACATAAAACAAAATGGCAATGTAGTTTTTATTCGGGCATAGTCGTAAAAAGTATTTTTTACCAAAATAATATTCAAATTATTTTTAAGAGTGGAATATTAGATATCTAATCAGACTAGCAAAACGGATTAGTACTATTGTCATCATCAGCGTCCTTTGTTCGCTTTTACCACGTTTGATCGTGAATACATCAGCTATTTAATCAAATTTTATGAGGAAATGGAATATGAGTTATCTTAATTCTTTTATCAATATGGTGAGCCGAAATCTCACCTTCCGATTCTTAATTCCAATTTTCCAACTCTTATTTAATTTTTAGTTTTGCTTGTGCGTAAACTCCACCTACGATCAATCAAGCTATTGTTGTTGTACATGTTCAAACAGGTTTCAGAAGCCTCCAATACCAAGTCTAATTTCCAATATAAAGTCTACTTTCAAACAAAAGGACATAAATTAAAATCGATATAGCCGTTTGAGAGTTACGATGCCAGAGACACGCAAAATCAAGAGGATACGGCTAGAAAAGTAGCGATAACTTCTTAATGGCCAGACCCATTTTATTTAAACGTAGCTAAGAACACTCTCGATCAATTCTCCTTTGAAATAAAAAAAAATCAAGACTGTTTCACTTGATCGGGTACTACAAGTGTATATGATTAGGGTAGAGAAATTATACAATCACTTGGTTCGAAAAAAAATGAACAAGGCACTTGTGGACGGGTGAAGCTGCCCAAGCTCTTTGTAACCAAATTGTAGATTATAAACACGAGTATAAGGATTTTTAGAATACAATTATTATTTATTGCCTTGTACTTCAATGTTAAAATTCCTGGAACATAATTCACAATTATTATAAAGAAAACTTATACACTATAAATGTGGCTACTGACTTTTCATGTATGGCTACTCGGAGCGAAACTTCTCGATCTTATCAACTCGGATGATTATGTTATATGAATGAAATATGATTTTTTTGTAAAAAAATATGGCTCGCTATTTAAGCCGCGTGGAATAATAAAAGAAAATTGCATTTGACAGTTTAATCGATAATAATAAATAGCGATAAAAAATGATGCACTTGTAGCGATTTCTTAGTGGCGGTAACACTCCCCCACAGTATGACGAGCTTGCCGATGACTTACTCCCTCAGCTTTTCTTCCGCTACGTCTAGAATCGCTAGTTTTGCAGCTGGTCTTTCTAAAATGCCACAAACTGTCAAAACTTTCGCCTTCCGTACTTGGCCATCCTCCGATGTGTTAACTTCTATGACCCTTCCCTTTGGCCACACGTTTCGTGGATTTTTCGGGTCAACCACCACCACTAAACTACCAACAGATATTGGTTTGGCCTTCTCAAACCATTTTGTTCTACAAGTTAAAGTAGGCAAGTACTCTGTCACCCACCTCTTCCAAAAAAGCTCCGCATATTGTTGTGAACGCAACCAACTTTCCCTCAGCACAACACCATTGTTATCAAAAGAGGCTAAAGGTTTTAGGCCGCTTGAGTTGCCTAGTAGAAAATGATTTGGTGTGATAGCTTCTGCATTCTCGTTTTCTACTGGTATATACGTAAGGGGACGGGAATTGATAATATTTTCGACCTCAGCCATCATGCTCTGTAATATTTCATCGCTCGGCGACCTCTGGATTTTAATATTGCAGAGTACAGTCTTTACCGATCGGACCAGTCTTTCCCACGCTCCTCCCATGTGAGGCGCAGAAGGCGGGTTAAAGTTCCATTTTGTGAAGGATGTTGTAAAGCTTCGCACCAGTTCGCTCTTGTCTACTTCCCGCAATGCCTCACGTAGCTCTCTATCAGCGCCAGTAAAGGTGGTCGCGTTGTCGCTAAAAAATTCCCGTGGTTGTCCTCGTCGCGCGATAAATTTGCGTATTGCCATAATGCAAGAGCTCGTGTTGAGCGAATAAACGATTTCGACATGGATGGCGCGTATTGTCAAACATGTGAATAACGCACCATATCTTTTTTCTGTATGCCGATTCACGGTAACAAACATAGGGCCAAAAAAATCGAGGCCTGTGTATGTGAATGGTGAAAGATATGAACCCAGTCTAGCGCGTGGCAGTTTTGCCATTTGTGGAAACGCTGGCAACGCAGTTTTAATTTTGCATAGCTGACACTGTTTAATGACGGACTTACAAACCGTTCGCAATTTCGGAATGTAAAACCGTTGCCGTAGTTCATTAACTACAGTTTCGTGGCTACTATGACGATATAAGTTATGGTAATGCCATATTAAGAGTGTTGTTAGCCGGCATTGTTTTGGCAAAACAGCCGGATGCTTTAGTTCCTCAGGGACGTTGGCATAATCAAGTCGTCCACCTACTCTCAAAACTCCCTCATCGTCCAAGTAGGGTGACAATTTATACAAACAATTTGTTTTGCTTAATTTATTGTTTCGTAATAAACAATTAATTTCATGTTGGAAATATATACTCTGAGTATCTTTAATTATAGTTGTTTCTGCTTTACGTAACTCAGTTTGGGTAAGTTCTTCCTCACTAAAAGATTTGGTTTTATTTCTGAGGCGATAACAAAATCGGATAACAAATGCTGTTGATCTCAATACTCTGCACCATCGAGAATACCTTTGGATATTTATAAGTGGTTCTATATTTTCTGCAACAAAATGGCACTCTTTTAATTCGAGCTTTGATTATTGAAATTTTTCATCGGTGATTGGCCATTCATTCTCTGGCAGTCTTAAAAATTCTGGGCCATTAAACCAGCGCCCTGTTTAGGATAAATCAGGTTTAGTTAAGCATTTTGTTGCTTCGTCAGCCACATTTGATTTTCCTGGTATCCAGAACCACTCGTTTATCTCTGAACTATCTAAGATTTCACACACACGAACAGCGACGAACTGGTGATATTTCCTGTGGTCTGAACGTATCCAACTTATAACTGTTCGTGAATCCGACCAGAACATTTTGCGGCTAATTTTGACGGTATGATTATCTGCAATATAGTTAGCGTAACGAGCACCAACAACGGCAGCCATCAGCTCTAGACGAGGAATTGATACAACCTTTAGTGGTGTTACTCTGGTTTTGGATCCGAGTAATGAAATGGTAACTTCCTCTCCACAGCGAATTCTGAAATATGACACAGCAGCATAACCGCTTTCGCTCGCATCCACAAATGTGTGCAATTGTACGTGTAGACTGTTATAATTTTTGAAGTTTTTTAAATAGCATCGAGGTATTTTTACCTCACTTAAATTTGGTAGAAAAGTTAACCAGTTTTTCCACTTTACTTGCTGCTTTTCCAAAATAGGCTGGTCCCAGTCGACACCGCTGCGCCAAATTTCTTGTAGTACTATTTTTAGGTACATAAGGAAATTTCCTACGAGCCCTAAAGGGTCATATATGCTCATTAGTATTTTTAAAATTTCCCGCTTGGTCGGAGTCTTTCCGCCTAAGAGGAGCTCGGTGTCTTTGACAGACTTTGAGAGTTTAAATGTTATATTGTCTTGTGCTGGATTCCAAAATATACCAAGTACCTTTTCCGTTTCTACGCCTGCACTTACATTAAGGCAAATATTGTTCAAAGGGGTGGAAAAACTCTATTCTTTCAAAACGTAATCGCTATTCGAACACCAGTTCCTAATTCTGAATCCACCTTGACTATGAACAAACCGCACACTTTTGGCAAGCTCAGTGGCTTCCTGAGGTGTATCTGTTGAAGCGAGAAAATCATCAACGTAGTGGCTGTCTCTTATAGCAGCTGCGGCTAGAGGGTATTTATTTTCAAACTTTGTCGCGTTAAGATTTTTCACATATTGCGATATACAGGGGGCACAGGAGGCACCGAATATCATTACCCTCATAACATATATATCGGGTGCCCTGCTATCGTCACAGCTACGCCATAAAAACTTTTGCAAATGGCAATCTTCATCCCGTATGTAGATCTGGTGGAACATTTGTTCTATATCACCACAAATCGCGATTTTTCTTTGGCGAAAACGGAAAAGAATGGTCGCAAGAGATGACAGCAAATCCGGCCCCTTAAGCAGCATAGAGTTGAGTGATATGCCATTAACCTTCGCTGCCGCATCCCAGACTATGCGGGTTTTATTTGGCTTATTTTTATTAAACACTGGAAACATCGGCAGATACCACACGTTGTGTTTATTAATTTGATTATCGTCAATTTTGGCTATGTAATTTTTATGTAAATATTCTGATATGGTTTTCTCAAAATGATCAAGTAAGCTTTTATTGTTTCTTAATGATTTTTCAAGACAAACCAGTCTTCTTTTCGCCATTTCGTAGCTTGGTGGCATGGTAATGTCGTCGTACCGCCACAATAAAGCTGTCTCGTAATGGCCATCATGTTTTTGTTTCGTGTATTTTTCTAATAATTTTACAGCCCTCTAATCATTTGTGCCCAGAGCTGGGGTGTAATTACTTATCCCGGTTGATTCAATTGTATAAAACTGTTTGACTAAGCGGGTAAGAGTTTGGTCATTTTCTCGTTAACATTCACATAAATGAAAATTATATTGGGCTTGAGCTCTTTTCCTAACACTGGAGCCACCGCATATAAGCCAGCCGAGGCGAGTTCGTATAGCAACGGGCTCGTTGTTTTCACCCTCTTTAATACTAGTTGAAATGCATAGCTTGAAATTATTTAGGCCAAGCAGTACATCCGGTACAGCGTTCTTAAAATCATTGATAGGTAGCCCTTTAAGATGCGGAAACTTTGCGCTTAAATGTTTGTAATTGAGGCTTTGGCTCGGAAGCGATAGTTGCTTAACCGCGCGGACAGATATATTAAATTTTGTTTTATTTGTACCAGAAACTTGCATTGAGATTTTTTTGAGTCTTCTTCTTGGCGACCTATTTCCCCCGTCCATTTCAGACATAAGGGTTGTAATTCACCAGTTAAATCTAATTTATTAACAATTTTTTCATTTATTAAACTTACCGACGAACCTTCATCTATAAATGCAAAGGTTTTTAAAATTTTATCATTATTTCCATATAATGTAATGGGTATAACTTTAAACAACATCTGATTGCTTTCATTCCCATTGTGCGCTGCATGTAGATTTTCTGTTTTGGTTTTATTTTCGTTTTCATTTGTTAAGTTTTTTTTTCTTTCATCAGCTGTTGGCTTATGTAGCAACGTATTATGTTTTATTTGACAATCTTTTTCTCTGCAAACGACTCTGCTATTACAAATTCCATAATGACGTCGTAGACACAATTTGCATAAATTATATTTTCGCAGCAGATTCCATCTTTCGCTTCTTGTTGCAGTCAAGAATTTTGTACATTTCTCAACACTATCGCAGTTGCCAAAACATACTACGCATGTTCTTCTGCTTCTTTCATCGTGCGCGTTGATATAGGCATCTTTTGTTTTACGTGAATGCTGCTCTGCTGCTTTTGACATGTTGTTGTCAGTTTCTAGGTTTATGCTGCTTGCTGAGATGCCGACTTCGTAAATCCAATTTGAGAAATCTGTCAGATTTACCCTTTTGTTTTGTTTTGCTAGTCTTATTTTGTGCTCACCCCAGTTAAGCTGAAAATTAGATGGCATTTTTATTATTAACTCGTGTAATAAAGATGAATTATTCAACTCATCTACTAAACCGCAGGCTTTAATTGTAGTTTCCAAGCCTTTAACTTCAACAGCAAAAGTGGTAATTGTTTGTAATTTATTTGCATTAAGAGCTGGTAATGTTTTTATTTTATTTTTAAGTGAATTTAGTATTTTCTCTGGTTGGCCGAAAAGCAGCTTCAGTGTTGATAAAGCACACGATACGCCAGATGGATGTATCAAAATGTGCTTTACGGAGCGTAATGCTTCGCCTTTTAGAGCCTTTTGAAGTCTGACAAGATTTTCAGCGTCAGTAAAACCGCAGACTGCTGTTGACCAGTCGTATGTAGCGCTAAACAATGGCCATTCTTCAGGTATGCCGGTAAAATTGGGCAATTCCTTGGGTACTGACTAACGCGAACTTATTTGTTGCTGCGAAAGTCTTTGAGAAGGTACTATGACCGATGGAAGGTTTGACGGATGCATGGAGAACGTTGAATCCATATGGCCAAACTGGATTGGTGTTTCTAATCCGTGATTATCAACATTTGTGCCATTTAAATTGTTATTTATGTTTGCAGCTGTTGAGTGCTGACAAATCGTTGTTGGATTATTAATAAATGAAGACGTATTATGCGCAAATGACGTTGTTGTACATGTAGGTGGCGCTATTGTTGTTGTTGTATAAATTAAATTGTTACTTACATTTTGCCCATATGTGGCTGTTGAGCTAGATGTTTGTTGCATTGTCACTGCGTGTGGTGCAAATACATAACGGGACGATTCATGTTGGGATACTTCGGGTTCTGTGCTGTGTCTAACTGACTTAGGCACTAGTATACCGGCAGCTTGCTTATCTAAACATTCGTGCACTGATTTGTTAGATAGTTGCTTATGCGCTGACTGCGTGTCATTGAAATCGTCTATTTCTTGCTCAAGAATCTGGTATTTCTTTTTTATAAAGTCCCTTTCCAGTTGCGTTTCTTCATGCAGGCGTTGCAGCTCCAGAGCTTGTCGGCGAGCGGCGACTGAGGAGGCACTATGAATGGAGGAGACTGAGTCGATAGCTATTTGTTGTTGCGACGAACAGCTTTGGCAATGCCAAGTTGGTGATTGTTGGCTGCCATCAAGGTTGGCACAAGCTAAATGGAAATTAAAGTGGCATTTGTGACATCTAGTAGAATTTACGTTGTCTGCAAATTTGTTGCAGATGTGACAACTGTTCACGGTAGAATTCGATTCAGTTTCTTGTTGGTAATTTGGTGGTTGACCCTGTAATGAGGTAGAAGATTCCATATTGTTAGGACTTACGTATTAGCAGCCGTAGTATTTCTTCAAATATCCAGTTGGATGACCAATGAAAAGAATTTTAATGTGGACGGGTGAAGCTGCCCAAGCTCTTTGTAACCAAATTGTAGATTATAAACACGAGTATAAGGATTTTTAGAATACAATTATTATTTATTGCCTTGTACTTCAATGTTAAAATTCCTGGAATATAATTCACAATTATTATAAAGAAAACTTATACACTATAAATGTGGCTACTGACTTTTCATGTATGGCTACTCGGAGCGAAACTTCTCGATCTTATCAACTCGGATGATTATGTTATATGAATGAAATATGATTTTTTTGTAAAAAAATATGGCTCGCTATTTAAGCCGCGTGGAATAATAAAAGAAAATTGCATTTGACAGTTTAATCGATAATAATAAATAGCGATAAAAAATGATGCACTTGTAGCGATTTCTTAGTGGCGGTAACAGCACTTATGCAAGTGCCTTAAAAGTAGGGAGGTGTTTTGCCGATCCGATACCGATACTTAAAAATAAATATCGCTCATACCGATTCCGATATTGTAATTGAGTTCAAGTTTAGATTAACAAAACTCAAGGAGGACAATTTTTTTATTATACAAAATTACAGTGTAAGAGATTATTAATATTTAAAATTTATATTAACCGAGTATAAAAAATTAGAGGTAAATTTTGAGGAACTAAATTTTCATTGTTTCCAAAGAATCTATATTAGTAGAAAAAATTTTTAAATCTTTTATAATAAAACAAATACTCGCCATGCTTTTTAAAAAATCGATTTTTAAAGGACATTTATCAATTAATATTCTTCTAAATAACTTAAAAGCTTAATTATGAAAAGTCTTCTAAAAGTTTATATTTATTCACTTAAATTTACATGAAATCATAGTTTTGTATTCAAACTCGCATAAAAAGAAAAAATTTTTGAAAATGGGTAACTTTTCATCCTTTTTCCTTGAGGAAAAATCATTATAGATTACTGAACAAGAAATTTGTCCTAAAATCGCTTCCAATTCGGTGATTGCTAATTGAAAAAAAAAAACTTCTTGCAATGACAAGAATAGGTAAAACTAATTAGAAATGATCCAAAGTTGCAATACTTCCGGATCGCCAGCTCTGCGTTTTTATGATTTTTTTGGAGTGCCTTCTTTTGCTGGGAATAAGATTTAAAAAATAACGAATTGAATTTGAGTTCGTGGTAAAATTAACCAAAAAAAATTTTTTTTTACAAAATAACAGCGTAAAATATTATTAAGTTTTAAAATTGATATTAATAGGATTTAAAAATAACGAAATGAGTTTTGTTCTTGGCCAAATTAACAAAAAATAAATAGTTTGTTAAAAAAACTAAAAAAAAAATTTTTAAAGTAGCGTCGTATCGACAGTAAAATATCGCCGATGCCGATGTATCGGAAAATCTGAAGTATCCTTACTTAAAAGTAAAATCGGTCAAAGGAATACCGTAAATTTTTTTATAAAAAAACAGTTATATTTTTATTTATAAAAAATAACTTATTGCTAATTAAAAGAAAACATGCAACATTACCGTTTGCCCTGGAAATGCAAAACTGCAGTTCCCGTTTTGTGGAAACTCGAACAGTGCCAACAAACCCTATTATGAATACATGTTTGTACATTTGTATGTAGATATATGCAAAACATTATTGAACTATGTACTACACATCCTTTAATAGAATATTAAAAAGTTTTAACCTGAAATTTGTTTTCAAATAAAAATCGTTAACTTAAACGGAAGATGCCCTAACTAACAAAAAATTCTGATGTATTTCACCAACGTACATAACTAAAAAAGTTTCCGAATTTAAGAAATAAATTTTTTTTAATGGTTATATTAATTTATATTATCTTCAATAAAATTGAACTAACAATAAGCAATCAAGTCTTAACTGTCTCGGCACCTCTAAGTCTTTATGAATTCGCTTGTTTCTGACATAACATGGGGCTGCTGTAATCGTACGGTGTATTTTATTCTGTCGCCATTGAATTTTTTCTATATTTGATTTCAAGGCAGTGCCCTATAACTGGATACCGTAGGATCATATTGGTTTTAGAATGAGCCAATTCATTTCATTCGCTTTTAACTTCATTTGGGTCACGTTTGCATTTATGTGGGACTTACATGTTAGACGACGATCAAGATGAACAGTGTGTTGAGGTATAGTTTGGTTATTTATTTGTATAGGTCGGTAGGTTTCTCTGCACGATGTAAAAATAATGTGTAGACAAATTTGTTCGTTAATTTTTATCTGCCATTGTTTTAGCCATTGTTCCAAATAAAAATAGAGACTTTATTAAAAAAAACAAATAGAAAAAGGAAATTGAACTGACCAGTTACATTATTTGTATATACACCATTAAATTGTAAACTGTTTTTTTTCTTATAGAAGTATTAATAATATACACATCGTGAGAATTTTAAGTGTCTACCTGTTTTAAGTGTCTACGTTTCAGAAGATATAGCCCCAATTTGCTTCTGCTGTAAAATAATGAAAGGGCTAGTGAAGGCCTTTTGCGTTTCAGGTAACGATGTACTGGTATCTATATAGCTCAGTTTGCGTTTTTATATACAAACTACGTTTATGTGTTTTTGGGTTTTATTCAAAATACAAACATATGCAAAAAACAAAATAAATAAAAAGTGCTTTTGTTTATATTTTTCGGAAAATTACAGCATTAAATTAAAAGTACTTAAGGCATTAGAAACTTTGAAACAAAAACAAAAACAGCTTACACGGAACACATGCAAAAACATGTCTAATAGATTGAACAAAAAAATTAAAACAAAACACTAGCAAAAAATAAACACATTTTATAGTTCAAACTATTCAAACAATAATGTGCATTTGATAGACAATACACTGTATACTACTACGTATTGCAAATGTATGTACCCAGCAAACAGTTTTGGCCGATTTCGGTCCGAAGTCGGTCAGAAAGTCTGCACAAGATGCCGAATTCGTATCCGATGTCGGTCAGAAATCGTACCGAAAATCATATGAGTGGTTGACAAGAAACCGGATATCTTTGTCTGAGAAAATTCTAAAAACTATACCGAAAGGTCTAACAGAATTCTGTACAAATTACGACGAATTTCCTAAGGAAATTCTAAAGGAATCTTCGACATGTCCTGTAAATGTCGGAATAATGTCTGATAAAACATCAGAAATTTTTCCGATTTATCTGATACGTTTTACGTCCTGGCGTATTAATACCAGAGAAACGTCGGAGCTAAAATCAGAAATTTATCAGAAATGTCGTTTAAAATTCTCCATGCATTGCTGTGCTGCTTATGGCAGCTCATCAGCAAATATTTACCCATAATTTATAAGTTTAAAAACTCAAATATTTGTGCGTATAAACTCAAGAGACAAATGAGAATTGTATCGAAAACTAAAATCAGACAATGTGCAGAAGTGAATGCTAAAAGTCTTAATACGTAAATCAGAAAATGTGCAGACTACTCTGTTAAATGCCTTAAAGGAAATTAAATTGCCTTCGAATAATTTGCAGACTATTCTGATTTTAATCGGATAATATTTGAGACAATGTGAAGAAACGTCTTACCAGAAAACTGCCTACTGCTCCGCCAAATGTCTGAGGAAATTTTAGAAAACTCGGCTGATTGTCTGGTTAAGATTTTTTCTGATGTTAGCCATGTCGGCAAAAATTGTTTCCTAGGTACATAGACGCAATAGATATGCATAAGTATGTTAATAGAAAAATCCAATAAAGTATGTTTGAATACATGTTTTTGGTCAATGGCTTTAGCACCATGTAACCACTGCAACAATATGTTGATGTATTAGTATGTTTCGAGCATGTTTTGTATTAAAATAATCTGAAAAAGATTTTTGTATGATAGTAGCACTTTCCATTCTTTCTTTTTTTAATAAAACTATATCACAGAATAATTTAACTGCAGCGTACAGTGGTTCCTATTATATTTTTTTTTAATAAATGCACTTTTAATATAATGTTAAAATTTTTTAAATGTAAGATAATTGCGGTATTTTTTTAATAAGATTCATTGAAATTTAGTACAATTTTCATGTAGTTAAAACGCTTCCGATTGTATTGTATTATATATACAAAGTCTGCACTCCTGTAGCGGGATTCTGTAACTTTTAACGATCCGACAATCGTAACATTTTTCGACATATTTAGTCGCTTGCAGTAACGATAGTGCGATTGTGTAATTTTATTCGATATCATGTAGCATCTCTGTTAAAAAAAGCGAAAAGAGCAAAGAGGAATGAAAAAACAACGAATTTGCACACGCCAAACAGTGTTTTTCATTAATTTTTGTAGTTTTGAGAAATATATGTTAAAATAAATATCTAAATGATCGAAATATTGTTATTTGTATACATAAAAGTGTGTATATGTTTCTATATTGTTGTGAAACAATAATTTTAGCTATTGGCATAAAGTACGTGCTACGGCTGCACAGCTGACTCTTGTCTATCAGTTAACAACAGAAAAATTATTGTCGTCAGTTAACCGACAGCAAATATCGTTATAAATGTTACTGAGTAACAAATTCGATAAATTTTCGTTATATTTATTTTAACGATCCGATTATCGTAATAAAAGTTACAGAATCGCGCTACTGGCTATGTTTTGAGCGAGCGAGTAATAATTAAAAGCCAGATCGATTACATTACATATATACAATACCTTTTGTAAGGAAATTTGAAAAGCTCGATGACACTTTTTTCTAAGCGATTAATTCAAATTCCGTAGAAGAGTTTACTATTTTCGTCAAATGCAGATCGTAGTGCACATGACTTAATCGATTTAATATTTCGTCTGCAGTCGATTCTTTTGCAATAAAGAAGAAAAAAAAAGATTAAGGCATATTTTGTATTCCATGCAGAATAAAAGTATGTATTCGGAATTGTCATAGCACTCACTGCACAGCAAAAATTTTTGTAATTTTTGTAATAGGTAGTACTTTATTAATGGGTTACAAAGTAATGAGTGGTGCTTATTTATCTTATTACTATGTTTCAAATTCGAGCTACTACTTAGTTTTTCATAAAATTAGTACGTATGTTTATCGTAATTTGAAAGTAGTTACAATTTGTTGATATGTATTAATAAACTAAGTAGACAACCATTTTTTGAGTCAGCATGTGTTTGTATATGAAAACTAATTTTTGTCGCTTGAAATAATCAACAATAGCTGAATACGTGAAGTTCTTGTCTTCATATCTGAACGAGTTCTTACAGGTTCGTATCCCAGCTGGGTCAAAAAATAAAAATAAAAAATTAAATTAAATTGAAAAAATATATATTTTTTGTAATATTTTATTTGTTTATTTGACTTCTTATTTCTTAGTTTCCAGTAAGCCAAATAATAACCAGTTAATTGCTGTGACAAAGTAAATATATATGTAAGGGGTACCTCTTATTTTTGGACTTCTCAAACAAAAATAAATAGTTATCGAGTCAAATTGTAAGTAGTTACGACTTAAATGCCCATATAACTTTTTACCTACCATTAAGCAAAGTTTTTGATGGATGTTCTTATAAATAATAATTTGCATTAATAATGCTTTGATAATTCCGAACATTTTCATTCCGCATGAAATACAGAAGAACTTTCGTTTCGAAAAGTTTTGAAGCAAAACAGGAATATCAAAAGTATCAAAGATATCTTCATGATATAAAATTTGTAAAAGTTATAAGACCGGCAAAGTTTTTAATGTCCGAGGTAGTCAACTCTGATATTCTATATCCCACTGTGTCTTTCAACAAGCTCATTAAAAGTATATATAAAAGATATAGACTTGTTACAAATTTTTTTTTGTTGCAATAGGGACTGCTGTATATCATTTGCAGTGAAAAAAGAATATATAATATGTAAGTGTTTTAAAAAATATTTGTCACAAACATTTAGATGATTTGAAAGTAATAACCTACTAAGCGAAAACTTTAGGCAATGGCTAGTTAAACAAGTTGCAATCGGTAATTGTAAACGCTGTCTCTGTTTGCTGGTACTAAAACAGAGTTTGTGTACTAATGGTCTACACCAGCAGTATGAAATATGTATTTTCTATGCTGCAACACATTTCGTCTACATTTAAGCGCCTTGGATTACGGTGATACCTTGCACTGCTGCGATTTGTAGAAGTAGAATTTACAAGATTGGTCGTTTCAGAGAAATTGTGAGCGAGGAATATTTAACCAGGTGGCATCGTAACTGCTACTGACTATATTATGATCTACTATGCTGTAACCAAGAAATGTAAAACTACATGTTAATGTATGTGCTTTCCAGTATCGGTGTTGTTCTTTTTCTGAATTTCGTTCAAATATATTTGCCATTTCTTGGGTCTCTACAGTAACAGAAATGCTTTGAAGCCTTTATGCGGCCAAATTTTAAAAAAATATACTTTGATTATAAGAAAATACAAATAGATTTTGCTAGGGAACAACACTGTACTGAATTGAAATGAACAAAAAAGTTTCTATACAGTTTTTAATATATCAAGGTTTTCATAGTTGTGTTCGAGTACCTACTACAAGTTACTACATTTAATATATTTTACTGCTTTTACTCCAAAAGCGTTCGAGTACACAAAAAACAGTAAAAGTAGTAACGAATTCAAGAGAAAATTTTTTTCTCTTTTACTACAAATTTACTACCATAGAATACATAGATGACTGATGACAAATAGTTTTCAGAAACCTAAATCGGTTGTCAAAAAATCCCAAGTCTAAGAATCTATTAGTAGAACATTTTGTATTGGTATTTGTATAAATAAAAATGTCCCCATAGCACCAAACTATACTTAGTTGTACAAAAAGTATTTTACAAAATTTATATTTTTTAAACACAAATTTTTAGTTATTATATACAACTAATTTTGCATTAATTAATGAAAATATGAATTTAGAATCATTTATAATGCATTTGAGTCAAACAAATTTGATTCGCTAAATATTTTTTTGCAATTTTTTTATTTGGTACTAAAAAAAATTATCCCAAATATTAATTAAAATGCAATACTGTTGTATAAAAAAAATGATTGAAAACTTTGATAAATTTCAACAGAAAAATGTGAAAAAAATAAAAAAAATAGTTTTAAATTACAGCAAGAAGAAACATAAAATTTATACCAAAACAAATAAAAAAATGAAATCAAATGAAAAAAGTGTTTGTGCGTGCAAAAACGATAAATTTGACCGCATTTTCAGATGCAAAATTTACGCTCTTCGATGTGTGTTGAATTGCCTCTCTCAAGTTTGTTGAATACACAAGACGCAGGGATGATAAATGAAAAAATTCATTTCGTACCAATGAGCTTCTAAAATAGTACTTTATCAGTTCAAATAGTACTAAAATCTTTTTGAATTGTTGTAACCAAGTAAGCCACACGATTTTGATTGAGTTTATGGGCTCATTGTGTCAAATATCAAATATGGCTCTGTTTTCTAAAAATATTTTTGATAAATTCTTTTTCAAATAATGGTGCCAAAAATCAAAGAATTTTAATTTCAATTTATCACAACAAAACTTCACTTCTGCCATATAACAAGAAACATACCTACTAGTTTCTTTATTCTTATAAACTTGAAGTTTGCTAAAAAAATTTTAAAATTCGTTCACAATGAATAAACAAGCCATAGCAGAAGATATTTTTTTATTAAAATTTGAAATCTGACATTTCTTGAATAACAAAAGTTCTTGAAGTCGAGTTAGGTAGATTTTGAGTTATTTATGCGAAATAGCTCTTTTTTAAGCGATCTTTTAATGAAAGTAAAAATTTTCGCAATATCATGGACCAGTCTGTATATTTTTTCATGCACAACAAACAACTTGACTTCTAAATTGATTTCATAAATTTTCAGCAACAAAGACTTAAGTAATCCTGTGTGATGGACTATTTATTTAAATACACAAGCAGAGATACGATGTTATTATCTAAACACATTTTGAAATCTTTTTAAATATTTTGTTCTAATTTATGTTGTTTTTATCTGAAAATTTTATACAAAGTTATTTTGGCAAATATATGCTTAAAGTGTTAAAAAAATTAACGATGTTCATACCGTGGACAAAATTTCAGAAATATTTTGTTTTGCTCTACTGAAAAAAATCAGTTTTAAAACATACGCCTTTATTCAAGAAAGCCAATGATTTGTTTATAGAATATGGAGTTTGACATTTAATTAATCCATCAGCATCGCTGTTGATATTTGTCCTTGAACACTAACAAGTAAATATTATAAGCTGTTCTCTCAAGACCGCCTGTTATGTATTCTCCTTAAATAAGTATACAAATCCAGTCACGAAATAACAGCCTAAGTAGACTCAAGAGAGAATTAAGTTAAGGGCCAAATTAGAGATAAATTATTATTGAATAATCAGTGGATACCAAAGTCACAGGAGCACCATCTTACTTTTTTGGTTTCAATAGTACCAAAAAAAGTACAATTGTACAAACTTTATCATCCCTGAAAAGACCTATACGTGTAAAGGTACGGTCACACTTAACAAATATTTGCGCAAAAAAAGTAACCACTATGTTTGCTCATGGTTAGTGTAATTTAAATTAATTTTTATGTCACAACATAAAGTTAATTATTTTTAATAAATTCGAACCCATATTTAAAAAAATATTGGAATTAAAGAAGATACAATTTTAGCTTGTCTGTTGGCCACTTTATTTTCGGCAAATATTTGCCGAGTGAGACCGTACCTTAAGAGAATTGCCAATTTTTTATAGAAAGGCCAAGAGTTGGTAATCTACGTATTTATCTATGTTTACTACATTGTGCTGGAAACATTTTTGTGGGTGAATATAAAAATTATGTCAAATTTGAAAATGTAAGAAAATACAAAAAATATTTAAATCAAAATACAAAAATGATTAAAATTATAGACAAAAAACAAATATATTTTTTTCTTCTTATAAGAAAATTGATTTGCTTACTATATGCTCAAAATAATTTATACATTTTGAATATTTTAGTTCCTTTGAATAAATTAAATAGAGATCGAAGCAATACAGGTTTTAAGCTATTCTTGAAGCTTTTACGGTATCATATATTTTCTGAATTTCCAGTAGCGTATGCTCTGCTCATTATCTTTGCCAGAAATCCCATACAATATCTTAATAGGACTCCGACATTAACGTAAGACGTGTTCGTGGTCTCATCATGGTTTATAACTGTTTTTATGTTTACTTTGGTACTATATGCTGGAAGAATTAACGAAGCGACTATTAAAAGTAGTTTAAAGCTCGGTTTGCTAAAAAGGGTAATTAATAAAAATCCAATGTATATCAGCATCTTATTTGTATATCTTGTAGGTTTTACTTTCAACGTATAAGATATGCTTAGCACTTCTTTGTAAAATGAAACGGTTAAAATTTTTGTAGAACATTTTAACCATCTAGCTGTTCGAGGTATGGGTCCTTTAGGCTGATAAATAAATAAGGGACAAAAACCTCCCCTTCAGAAGGGATGCAGCGGATATAATTATTCTACAAACGATGTTCCTCGTGATGCTCTACATGGGTCAAATCAAGTAAGAGTTAGACACGACCCCTATCAATTTTAATGAAATTTGGTCAGATGTTGTCATTTATCCTATAACGAATTTATGTTAAAGGAAAAAAATTAAAAATGTTTATTTCAAAAGTTATAACATATTCAAAATGTCATTATATCGCCAAATTTACATAATGTGTTGAGCTTAGTTTTTAATCATCTCTAGAACTATTTTATGTACAAGGATGTTTTGTATGCCATTTTAAAGAGGATATTTGGATCAAAAAAAAAAATACATAGAACAAAAATCTGTTTTGGAAAAATGACTTATCTGCAAAGTTTTGAAAATTTCAAAACTGACTAAATAAAAAACCTATATTTTTTAATAAAAATGGTAGGTTTTTTCACTTTCGAATTTTTATGAATTTTTAAATAATAATAAATATTGTAATTTGGCATTAAAAACTTATATCTTTCATGATTGCGGTCTGAATAATTCTGAAATCATTAGATATATGAAAAAACAATGTTAGAACCGCTTTAAGGTAATTTTATTCCAAGCTTTTACGTGTGTTTTTGTAAGGCAAAGAGTCAATGAATATCTTAATATTGTTAGACATTGAAATACGAGCCTTTGTGATAACTACTGAACACTTTGAAGTTGATTTTTATAAATTCTACGCTATAAAGATAAAACAGTGTAATATTTTTTGAATTACAACTACAAGCATTAGTTAAAGGAACAACATCTTTATCGAATTTATCAATTTAAAAGTCTAATTTCGTTCGTTGTTGCAAGGAATGAAAATAAGCAACAACTGGCTAAAAAGTAATCAGAAATTAATTGTTGTTGGCTTAAATATTAAAAACAAAGTGAATTAAAAAAAATAAACTTTATAAACGAGACATACATAGTATAAACAATAATAAAATACCGAATACTTTACAACAAATATAAAATGCTTAAGTAAAAATTCCATATATCTATCATTTAAGGTATGAACATATACACATCCTATATAATAGTTGGTGGTATAAAAAAACAATAATAGTTGCAACAAACACAAAAGGCAAGAGAGAAAAGCTGATAGAGCCGAGTCATCAGAGACAAATTATTTGTAACATGCCACTAAAACAGAATAAACTAAGTTGAAGCTTTGGTATATATTCGAGTACATACCTTATTCCGGTTGAAACTTAGCTGGAAGGCGAGAACTTGCCTCGAGGATTTACCATTGTTGCAAGAAATTGTGAGAAAAAACTAAAAGCGGAAAAGTATGGCAAAATATATTTCATTAAATTTTATTTAAAGAAAAAACACAGTTTGAAACAAAAAAGGGGTAAAATATGTAAGTTGAACATATAAAACTTCAGCAACCATTAAGGCCATGGGTAGAGGAAAAAAGACATCAAGAAGAAAATTGCACTTGTAATTCTTCTATGCAATTGTGTGCATGTATTTGTTGCTATTTTTTTATTATTTTTTATATTTTAGTTTGAAAAGTGTACGCATACTTGCAAAGAACACATAAGAAGAACTTTGTTACATATGCAGATACAACAAAAGTGATTCCTTCTTTTGTTGGGAATCTAGTTGACGCCAGATTCACACTAAAAAACAGAAATAAAAAAAGCAAAATCCAAGAAGTTGTATTTTTTGTACTGCAGTTGCGTTCGGGAATATAGCAACATGTTTTAGATAACAGCTACACTTTAAGAGATTGCTTCAAACTTATCCTTCACCATAAATATTTTTCTTACCGATCAATTTATTGCCTTGAAAGTGATGGCATTTTTAATACATTAACATAAATTTTTATTTATTTCTTTTGTTTTGACTTGCCATATTTTGTCCTAAACGAATTTTTCATCAAATCAAATAGTCTTATTGCATCTCCTTGTTTCACACAGCTTCTGTACTTTTGTGCTGTGAAAATTAAAGAAGGACCACAACGTCAGCAACTATTGTTGGAAGTTGTTAAAAATTTACAGCACTGTCGCGTCATTGCGGACAGGAAACGTATTGTAGAATCTTGTATTTTTTATTGTTATTATTTTATTTTATTATATTCGCATTTTAGCGCACTTGTGATTTTTGTGGTGTGAACATTTCCGTTTTGTGGCTGTATTTCTTGCACAAAGCAAGTAAAGATTGTTCTTTTTATTTTAATTTTTACCGATGTTTTTATATTGTTTAATATTGTGTTTAAGTTTTACTGAAGGTTTTTATTTTATTGTTTTAAAGGAAAGAGTTTATAAGACTTTTTATACTTTAAAATTCTTGTTTTTTTATATGTATTTTAGGGTGGGCCAATTTTTTGAGAAAAAAACCTTAGAGGATATAACTATACAATGATTTATTTGAAGCAGCTTAGCGCATACTCAATATGCCATCTTGTGGCGAGAAAAACAGCTTTTTGCAATTTTTGTAACTTTTCCAATAATAAAGGCGTCATAATCTGGGAGCCACCGGCGCTAATCCTCTGATTTTAGTCAAATATTAGTTGATAAGAACTGCCGCATAAATTGTTATTTTATCTGGAGGGAGTAGTCTCGCACAATCACTGGTTGGTTTTATACGAATTAAGTCACTTACAACATATTTTGAAATTTCCTTAAATTCGAAATCCATTTTAGGCCCATGGAAAAATTATCTTAGACATTGATTTATTTGTATTATAATTTTTTTTATTAGGGTATTACTTATTAAATCTTCTATTACAAATTGAGCTAACAATAAGTATTCAAATCTTCAGTCTAAAAATTTTGATTAACCTTCATAAGGTCTTCGGGTCAATTTTGACCCATTTTAAGAAAAAAATTGGGTTTTTTCCGAAAATTTTTCGTTTTTGCTTTTTATATTTTATGACTTTTATTTAATTTAAAATATCAACAGCCACATTAGGCTTTCGGAATAATATATATGCAATAAAATCATTTATGAAATTTTTTACAGTAAAGGTCTTCGGGTCAAATTTGACCTGGAGTGAAAAGCTCGAGTTTTGTTATGCTGAACAGCACAATTTGGGACATATTTGGCGATCTGGTAACACTATATATATCTTAAGCTTTGGTACCACTGAATACGTACATACATATGTCTATTTCTTTTCCTCTCATCATATTTAGCGAACATTATCGGCCATGTCACAGAGTTCAATTCCGTTCGGAAACGGAATTCATCCACCGCATTTTTGTAGCAGCTGGTGTCTAAAAAAGAAAACTAAAATACGCAAATTTGTCAGGTGTGTCCAGACTGTTGGCGGCGCGCGTATTCTGGGGTATGCTTCGGCTAGGGTTTGACAGCTTGGGGTGGATTGAATTCCGTTTCCGAGCGGAATTAAACTCTGTGACATGGCCGTATTTCTATCAAAACGAACAATATTTCACTTGTTTGCTTGCAGTAAGCAATAAATAAAATAAACGCGGATCGAATGAAACGTGGAAAAGTTGGGAAGTTTTTTGATTGCTATTTCTTATAGAAAAATTGACGAGTCAAAAAAATTGTGCTGAATGCGCTATCAGACCAGGAAGAAACTTGTTCATAAAATGAAGATCATCCAGAATATTCTGAGTTGTCTGACAGTTCTAGTGATAGTGAAAGTGAGGTTGGCCCTACTCAGACAGTGCCGTCAAAAAATGGTGAAATAAGATATTTCGAGGAACCTCTTACATATAATAGATATGGAAGAGCCCGAACGGAGAATGTAACCAGTATGGTGCTAGACTTGACTGGTTATTCTTGTTCAAGAATTACAAAGGAAGAGATTTCCAGTTTTCAATTATTAATCCCACCTCCTGGTATGAACATTATTTTGAAATATAGCAATAATGAAGGCCAGCGTATTTCTTGCTGATTTGTCAAACGTAGACACTTCTTAGAAAATTTTCGTATGCAGCTTACCACGCCTTATATAAAGCAGAGAAAAACTTTGCCAAGAGTACCATTTTCACTAAAAATTGCACAAAAACTACTTGATGTAGCTGAGCAGGATTAGCAGAAGTCGTCAACTTCAAGCAAATCAAAACTGCAACAAAAAGAAGTCGTTGCCAATTTTGCCCCAAAACCGATAATAAAACGCCATTAGTATGTGTAAAAAATTTATATGCAAACAGCACTCTAAAACAATTATTTTATGTACCCAATGTAATAATTAAGAACAATATCGATGTAACATTAAATATTTATATATTCACATATGTACATATAAAATCAATAAATCTTTACAAAAACTGCAGCTTACGTACTCGAATTATAGCTAGAAATAATATATAAACACTAACAATACACTTAAGTAAAGTAAATTATTGCCTTCATATACAATTTTCTATATGGGTCAAATTTGACCCGAAGAACATTAACGTCAGTAACTTTGAGGACCTTATGAAGGTTAATTGTATGTCTAGGCAATGCTAGACAAAATATTCGAGTGTGGCATCTATCATTTAGAATGTTGTAAACTACTGGATTTGGCTGCAACTCAAGCTTTTTTAAATGGGTTAGATTAAAAAAAATATTTATATATTTTATCTCGATAGTTTTTATTACTATTTCTCCTCAAGTTTTGGATAAAAGTTATTACAACCTTTACTGTAGGCAACATACTTACTTTGCAATAAATACATTGTCTTATACTAAAGATTTGGAAAATTTTTTTTGCCTACAAAATGATATCTCACTATCATTTCATACAAATTTTTTTGTCTCCGCCTTAAAATGCAGAAATAAATAACCGTAAATAAAATTAGACTTATTATTTTTAATGTCCACAAAATATAACAAATTCAAGTGAATAGGCCTTGTTTGCTATTTTAAAGTCTGTCTGCAAGTTGTTCGTGGTTCGTGATTTTTCTTTTTAGTATTATATATTATTTTCACGCTGGTCTGCAGAAAAAACGCCTCTTAATAAATATGTGTGAAACAAAGTTTAATGCGCTAAACTCAAATCCGTTATTATTTTTTTCTATCGCATACAGATAGTTTTTAATGCGCATTACTAATATTTCCACTAGCTACATCAGTATATTTCACCATAACTTAAGAACGAATTGTCCGATTTGGACAGATAAACCATAAAGCGATGCGAAATAAAATTACCTTTAAGCCATCTTCTGCATATAGTTTTTTTTTATATCCAAATTTCTGGAGTTACTAAGAAATTAGCGGTGAAAAATTATTTTATTCATGGAAAAACTATTTTCTTTTTTCGTTTTGAAAAGCTCATAAAAAAAGAAACACATACTGCTTAAGCCTTTTTCGGCTTTTCTGCAGAAACACCCCAGGTCTTGGCCAAAATTTAAAATTTTTAGCATTTATTAGAAGGCCAGGTATATTGGGAATAAACTAAACATAAACTATTAAAAACGATAAACAAATATTGATTTTAATCAAACTTAATTGAGGGAACTTAATTGACAAAACTTTTAGTTTTCCTAAAACACACACACAAATCAAAACTTTTCTATTGTATGCAAATTATGATTTTTATCAATTGAGATCCTCCACTTTATTGTGAATAAAACGGACATTTGTTCATCGATTTTAATAATTTATGGCAAATTGTTTTCCTAATATCCCAGTTTTAGACTAACTCTTAAAACAACTCATGTTATTTATTAATTCTTTGGTTTGATTTTAAGTAGTTATAAATAGTGTCGCCAGGAGCTGAGAAAAAAAGAAGATAAATCTGCTTTTTTGAAAGACTGAAAAAATGTTAATCCCACAAATATAAAAGAAAAAAGGCTAAACATTTCCAATTGTGTTCTTTATTATTTAATAAATAAAAACTCATAAACATATTAATATTTTATTAATGTGCTTATTTCGAACGTATTTTTGCTTGTAAATCTAAATTGATTATCAGGCTAAGGTTGGTAAAGTTTAATTCAGAAAGAATTCGCATGATTAATATTCCAAGGAACAAGGCAAAAATTAACATCAACTTAATTTGTCAACGCCCCTTTCCTCGTCATAACGTATTAAATTTTCACGAAAAAGTTGTATATAAGAACTAAAATCACATTCAACAGAGCCATCTGATAAGTGGTAATGAGCAAAGTACACGTAAGCACTGACGATGGAGGAGCAGCTGCTTCTGAAAGTGGAGCTACTCTGTTCTGTTGTGTACGTGGAAAAATTAAGTTGATGCTAGTTCGTTTGAATATTACTCATGACCAAAAAAAAAAAAAAACAAAGAAGGAGATAGTTTTAAATACAGTTTCTCACCTTATTTTATGTTGTGCATAGCTTTTTATGGATAACAACAAGACTAAAAGGAGCCTAAAATAACTTTGATAAAATTTTATAGACAAACGTGGAAAGTTTACATTAAAATGCCTGATATTCTATATCCCACTGTGTCTTTCAACAAGCTCATTAAAAGTATATATAAAAGATATAGACTTGTTACAAATTTTTTTTTGTTGCAATAGGGACTGCTGTATATCATTTGCAGTGAAAAAAGAATATATAATATGTAAGTGTTTTAAAAAATATTTGTCACAAACATTTAGATGATTTGAAAGTAATAACCTACTAAGCGAAAACTTTAGGCAATGGCTAGTTAAACAAGTTGCAATCGGTAATTGTAAACGCTGTCTCTGTTTGCTGGTACTAAAACAGAGTTTGTGTACTAATGGTCTACACCAGCAGTATGAAATATGTATTTTCTATGCTGCAACACATTTCGTCTACATTTAAGCGCCTTGGATTACGGTGATACCTTGCACTGCTGCGATTTGTAGAAGTAGAATTTACAAGATTGGTCGTTTCAGAGAAATTGTGAGCGAGGAATATTTAACCAGGTGGCATCGTAACTGCTACTGACTATATTATGATCTACTATGCTGTAACCAAGAAATGTAAAACTACATGTTAATGTATGTGCTTTCCAGTATCGGTGTTGTTCTTTTTCTGAATTTCGTTCAAATATATTTGCCATTTCTTGGGTCTCTACAGTAACAGAAATGCTTTGAAGCCTTTATGCGGCCAAATTTTAAAAAAATATACTTTGATTATAAGAAAATACAAATAGATTTTGCTAGGGAACAACACTGTACTGAATTGAAATGAACAAAAAAGTTTCTATACAGTTTTTAATATATCAAGGTTTTCATAGTTGTGTTCGAGTACCTACTACAAGTTACTACATTTAATATATTTTACTGCTTTTACTCCAAAAGCGTTCGAGTACACAAAAAACAGTAAAAGTAGTAACGAATTCAAGAGAAAATTTTTTTCTCTTTTACTACAAATTTACTACCATAGAATACATAGATGACTGATGACAAATAGTTTTCAGAAACCTAAATCGGTTGTCAAAAAATCCCAAGTCTAAGAATCTATTAGTAGAACATTTTGTATTGGTATTTGTATAAATAAAAATGTCCCCATAGCACCAAACTATACTTAGTTGTACAAAAAGTATTTTACAAAATTTATATTTTTTAAACACAAATTTTTAGTTATTATATACAACTAATTTTGCATTAATTAATGAAAATATGAATTTAGAATCATTTATAATGCATTTGAGTCAAACAAATTTGATTCGCTAAATATTTTTTTGCAATTTTTTTATTTGGTACTAAAAAAAATTATCCCAAATATTAATTAAAATGCAATACTGTTGTATAAAAAAAATGATTGAAAACTTTGATAAATTTCAACAGAAAAATGTGAAAAAAATAAAAAAAATAGTTTTAAATTACAGCAAGAAGAAACATAAAATTTATACCAAAACAAATAAAAAAATGAAATCAAATGAAAAAAGTGTTTGTGCGTGCAAAAACGATAAATTTGACCGCATTTTCAGATGCAAAATTTACGCTCTTCGATGTGTGTTGAATTGCCTCTCTCAAGTTTGTTGAATACACAAGACGCAGGGATGATAAATGAAAAAATTCATTTCGTACCAATGAGCTTCTAAAATAGTACTTTATCAGTTCAAATAGTACTAAAATCTTTTTGAATTGTTGTAACCAAGTAAGCCACACGATTTTGATTGAGTTTATGGGCTCATTGTGTCAAATATCAAATATGGCTCTGTTTTCTAAAAATATTTTTGATAAATTCTTTTTCAAATAATGGTGCCAAAAATCAAAGAATTTTAATTTCAATTTATCACAACAAAACTTCACTTCTGCCATATAACAAGAAACATACCTACTAGTTTCTTTATTCTTATAAACTTGAAGTTTGCTAAAAAAATTTTAAAATTCGTTCACAATGAATAAACAAGCCATAGCAGAAGATATTTTTTTATTAAAATTTGAAATCTGACATTTCTTGAATAACAAAAGTTCTTGAAGTCGAGTTAGGTAGATTTTGAGTTATTTATGCGAAATAGCTCTTTTTTAAGCGATCTTTTAATGAAAGTAAAAATTTTCGCAATATCATGGACCAGTCTGTATATTTTTTCATGCACAACAAACAACTTGACTTCTAAATTGATTTCATAAATTTTCAGCAACAAAGACTTAAGTAATCCTGTGTGATGGACTATTTATTTAAATACACAAGCAGAGATACGATGTTATTATCTAAACACATTTTGAAATCTTTTTAAATATTTTGTTCTAATTTATGTTGTTTTTATCTGAAAATTTTATACAAAGTTATTTTGGCAAATATATGCTTAAAGTGTTAAAAAAATTAACGATGTTCATACCGTGGACAAAATTTCAGAAATATTTTGTTTTGCTCTACTGAAAAAAATCAGTTTTAAAACATACGCCTTTATTCAAGAAAGCCAATGATTTGTTTATAGAATATGGAGTTTGACATTTAATTAATCCATCAGCATCGCTGTTGATATTTGTCCTTGAACACTAACAAGTAAATATTATAAGCTGTTCTCTCAAGACCGCCTGTTATGTATTCTCCTTAAATAAGTATACAAATCCAGTCACGAAATAACAGCCTAAGTAGACTCAAGAGAGAATTAAGTTAAGGGCCAAATTAGAGATAAATTATTATTGAATAATCAGTGGATACCAAAGTCACAGGAGCACCATCTTACTTTTTTGGTTTCAATAGTACCAAAAAAAGTACAATTGTACAAACTTTATCATCCCTGAAAAGACCTATACGTGTAAAGGTACGGTCACACTTAACAAATATTTGCGCAAAAAAAGTAACCACTATGTTTGCTCATGGTTAGTGTAATTTAAATTAATTTTTATGTCACAACATAAAGTTAATTATTTTTAATAAATTCGAACCCATATTTAAAAAAATATTGGAATTAAAGAAGATACAATTTTAGCTTGTCTGTTGGCCACTTTATTTTCGGCAAATATTTGCCGAGTGAGACCGTACCTTAAGAGAATTGCCAATTTTTTATAGAAAGGCCAAGAGTTGGTAATCTACGTATTTATCTATGTTTACTACATTGTGCTGGAAACATTTTTGTGGGTGAATATAAAAATTATGTCAAATTTGAAAATGTAAGAAAATACAAAAAATATTTAAATCAAAATACAAAAATGATTAAAATTATAGACAAAAAACAAATATATTTTTTTCTTCTTATAAGAAAATTGATTTGCTTACTATATGCTCAAAATAATTTATACATTTTGAATATTTTAGTTCCTTTGAATAAATTAAATAGAGATCGAAGCAATACAGGTTTTAAGCTATTCTTGAAGCTTTTACGGTATCATATATTTTCTGAATTTCCAGTAGCGTATGCTCTGCTCATTATCTTTGCCAGAAATCCCATACAATATCTTAATAGGACTCCGACATTAACGTAAGACGTGTTCGTGGTCTCATCATGGTTTATAACTGTTTTTATGTTTACTTTGGTACTATATGCTGGAAGAATTAACGAAGCGACTATTAAAAGTAGTTTAAAGCTCGGTTTGCTAAAAAGGGTAATTAATAAAAATCCAATGTATATCAGCATCTTATTTGTATATCTTGTAGGTTTTACTTTCAACGTATAAGATATGCTTAGCACTTCTTTGTAAAATGAAACGGTTAAAATTTTTGTAGAACATTTTAACCATCTAGCTGTTCGAGGTATGGGTCCTTTAGGCTGATAAATAAATAAGGGACAAAAACCTCCCCTTCAGAAGGGATGCAGCGGATATAATTATTCTACAAACGATGTTCCTCGTGATGCTCTACATGGGTCAAATCAAGTAAGAGTTAGACACGACCCCTATCAATTTTAATGAAATTTGGTCAGATGTTGTCATTTATCCTATAACGAATTTATGTTAAAGGAAAAAAATTAAAAATGTTTATTTCAAAAGTTATAACATATTCAAAATGTCATTATATCGCCAAATTTACATAATGTGTTGAGCTTAGTTTTTAATCATCTCTAGAACTATTTTATGTACAAGGATGTTTTGTATGCCATTTTAAAGAGGATATTTGGATCAAAAAAAAAAATACATAGAACAAAAATCTGTTTTGGAAAAATGACTTATCTGCAAAGTTTTGAAAATTTCAAAACTGACTAAATAAAAAACCTATATTTTTTAATAAAAATGGTAGGTTTTTTCACTTTCGAATTTTTATGAATTTTTAAATAATAATAAATATTGTAATTTGGCATTAAAAACTTATATCTTTCATGATTGCGGTCTGAATAATTCTGAAATCATTAGATATATGAAAAAAC
The DNA here is from genome assembly GCA_956483635.1 of Panzeria rudis. Lineage (NCBI taxonomy): Eukaryota > Metazoa > Arthropoda > Insecta > Diptera > Tachinidae > Panzeria > Panzeria rudis. Next base: position 141,960,595 of record OY101447.1, read on the forward strand.
AATGTTAGAACCGCTTTAAGGTAATTTTATTCCAAGCTTTTACGTGTGTTTTTGTAAGGCAAAGAGTCAATGAATATCTTAATATTGTTAGACATTGAAATACGAGCCTTTGTGATAACTACTGAACACTTTGAAGTTGATTTTTATAAATTCTACGCTATAAAGATAAAACAGTGTAATATTTTTTGAATTACAACTACAAGCATTAGTTAAAGGAACAACATCTTTATCGAATTTATCAATTTAAAAGTCTAATTTCGTTCGTTGTTGCAAGGAATGAAAATAAGCAACAACTGGCTAAAAAGTAATCAGAAATTAATTGTTGTTGGCTTAAATATTAAAAACAAAGTGAATTAAAAAAAATAAACTTTATAAACGAGACATACATAGTATAAACAATAATAAAATACCGAATACTTTACAACAAATATAAAATGCTTAAGTAAAAATTCCATATATCTATCATTTAAGGTATGAACATATACACATCCTATATAATAGTTGGTGGTATAAAAAAACAATAATAGTTGCAACAAACACAAAAGGCAAGAGAGAAAAGCTGATAGAGCCGAGTCATCAGAGACAAATTATTTGTAACATGCCACTAAAACAGAATAAACTAAGTTGAAGCTTTGGTATATATTCGAGTACATACCTTATTCCGGTTGAAACTTAGCTGGAAGGCGAGAACTTGCCTCGAGGATTTACCATTGTTGCAAGAAATTGTGAGAAAAAACTAAAAGCGGAAAAGTATGGCAAAATATATTTCATTAAATTTTATTTAAAGAAAAAACACAGTTTGAAACAAAAAAGGGGTAAAATATGTAAGTTGAACATATAAAACTTCAGCAACCATTAAGGCCATGGGTAGAGGAAAAAAGACATCAAGAAGAAAATTGCACTTGTAATTCTTCTATGCAATTGTGTGCATGTATTTGTTGCTATTTTTTTATTATTTTTTATATTTTAGTTTGAAAAGTGTACGCATACTTGCAAAGAACACATAAGAAGAACTTTGTTACATATGCAGATACAACAAAAGTGATTCCTTCTTTTGTTGGGAATCTAGTTGACGCCAGATTCACACTAAAAAACAGAAATAAAAAAAGCAAAATCCAAGAAGTTGTATTTTTTGTACTGCAGTTGCGTTCGGGAATATAGCAACATGTTTTAGATAACAGCTACACTTTAAGAGATTGCTTCAAACTTATCCTTCACCATAAATATTTTTCTTACCGATCAATTTATTGCCTTGAAAGTGATGGCATTTTTAATACATTAACATAAATTTTTATTTATTTCTTTTGTTTTGACTTGCCATATTTTGTCCTAAACGAATTTTTCATCAAATCAAATAGTCTTATTGCATCTCCTTGTTTCACACAGCTTCTGTACTTTTGTGCTGTGAAAATTAAAGAAGGACCACAACGTCAGCAACTATTGTTGGAAGTTGTTAAAAATTTACAGCACTGTCGCGTCATTGCGGACAGGAAACGTATTGTAGAATCTTGTATTTTTTATTGTTATTATTTTATTTTATTATATTCGCATTTTAGCGCACTTGTGATTTTTGTGGTGTGAACATTTCCGTTTTGTGGCTGTATTTCTTGCACAAAGCAAGTAAAGATTGTTCTTTTTATTTTAATTTTTACCGATGTTTTTATATTGTTTAATATTGTGTTTAAGTTTTACTGAAGGTTTTTATTTTATTGTTTTAAAGGAAAGAGTTTATAAGACTTTTTATACTTTAAAATTCTTGTTTTTTTATATGTATTTTAGGGTGGGCCAATTTTTTGAGAAAAAAACCTTAGAGGATATAACTATACAATGATTTATTTGAAGCAGCTTAGCGCATACTCAATATGCCATCTTGTGGCGAGAAAAACAGCTTTTTGCAATTTTTGTAACTTTTCCAATAATAAAGGCGTCATAATCTGGGAGCCACCGGCGCTAATCCTCTGATTTTAGTCAAATATTAGTTGATAAGAACTGCCGCATAAATTGTTATTTTATCTGGAGGGAGTAGTCTCGCACAATCACTGGTTGGTTTTATACGAATTAAGTCACTTACAACATATTTTGAAATTTCCTTAAATTCGAAATCCATTTTAGGCCCATGGAAAAATTATCTTAGACATTGATTTATTTGTATTATAATTTTTTTTATTAGGGTATTACTTATTAAATCTTCTATTACAAATTGAGCTAACAATAAGTATTCAAATCTTCAGTCTAAAAATTTTGATTAACCTTCATAAGGTCTTCGGGTCAATTTTGACCCATTTTAAGAAAAAAATTGGGTTTTTTCCGAAAATTTTTCGTTTTTGCTTTTTATATTTTATGACTTTTATTTAATTTAAAATATCAACAGCCACATTAGGCTTTCGGAATAATATATATGCAATAAAATCATTTATGAAATTTTTTACAGTAAAGGTCTTCGGGTCAAATTTGACCTGGAGTGAAAAGCTCGAGTTTTGTTATGCTGAACAGCACAATTTGGGACATATTTGGCGATCTGGTAACACTATATATATCTTAAGCTTTGGTACCACTGAATACGTACATACATATGTCTATTTCTTTTCCTCTCATCATATTTAGCGAACATTATCGGCCATGTCACAGAGTTCAATTCCGTTCGGAAACGGAATTCATCCACCGCATTTTTGTAGCAGCTGGTGTCTAAAAAAGAAAACTAAAATACGCAAATTTGTCAGGTGTGTCCAGACTGTTGGCGGCGCGCGTATTCTGGGGTATGCTTCGGCTAGGGTTTGACAGCTTGGGGTGGATTGAATTCCGTTTCCGAGCGGAATTAAACTCTGTGACATGGCCGTATTTCTATCAAAACGAACAATATTTCACTTGTTTGCTTGCAGTAAGCAATAAATAAAATAAACGCGGATCGAATGAAACGTGGAAAAGTTGGGAAGTTTTTTGATTGCTATTTCTTATAGAAAAATTGACGAGTCAAAAAAATTGTGCTGAATGCGCTATCAGACCAGGAAGAAACTTGTTCATAAAATGAAGATCATCCAGAATATTCTGAGTTGTCTGACAGTTCTAGTGATAGTGAAAGTGAGGTTGGCCCTACTCAGACAGTGCCGTCAAAAAATGGTGAAATAAGATATTTCGAGGAACCTCTTACATATAATAGATATGGAAGAGCCCGAACGGAGAATGTAACCAGTATGGTGCTAGACTTGACTGGTTATTCTTGTTCAAGAATTACAAAGGAAGAGATTTCCAGTTTTCAATTATTAATCCCACCTCCTGGTATGAACATTATTTTGAAATATAGCAATAATGAAGGCCAGCGTATTTCTTGCTGATTTGTCAAACGTAGACACTTCTTAGAAAATTTTCGTATGCAGCTTACCACGCCTTATATAAAGCAGAGAAAAACTTTGCCAAGAGTACCATTTTCACTAAAAATTGCACAAAAACTACTTGATGTAGCTGAGCAGGATTAGCAGAAGTCGTCAACTTCAAGCAAATCAAAACTGCAACAAAAAGAAGTCGTTGCCAATTTTGCCCCAAAACCGATAATAAAACGCCATTAGTATGTGTAAAAAATTTATATGCAAACAGCACTCTAAAACAATTATTTTATGTACCCAATGTAATAATTAAGAACAATATCGATGTAACATTAAATATTTATATATTCACATATGTACATATAAAATCAATAAATCTTTACAAAAACTGCAGCTTACGTACTCGAATTATAGCTAGAAATAATATATAAACACTAACAATACACTTAAGTAAAGTAAATTATTGCCTTCATATACAATTTTCTATATGGGTCAAATTTGACCCGAAGAACATTAACGTCAGTAACTTTGAGGACCTTATGAAGGTTAATTGTATGTCTAGGCAATGCTAGACAAAATATTCGAGTGTGGCATCTATCATTTAGAATGTTGTAAACTACTGGATTTGGCTGCAACTCAAGCTTTTTTAAATGGGTTAGATTAAAAAAAATATTTATATATTTTATCTCGATAGTTTTTATTACTATTTCTCCTCAAGTTTTGGATAAAAGTTATTACAACCTTTACTGTAGGCAACATACTTACTTTGCAATAAATACATTGTCTTATACTAAAGATTTGGAAAATTTTTTTTGCCTACAAAATGATATCTCACTATCATTTCATACAAATTTTTTTGTCTCCGCCTTAAAATGCAGAAATAAATAACCGTAAATAAAATTAGACTTATTATTTTTAATGTCCACAAAATATAACAAATTCAAGTGAATAGGCCTTGTTTGCTATTTTAAAGTCTGTCTGCAAGTTGTTCGTGGTTCGTGATTTTTCTTTTTAGTATTATATATTATTTTCACGCTGGTCTGCAGAAAAAACGCCTCTTAATAAATATGTGTGAAACAAAGTTTAATGCGCTAAACTCAAATCCGTTATTATTTTTTTCTATCGCATACAGATAGTTTTTAATGCGCATTACTAATATTTCCACTAGCTACATCAGTATATTTCACCATAACTTAAGAACGAATTGTCCGATTTGGACAGATAAACCATAAAGCGATGCGAAATAAAATTACCTTTAAGCCATCTTCTGCATATAGTTTTTTTTTATATCCAAATTTCTGGAGTTACTAAGAAATTAGCGGTGAAAAATTATTTTATTCATGGAAAAACTATTTTCTTTTTTCGTTTTGAAAAGCTCATAAAAAAAGAAACACATACTGCTTAAGCCTTTTTCGGCTTTTCTGCAGAAACACCCCAGGTCTTGGCCAAAATTTAAAATTTTTAGCATTTATTAGAAGGCCAGGTATATTGGGAATAAACTAAACATAAACTATTAAAAACGATAAACAAATATTGATTTTAATCAAACTTAATTGAGGGAACTTAATTGACAAAACTTTTAGTTTTCCTAAAACACACACACAAATCAAAACTTTTCTATTGTATGCAAATTATGATTTTTATCAATTGAGATCCTCCACTTTATTGTGAATAAAACGGACATTTGTTCATCGATTTTAATAATTTATGGCAAATTGTTTTCCTAATATCCCAGTTTTAGACTAACTCTTAAAACAACTCATGTTATTTATTAATTCTTTGGTTTGATTTTAAGTAGTTATAAATAGTGTCGCCAGGAGCTGAGAAAAAAAGAAGATAAATCTGCTTTTTTGAAAGACTGAAAAAATGTTAATCCCACAAATATAAAAGAAAAAAGGCTAAACATTTCCAATTGTGTTCTTTATTATTTAATAAATAAAAACTCATAAACATATTAATATTTTATTAATGTGCTTATTTCGAACGTATTTTTGCTTGTAAATCTAAATTGATTATCAGGCTAAGGTTGGTAAAGTTTAATTCAGAAAGAATTCGCATGATTAATATTCCAAGGAACAAGGCAAAAATTAACATCAACTTAATTTGTCAACGCCCCTTTCCTCGTCATAACGTATTAAATTTTCACGAAAAAGTTGTATATAAGAACTAAAATCACATTCAACAGAGCCATCTGATAAGTGGTAATGAGCAAAGTACACGTAAGCACTGACGATGGAGGAGCAGCTGCTTCTGAAAGTGGAGCTACTCTGTTCTGTTGTGTACGTGGAAAAATTAAGTTGATGCTAGTTCGTTTGAATATTACTCATGACCAAAAAAAAAAAAAAACAAAGAAGGAGATAGTTTTAAATACAGTTTCTCACCTTATTTTATGTTGTGCATAGCTTTTTATGGATAACAACAAGACTAAAAGGAGCCTAAAATAACTTTGATAAAATTTTATAGACAAACGTGGAAAGTTTACATTAAAATGCCTTAAAAATAAAAAAACTAAAAATAAACTTTTATTATTTGAAGAAAAGATCTTTCGTTTTTGAGGATAAACTAAAAATAAAAAAAATAATGTGAGTCCGATCACAGGGGGATGTGTAAACATCTAGTAATGAAACATTTCACCTTCTACCGAAACATTCTTCTCATCATTCCCCCGTTTCAACTTCGGCGAACCGGGCTTCTTTTTCACCCTCGTACCTTCCTCCACACCCGACAAATCGCTCAAACCGATAAGCTTCGCATCAGACATCTCTGACCACCAGGCAAATCGCCCTCTGACCACCAGGCATATCGCCCTTCCACTTCCCCTCAGACATAAATAATAGTATTATTTATCCACCAGCAAAAAATAATATACCCGTACAAAATAGTTGGAATTACCGCAGTTAAACAGCAAAATAACCAACAGTCAAAGACAAACGCAGTCAATAAACCGTCAGCCAAATATCGCACCAAGTTCAGCAACAAATTCGGTAAAACCGAAAAACCGGTTTTTTTTTCAAAAAACCCAGGTTCAAAAACCGAGACGAACCGGGTCTGAATCCCGAAGAACTGAACACAAAATCCCCTAAATTTTAGAAGTTCCCGGCAAAAAGCAAAAACGGCAACGCCGAAATACTCACTGAATTCAAAAACACGGTAACACAGCACCAACCAAAAACGTACGACCTTACTGCAGAAGTTTGACCTTGAGCCTTCCTTTGCCAGTGTTAGTGTATTTCTATGCAGCTGTTAAGTTTCTCTGTGCTTCTTATTTGTCCGTATGATTACACTAATACACTCATACACAGCTCACACCGCGTTATTAAAATCTTACTCAATTAAGATTAATCTTACTCAAAATTTGTGATTGTATTGAGAAAAAGATTTTTACCCCCTAGCGTATATATACACATCAAAAAGGCTAAAAAAGCTACGAAGCTAAATTCAAGTTTAGAAGATAAAATGAAAGGCTAAATCTATCCTAGGAAAAGCTAAACTGGAAATGCTGGCTCTTAGCATGGATTGAGAATTTTAAAATCGCTTTATTGAGGATCATAAGTTTCTGGTTTCACCAAAAAATTTTCATATTGTCTGTTGCGGACGTTACGTTACAGACGTTAAAAATTTTCATACTATCTTTAACTTTTTAATTATACAATTTACAACAAAAATGTGTTTAGGGGAGTTGTAGATAATATTATTATCTAAAAAATAAAACCAAAAAAAATTTTCCTATTCGTTATACATAGTTGTTGAGATAATCTAAAAAATAGTAACTCCGTTATCTTTAAGATAGCAGGCGTTCTCTACCACCCCCGACCTCGAAATTCAAACTTAAGCTCACGGTCCGATGTATAAATAAACACATAATAAATTGTATCCTGTACGAAATGCAAAGTTGACCCTATTACAAAGTTGGTGAAGGTGTATCCCTGCCATTCATAAAGAGATCACCGAAAAACTTTGTCCTTTATATATTTTGAAGGTTAAATACATTGTACATTATTAAATCAAAATATATATCTAGTTTTGACAGCTCTAGGATTCTACCCTTGGTATACATTTTTTTCGTTTTTACTCATGTATTAAGATTTAAAAATAATATAGTTCATACACCCAGTAAAAGAGGTTTGAAAAAGGTTAAGCTGATAAAAAATTAGTTGAATAGACTATACATATTTCAACTTACGCTATCAATTTTCTATGAATAAAAAAAAAATACATGTTCATTACTATAACAGCATTATTGTAATAAAGATACGATTTCGGTAATTCTTGAATTGATTAGATCAACCGATCGTATGCTTTTGCATTACTAAGTAACGAATATGATGAGCACAACCGAATAATATATTATGAATGGGATTTTAGTTCAAATTATTGGTATTTTCAACTAAAAATTCTCTTTCTAAATTTACCTTACTTTTTTATCGGATGTTACAACTAACTAGTGGTTAATTTTATTATCATTGACACACCTAACTGATTAAACGGTTTGCATTAGCAATTATTTATTTATTTATTTATTTTATTTATTTATTTATTTATTGTTTGGTTTCCTGCACAACAAGACAAGTGTTATAATTATAGTGCAGGAATAAATAAATGTGTATGTTCCCGTACGTGCACAAAATTACACAAACCCAACCGAAAGCTCTTTTCAATGCAAAATTCGTATTGAAAAAAGCTTTCGATCAAGATTGGGTAACTTCGGACAAGTAGCAGACTTAATATTTAATTAGATAATGAAATTAAATAAAAATTAAAAATTAAAAGAGTGAAATTTAAAAAAGAATAATTATTTAATATTTTGATATTTTGATTAATGCATTAGATGTTTTTAAAAAAATCAAACAAATCTTTTCTGAAATGCATAGCGTTGCTGTTTAGTTGTAGTAGTCAGAAACTAAGCTATGATGCCTTGGTAGAATAATATTCCTTCCTCTAGAAGATCTTGCAAAATGAATAAGGCAAACAAGTACTTGGGTTGCTGGGTGTATATGATTTTATGAAGAAATATGAGAACTCTGATTTTTAGGAAGTTTTCAAAAGATACTCCAAGAATTAATTTATAGTACGGCGATATATGATCATACCTTTTTAAACCATAAACGTATCTGGTGATATTATTAAATAGAACATTAAGCTTTGCACGGCTTACAGAATCACAATTAGCAAAAAGTTCACAGCCATATGTAAGTCCCGGAATCAGATACGTCTTAGCAAGTAAGGTTATTATTAATAGTGGCGTGTATAAGTTGGTCATCTATAAAGTTCGCAGTTTCAAATACGTTTGTGCAACTAGACCTTGAACATGGTTTGACCAGGTCAGATTGTTGTTAAAAATCACACCGACTGAACTATCGCAATTTTCTCATTGTTGATTTTAACTTCATATGGAAAGTTCGGCGTAAAAGATCTTTTATGTATAATTAGGCATTTGGATTTTTGTGGATTCAAACAAAAGCCATTACTTAAAGCCCACGAATATATCTTATTTACGTCATGATTGATATTATCAATATTTTCCTGAATGGAGCTTACCGTGCAACTACGATACAACTGTACATCATCTGCATACATATGCGCTTTGCAGTACGAGCGTTGCTGATGTAAATCATTTGCGTACAACGAAAAAAGAAGGGGTCCTAGAATAGATCCGTGAGGTACCCCTTTTAAAAGCGGCAACGAATTAGAATATACTCCATTAAGATAAACTGATTGTGTTCGTCCCATTCAATATGACGAAAGAAGTTTTGTTGATGTAGACGTAAAGTTAAATAAGTGTTTCAGTTTGTAGCATAGGGTGTTATAGTTGACTGTATCGAACGCTTTCGAGTGATCCAGAAGAATGAGAAAATTTACTTTTCCGGCATCGAGCTCGCGTCGTAGGTTTTCTGCAACATCAATGAGCTGTGATTTGGGCGGAAGCTAGATTGTTTTTCATACAACAAATTATTTTCATGTATGAATTTAGTCATTTGTGTATGCATACGTTTTTCGAACACTTTTGACAGGTAACACAAAATTGCGATAGGACGATAACCTTTGTCCGGTTTCGGAATTGATATGATTTTCGCATGCTTCAATTTCATGGGAAAATAGCTCTTAGTAATAATTGTAAAAAAAGTGTGTTAGGTAAGGTAATAAGAGCGGTAAGATTATCTTTAAAAACCTGGGATGTATGTTACCGTGGCCGACAGCATTGGACTTCACGGCGCGAAATGAGCATGCCACATCAAATTGTATTACACAGGAGAAAATTAACATATCCTGCAGCGAAGTAGTGCTGTTGTTAACTAAAGGTGTACTGGTGATTTGGGAAGTGAGTTATTTGCTGGAGCCACAGGTATATTGATAAGAAGTTCGTTCAGTTCGGCCAATGTCGCGTATAGCTTTATATGTTTGCTTAGAACCGCGCGCCGACTCAAATCTTTTACTGTAATAATCGCACTTTGCTTGTTTTATCAAGTAATTTACGTTGCTTCTAGCCGGAGTAAGAAATATCTCTGTGTTTTATAGCTGTTTTGATGTGAGCAGAGAACCAGGGCTTGCTTTTAGTAATCACAGGTTTTGTGATAAAGCTGGAGAACATTGTTATCAATAAATGACAGCTGGTCATCTACAGAGGACATGTGATAGATGTTTCCCCAATTTATTTGCATACAGTTCTCATATAATAAGTTATAGTTTAGGTTATGGAAGTCTCTATATGTATATGAGGAATTTTCCCGAAGTAGCGAAAAGTTATAGGACAAAAATATTAAGTCATGTCTCGAGAAACATGGAGCGGATATTTGGTCATAAAGCAGAACTTTCGACGTATCGCAGACAAAAAGTTATCAAATAGTGTGCTGCTGGTGGCTGTAAAATGAGTAGGTGTAATTACATTGACTGGCTTAAGTCCCATTGCATCTTTAAATCACATCTCATTCAGGAGGTCAGAATTGAAATCGCCGGAAATTATTATGTTCCCTACGGTAAATGGAACTGACACAAAACAAATGACGTGACCGGTCCCCAGGTCGTAGGGACCAGTCCGAGTTCTAACACTTCCTATGAAGCGGACCAGCCACTTTTATATGGGGATGGCCTAGGATGGGGTTAATTGATACTTTGTATGCACCTTGTAACTTGTCTCTGAACTATCTTATGGAGTCCTAATCGGTGTAGAATAATATAGATTATATATAAATATTATTCCAAAATTCAGCTGTAACTATCGATTAATTTATTTTTATCTTGTATTTTATTTTTAAGCGGTGTCTTTGATAGGATTCGAACCGACAACCTCCAGCATGACAGGCTAGTAAACTACCCACTCCACCACAGGGGCACTTATATTTCAATGTTATAAATGCTAGTCAAGCTGGAGTTAATATCTGAATATAGTTACGGAACAGGTTCATGAGTGGCGTGGCAGTCTCATTGAAGGGAAACTATTAATATTATATAGACACTATGTGATAGACCTTAGATCCAGGTGCATCGAATTTGTTCAATGCCGTTTACTACAATACTAGCCGGAGTACCAACTAAATTGACTGAAAATGGTTAATATGTGACAATTTACACAATATGTCTTTTTTCACCATTCACTACTCCTTATTTTTGGTACCAGCCTCATTTTGTCAAGTCATAGGACGAGTACTTTTGGATCATTTGTCACCAAATTTTCCGCAGTGTTGAACTCTCAAGCGAGGCGATGAAACTAGTAGCATCAATGCGGCGATTGGGTCGATAGACACAACCAATAAGTAATTTTTCGTCGGAACTCTAAAACGAACTCTATTTTGTCTTCATTATTATTTTTGGCGATTATTTTGCAGGATATAATCTTTTTTACGTAGACCGTAACACCACCTCCATTCGTACAAACCCTGTCTGATCTAAATATCTTGTATCCATTATTTGTTATAGTAAAATAACTTATTTTTCAATAAGAATTCTGTGATAATTGGTCCAATTGGCAACAAATTTAGTTGTCTCAACGAATCTGCTTTAATTATTTATGAATTTAAATGGTTCCCCCTTTTTTACGCTGTTAAATGAATTTTACCCATACAAGTTGTCATATGGTTTGAAAACACCGTATTTTCCATCGGAACATCTAGATCTTGGTGAATATGCGGGCTTCTGATATACCGGGGCCAGCTGTACGGAGGATTTTATTTAGTCACTTTTTTCTATAAATTTGATGCCGAGGCACTTCCCCATAACTGAATACCAAAGAACCATATTAGTTGTAGAGTGAAGCTGTATGGTTTTGTTATTGATTTGTATAGGCGGACATGTTACCCTGCGTAATGTGTTTTTCCAACTGAGATCTGTACTATTCTCTTGTAGTTTGTGAGAAGAGAAATTTGAAGGTTTTCGTGAAAGCCTTAAAAAACCTGAACTATCAGCGAATAAATATTGAGGCATATATCAAATCAAATTAGCTGCGGATGACTTTCAAAAGTAACTTTCCTAATTACAAATGTTTGTTCAAGTAAATAGCCTTCTAAATAATTAAGCGTGTTTGCTAGTAGGGATATTTGCTAATGTACTGTATTTTTATAAATTTATTCAGCAAGTTTGACTTGCTTATAAAAACAACTCTTTCTTTGTAATACATACACTTTTTTAAGAGACCCAAAAAAACGTAGAATAAATTGCTAGGAAATATTTTTTAATTTGAGGTTATTAATATGTCAAAATTGTACATTAATTTATAAGTTGCATGTTTGTAAGGAAATTTTTATACTTTTAGTATGAAAAGAATCCAAATAGGAATAAGTGCTTCTAAAAGTTTCTGTTAAAACTATATCCATAAAAAATTTTTGCCATTACATAAATTTCATTTAAAATTAAACGCTTTAAGTAAAACTCTGCAAGAAAAAAGAACTTATAAAATGCAATTAAATGTAAAGAATACCCAAAAACATTTTGTAATCGTGGTCTTGTAAACATGAATTTACGTGTAAACAGCTGCGGTAGTAATACACACACATACGATAGACTTAATCATATAAACAGAAAAAAAAAATTACCGGATACGATATAATATTGCACACACATAATAATGCAATTCACGTTTGTGCAACAATTCAATTGGTTTTTATTAAAATCTTAAACTAAAAACTATGTGACACACACATGCAGACATATACATATGTATCGTCAATAAAATGCACAAATATGTAAGTACATCCAGAGCCTGAACTTTTTTACGTGTACCAAGTCAAAACTAAAGAAATTTAAAGAAAAACAAACAAAAACTGTTATTTAACTAAATTTAGAAGGTTTTTATTAAGGATTGTATTGTATTTCCAGCATAGAATTTCATAAATATACGTGTGTAAATTTATATGTATACGTTTATTTATATGTATGTGTGTGAGTGCTATTTTGTATAAGTGACTGGAGTTTGTGTCACATACTGGTGTAGTCATCGTCTACATTTGCAGAAGAAAATGTAATTACTTGATTGCATTTTTGGCAACAGAGAGCATTGTTGTGTTGGCACAACAAAAATCTTTTATTATCGCCAACAAAGAGGTGGCAAAAGATTTCTGTTAAATTACATCTTTATCAAACTGTTTTTTTTTTAGTTTTGTAAATAATTAAATATCTCATTTAATGTGAAATTGTATAAAATCAAAATGGTATTTTAGTTTAGAATTTGGAATATCAACTAAAAAGCCTTGAAAGTCTTTAATTATAGTGAAGACGGATATGGGATTTATTATTGTTAATAAATTTAAGGAAAATTCAAGTTATAAAGAAATACAGTATTTCGATATATTTTATATAACAAAATATATTTTATAGATGTATTAGAGCAGAAAATCTTTAATTATAGAAGTTGAAATATAATGAGGATATTATAAAAAAAACTACACAGTAAAATATCTTCTTAAAAGAAAGCATATTTATAAATAAAAAACGTAAATCTATCATTTACATACTTGCTTACCGGAGGCATAAAGATTGCATATAGAGTTCCGGCTCTAATGTACTACAGTTTTACGACAAACACCGCTTTTTAAACCTAAATCCCGCTTCCCGCGCTTTACTTGAAATTTCCATATTTATTGAAGCAAAAATCTTATAATTTAGACATAACAAAATGATTACATCGGCTCACAATACGTACGTTTGACCGGACCCAAGTACTTATAAGTATTTCGATGCGCTGAGTTTGACGCTGATGAGCTTTAGGCTCGTTCGGACACCCTGAATGTTCGCGTAAATTGCGAGAAACTTTTAGGAGTCTCGGAAAGAGTGCAGTTTTTCCGGAATTCATTCGAAATTCTGAGAGCGTACGAGGCAAACGGACTACAGACTAAAATTTTAAAACAACAATATGTTTGGAAAATGTTTATGATTTTACAAAATAAACAATGTGACATTCAGTTTGAATTGGCTAAAAGTGCTTATACAATAAATTTACCCTGTTCGCAAATTGAAAAAAAAGTTTAAATGAACTTCAGATTAGAGAAAAGTTCATTGTCGAAGAAGTTCGAAATTTAATTTGTCATACAAATTCTAAAATTTTCGACAGGCAAAGCAACGCTTGAATTTCTATGTGTTTGTTTGGTGAAGAATTTGTATGAAAAACAAAAAACTAATTTTTTAAAATTTTTTCAAACTTGTTTTTGTTTTAATATAAATTTCACTTCGGTGATGTGATTTACACAATTAGGGACTTATAAGCGTAATCGAGCGATCGGTGGGTTCGATTAAGATTAAAAGATGCGATTAATTGCTATTACGATTGTAATCGCTTTGAAAACCCTAATTAGTTCGTATAAAACCAACCAGTGATTGTCTCAATACGCCAGGTGGTGTATGAGTATCATAATTTAATGTATTTGCAATATATTAAGTATACGCCGCGATATCTATAACCTTTCTTACTTTCCATAAATTTTCCTATAATTTTATTTTTATTTTTTTGTTAAAGAGAAGTAGCACACTGTGTCAATTAATACCTACCAGTTAACTAAATAAGTAATGTGCTACTTTCATTGGAAAAGGAATAGTGTAGAGAGATAGCAAGCTTAATTCGTAAAATTCTGCTTTTTCGCGTTTTTGTTTAATTTTGTAGAACAGTATTGCAGTGCCTCTATTGTCAAATAGGGGCATTAATTTGTTTTCAAGCTATATCATAGTAGAGTCCGACCGAAACCGTTTTTTGAGGCCGAACCGGAACCTAACCTGATATTCGGCAAATAGGCCGAATATTCGGCCGAAGCCAAAACTTGCCGAAACTATTTTAGCATTAACTGATATTGACATTTTAAAAACTTAACAGAACTGAAGTCATTTATTTTATTAACGGCCCTTTTCAAAATGTGATTAAAAGTTAATGTGGTCTTTAACGGTTAATTCGGCATACAAAACTCTCCGTTAAAGTATACGTTAACTTTTAACTGTACACTGTGAAAAAGGGCGTAAGAGTATTTCGACATGTATACAGTGTCAGTCAAATTGGTAAGTAAGAGTATTTCTACATACATACAGTGTCAGTCAAATTGGATTATATTTCTTGCCATCGAGCAAATATAAAACTTAAACATTAATGAGCATATGACTATTAAAAACTTGGCGTGAAATTAGCTTAAATGATGAATAGAACTGGAATATTGGGTTCGGTATAGATACACTGAGGAGTTTTTTATCACTCTATTGATGACGTTACAAGAGCACCAATCAAAAAGTTGAGTCGGAATAACTAAAAAGATATAAATTGGAATATTTACCTATTTTTTACACTAAATTTATACGATTTCATTCATTTCATTTTCAATTTATGTAGTCGTGAAAAAAATCAAAGTTAAGACTTTGACATGAGGGTGAAAAATTGCAAAACTTTTATAATAATAGAGCTTAATTGTAGTTTTTTTAAAAATTTTCAGAACTAAAAATTTTCCTTTCCTTAGGCGATTAATTTAGACTTACATAAAAAGTTATATTTAAAGTTTAAATGATTAGGTGATAAATGTAATTAACATTATTTGGATTTGCTGTTGATATAAAATGATTATTTGTTTAGTTTATTTTTTTTTGCGGTTTGCTGTATCTGCAATAAAACTGAACTAACAATTGGCCAACTCACAACCCGTTGTATGTGTTGTAGATCGTACAAATGTTATTTGTATATTCCAAATAAGCATTTGCTCAGAAGCATGTTTATGTGGAAATTACCAACAACATTTATACGATCTACAATACATACAACAGGTTGTGAATTGAGCAAATAAGTAATCAAATCTAATATATAAAATTATAATTTTTAAATCCAGCCAATGCCAGACAAAAATATTTGTTTCTGCGGTTGGTTGTTAAGTTGTCTTACGTCTCAAGTGTTTGGCAGACAGCAAGAGTGTCCTCCTTTTCTGCCAAGTGTGGCCGAGTTACAAATTAACGATATTAAAAATGTGTAAAACTGTAAAATTTTATGAAAATGGAGGATAGTTTGCATTTAAACATTTTAACATTTCCATATGAAAAATTTTAATAATCTCTTTTGTTATGAAATGCCTCTATGGTTTTATAATTTATATGCATTTTATTACATAAGTTTGGTGTTTTTTATTTTATTTTGTAACCCTTAGCTAATAAATTTAATGATTTGCCGACCATTTTGAATAAGCTGTGTAGTTAGATGCTGTCGGTGTTTAAAAATATTATAATTGGTTTAGCACCTCTTTTATTTAGCAATAGCACTTATTTATACAAACATTTTTAAGTGTATGGGTATACATTAGAGTGGTCGTAATATATTAAAAGTTAGATTCCTTCAAGTCTTATACTCCAAATCAATGGGTACATAAATACCCAAAAAGCTGGAAAAAAAATAAAAAAAAATCAAGTCAATCAGTTAACCGTAGAACATATAACCAAAAAATACCACACAAACATATAGCCAGGGTACCCATTTACCTCATTATTATTTTTAATAATTTTCACTTGACAGAAAAAAATATTTAATTTTAAATAGCGTTAATGTATATTTAAAAATCGTTAGTTAAAATTTCTTGATCAAATCCTTGAACAGCCTCTTATTCGCTCATTTTTTCATATAAAAACTATTAGGCACACGGATACCCCGGTTATGTTTGTGCGTAGGTGTCATATTTGGAAGCTTCTGCACCGAATGTCATAAATTATTAATAGTTATTAGCTTCACAGAAAAAATATTTAATTTTAAATACCGTTAATGTATATTTAAAAATTCTAAGTAAAAAGTTTATGATCAAATCTTTGAACAGCTCATTTTTTCATATAAAAGCTATTGGGTACACGGGTAATCCGGTTATGTGTTTGCGTAGGTTTCATCTTTAGATGCTTATAACTATGGAGCCACTGAAACGAATTTCATAAATGCTCAGTAAAATGACACAAAGGGACTTGAATTTTATAGAACTGAAGTTTCAGTACTCTATTACACAGAAAAAACTATATTTCAGTTTCTGTAAGCGAATTCAATGAAATACTAGATGTTTGATCTAGGAAGGGACCTACAAACGAATTTGTAAATATAGGCAAAAATATCTCAACAATTTCATTGAAAAAAATAATTTTTTTTCAGTGAACAATTTGTTTAAATCTATAAAACAATTTGTCTAAAAATATTTACAAATTGTAAACAAAACAGTATACTAAATCGAACAAAAAGATTTACCGGATTTTTTTAAAAATATCAAACAATGTTTTTGTCAGAATTTATAAAACAATTAGTCTAAAAATGCTAACAAATATTAGACAAAATAGTTTACTTAATCAAACAAAAATATTTACGGGATTTTTTGTAATATATCAAACAAAACTTTTGTCTGGGTCATCACCATCATCATCCATTAAGCATTTATGAAATTTCACTTTGTTAAATGTGTTCAAATCTGACTGTTTATCTAAAGACTCTAAAAAAATCAATGAGAATTAACGTCCCGACATTAACGAGTTGATTCAATCAAAAATCTTCAGTAAACAAACTTGGTACAATGGCATTCCTTTTGCTTTCATTGTTGTTGTTGTTGTTGTTAATTGCATGTGCATGTTGTCATGTTGGTTGTTTTTTACGACAAAGTTTTTCTTGTTGCTTTTGGTGTTTGCATACTAAATAAGAGTCAAACAAACAATTCATTGATTATATAATGAGCATTTATTGAAAAATAAATTTATTTTTACACAAACTTTTGTTTGAAAATTTTTTGGTGATAGTTTTATCTGTGTTAGTATTGATTTTGCAGTTACAAGCGTTTAAAGTTGCTAGTTGACACCCGGCTACCTGGCTATACATTCTAGAGTTAAGATTAAAATGCTCTTTTTCTTCATTATATGTCTCTTACCGTATGCCGTCTTTACACTGTCTGAGTTTTATTCTAATTTCAAAATCTAAGTTTAAGAATATGACATTAAAAACTCAGATTGTTTATGCGATGGAAATAGAAGAAGTTCTATTTTCAGATGAGCTTAAACGAAAAATTAAAAATTGTATATTAGACACGATATTTCACTTTTACGAATTGAAATCAGACGAAAACTCAGACAGTGTAATGGCAGCTTTAGTAAATATTATATTTAAATAAAAAATTTGTTGCCTGTATCTAACAGCTTTTGCTTACCGACGTTTATCCAGATTGCATATTTAATAAAATCAACATCAAAATATCGAAAATAACATATAGCTCTCAAAAGTTTTAAATGATTACACTACTTCACAAATTTCAGTAAACTTTTGCGTTTCCAGAACTGGAAGTTCTTTCTTTAGGTATTTGGACCACTGAGCGCACTATACGACAGTGTAATGTTCGCCTTTATTCAGTAAAAAAGAAAAACCAAATTCAGAAACAAAAATATATTTCAACCGACTAAACATTCCTTTTAAATCTGCCCATTACTTTCAAAGATATCGCACAAGTTTGACAATATTAAAGGTTCTCACATTAAATGTTGAATAAAATCAAAACTTGTGCAGCAAATCTAAGAAAACAGGTTAATTTCCTGTGAAATATATTAAGCTCTGTGAACATGTACAAAAGAATGGGATCGTTGGAGTATTCTTATTTGAAATTAAAAAAACTAATGGCCTGATTTAGAAACAATGTTTCTACTCTTCTACTTAAAGATAACTTTGTGGTAGAGATAAGGCTTTTTTTACTGAATAGGGCAAATATATGTCATGCATGTGCCTTCATATTTGACATAACGGTATATCTCGAAAATTAGTGAATACTCGCGTTCTGCGGTCCAAATAACTAAAAACACATATTCAAGTTTTAGGAAATGAAAAAGTTTTTTAAAAAATACTCATCGATTTTGGATATGAGGCTTGCAGAAATCCAAATTTAAATTTTTTACGACCACTCTAATATACATACATAAATGTATATGTACATTAGTATATGTATGCTATAGTTAGTCGGTGGTTTTGAAAATGTGTTTAGGTTTCACGTGGATGAACTCCAAAAAAAGCAAAAAGAGTTTTCCTAACACCATATTAACACCTTTTACTACCAAAATTATTTGGCATTTTTAATTTTGGTTAAATGTTTATAAACCATATCTATTACAAATATTTTTATATATTTATATTAAGAATTAACACTGGACGTTAATGAAAGTATTAAATGGCAGTATATAATTATTTTCACTAACAACATACTTTATCAAGAACTTGTTTTTAAAGACTTGCTGACAACAACATTGACAAAATATTTTCGATACAAGTAAAAACAGAAATTTAGGCATAAATTTCCAAAGACATATTCTTTACAAGAGCTATAGCGCAATCGTTGCTTTAATTTTTATTGTATGCGATACAAAATTAAATGAAATGATGTTTACAAATAAAAATTTTTTTTATTGATTTGTTTACAAAATTAAAACTAATTGAATTTTTCGTATGTATATTTGTACATACAAAATGTAATTAAATGCCTTGTTTTACTTTGTAGTTTTTTCATGCATGAAGTAAATTTATTGACACTGTTTATATGAGCACGCTTGATTTTTGTGTTAATTGAATTCCAGCTGAACGAATGTGTTTTGCAGCGTTAAAAAATTGACACAATTGAATGTAATTTTTTATATGTATATATTTTTTGTAGACAATTTGAGGTTCAACAGCATTTGCGCTGGCAACAATGTTAACCAATGATTTCATTTTATACATATATCATCACAGAAAATGCAAAAAAGCTGTATTTAACATTTTAAAAATTTTACAGGAGAGGCATACAACGTGTTTAAATGCAAAATATATTGACAATTATTCAAAAATTTTACAATATAAGTAAAAAAATCATTTCAGAATCATAGTTTCTTCGCCAAAGTTGCTTAGAATTCTTCGTAGAAATATACATGATACAATAATACAAGGTAAAACTGTCAGCGCAGCTGTAGTTGTGGGTTTATATTTCACGAATGTCAAATTCGCTTTATCAGAGAAAAAATTCTATGAAAAAATTTTCTGTTTTTGACATTCAGGAAACATTTTACACTAACAAAATGCCTGTTATTTTTTATTGTTGTAAGGACAGTTCTACCTGTTTTTATTGTATCATGGAAATATAATAGATGTTAAAATTTTTTATTTTAAGCTGATCTAATTATTTTTAGATTAAAACTCACATATAGAATGGAAATCGATTGATTTCCACAGCGATTGCAACAGTCAATTTAGATATTTTTTGTATATATCAGTGAAGACAGTGCAGAAAATGTTTGCTGTTTTGATGCTACGAAGGTATGGTTACTTTCAATTTTTAAGCTTTAATATTTATATTTTGAAAGTTTTGCTATTTATTTCTTTTCTTTTTCTGCTCTATTAACAAACTCATACACGCTTTGATGTATTTAATACTTCTTTCTGCAAATAAATATGTTCATAGGTATGGATGTTTTTGTTTGCATTCAGCATGATTGCATGTCCTTATCATAAAAATGACATCTCTTTGCTGTAGAATTACTCTACTCATTTCAAATTTATACGTAGCATATTCAAATGCATACAATCGAAAAGTCAAGCGGACAGACAGACGAACAGACAAACAGACAGATAGACACGTACAAATAAGAAAATATATACAACTTTATCATATAAACATACATACGTAAAAACTTATGTATGTACATTCTTTGAAAACAAAAAATACAATAAATAGAAGATTTTTATAAAATGACTTATTTTCAAAGAATAAATACTTATATAATTTTGGTATGCATCCATACGAATTCATATCATATTATTTACAGAAAGCAGTAAAATTCAAAAATAAAATTAAGCACAGAAATATTTTACCAACTAGAAATTCAACTTATTTTTATTTGATGATTACACAGTATGATATATAAGTATGTGAGCAATAAGACACAAACGGTAAAAAATTTGTAAATATCTCTTTAACATACATTTCAAGAGCTAAAATAATTTGCATAAAAATGATCAGAATTACTCAATAAACAATTGAAATTCTTAATTACATAAAAAAAATGTTAAATGAAATACTAAAAATATATAAAACAATTTTTTATAATTGAGGGACTGAGAAGCAAAGTGTATAAGGTGCGTATATTCTAAGTAATAACGCTTCATATGCATTTCATACTTAATATTTTGGTTTTGCAATATATACAGTTCTTTAGGTTGTCATACAGGTTTGAATTGTATATGTACATTTTTTTAGTTTTGACACTTGTGCCTTGTTTCTCACTCCCTCAATTAGAATTGAATTACCAATTTTAAAAGTGAGCTCACATTTGTAACAAATCTTTTTACATTCTATATTATATATAGGTTGTTTTCGCTGCATTCAAAAGAAGTATAAATAAATTTATATGAGACCAAAATCTTTAAAAATACTAAATGAAAAAAATATGTATTTTTCTTATGTGACCCATTTTAACTGTGACCCACTATATATAAAAGTACACTCACATTATTATGACAGCAACGGAATATAGTTTTTACAAAAAGTATTCCGTGCAATCATTTTTAAAAGAGTAAACATTTAAAATTCTATGCTATCTTATTTTTAACAGATTCTAACATTCAATAAAAAAATAACTAAATACATACACATTATACGGATTTTCTGTTGCTTTCAATATATTCCGTTGTTTATGTTATAAGTACCAAAATAGTACATGCATAGAAATAACACACACACACACAAATACTCAAAAAATTCTGTACGTAAAATTAACGTAAATTGCAATTGAAATTATATAAATACACGTTTAAAATGAGTGGTGTAGTGGTTAGTACGTTAGACTATTAAACGAGAGGTCACATGTTCAATTTCAGGAAAGACCATGCGTGTGTTTTTTTAATTTGTAATGTTAAGTGCATAAAATTGAGTAAGTTTATGTTGTCTTCGTGCAGCTAATTTATTTTTGGCCAGATGGCTGATACGTGGGATTTCAAACTCGAACGAGCTTTGTTCGATCCCATTAGAAGTTAACATAACACACAGTAATTAAAAATATAAATTTAACAAAATAATAATTAAAGATACGAAATAATAAGCCCCCGTAACATTTAAAAATATATCATATATCAATTATTTTTGTGGAACTTGGGGTTGATTATATAACAGTGAAAATAGCAGAAACAAGGAAACCTCTGTTGTTTTTACAGAAGCTGCTATTAGTTCTTTTGACAGTGAAATTAATCGAAACAAATAAGATATCATTAATTTTTTATGGTTTTAAGTCTGTTACCCATTTTACATTTAAATTTGAATAAACTTTTTGTTAAACTAATATAAATTCAAATTATTATTATTATTATTTTGTTTAAGAGTGGAATATTAGAATATCTTTCAGACTAGCAGAACGGACTGTCATCATCAGCGTCCTTTGTTCGCTTTTACCACGTTTGCTCGTGGATACTAGTATTAATGAAACATCAGCTATGGAACCAAATTTTATGAGCAAAAACCAATAAAAATAAGAGTTAGAAAATTGGAATAAAGAATCAGAAGGTGAAATTTGTACGGCTCACCAAATTAATAAAAGGAATAGGACTCATATTCTATTTCTTCATAAAATTTGGTTAAATAGCTGATGTTTCATTAATACTAGTATCCACGATCAAACGTGGTAAAAGCGAACAAAGGCCGCTGATGATGACAGCGTAGCGGCTGTCGAAATTAGTAGTACTAATCCATTCTGCTAGTCTGAAAGATATTCTAATATTCCACTCTTAAAAAAAAATAATAATAATAATAATAATAATAATTTGAATTTATATTAGTTTAACAAAAAGTTTATTCAACTTTAAATGTAAAATGGGTAACAGACTTAAAACCATAAAAAATTAATGATTTCTTATTTGTTTCGATTAATTTCACTGTCAGAAGAACTAATAGCAGCTTCCGTAAAAATAACAGAGGATTCCTTGTTTCTGCTATTTTCACTGTTAAATAATCAACCCCAAGTTCCGCAAAAATAATTGATATTTGCTTTATTTTTAAATGTTAAGGGGGCTTATTATTTCGTATCTTTAATTATTATTTTGTTAAATTTATATTTTTAATTACTGTTTGTTATGTTAACTTCTAATGGGATCGAACAAAGCTCGTTCGAGTTTGAAATCCCACGTATCAACCATCTGGCCAAAGCATAGTATGTAAATTAGCTGCACGAATACAACATAAACTTAATCGATTTTATGCACTTAACATTACAAATTAAAAAAACACACGGCTGTCGAAATTAGTAGTACTAATCCGTTCGGCTAGTCTGATTAGATATTCTAATATTCCACTCTTAAAAAAGTAATTTCAATTTATATTAATTCAATTATTGTGAACTTAAGCCAAATAAAAATAGCTTCCTCCTTATACACATTTTCAGTTTAAATAATAATTATGTACAAATACTTTTTGTTAAACTTAAATTTAACTTTTGTTAAACTTAAATTTAATTGAGTTTTAATTTATTTTATATTGCAATTTTAGTTAAATACGGAATATTTTGAGTGTAAGATTAATAAAAGCACGATGAGATTGTCTCTCTGAAAATCATAAAATGTTTGCATGAATTTAAATAAACGTTACCTATGCAAGTATAAAGTGTGTTTTTGTTGCAATGCACATTTATTCGCCTATCCTATTTTTTCATGTGAATTAGAAAAGTTTATATTGAAAAGCAATTTATGCAGAGTATGTGTCAGTTAGTCAAGTTCTTATTTCTTCTCAAACCAATTTCACTTTTGTCATATTTTTTTCAGTCTTAGAACAATATATATGTATATATTTGTAAGTATTTATACATATACTTATATACTCGCATGTATGCGCATTTGGGAATCTATAAAATATATGTTTATTTGAATAAATTGTATCTCGATGCAAATTGGATAATTCTCAAAATAATCTACAATGGTATTTATTCTCAGCCGTGAGCAAATGCAGTATCCAATGCGTCACGTGCAATGTTTCGTGAAAAAAATAAAAATCGCTCAGGTTTGTTATAACGAGGCTTATAATTTGTGGATACATGTTCATAAGCTTAAGTTCACGTTCGGCATGGACTTTCTCTTACTCAAGTATGATTTGCTTAACTGCTTCGCCTTTCATGTGGAAGTGTGTGGCAACTTGACGAAATTCGTATTTTGAAACATAGAACAATATTCCTCAATCAATTGCTAGTCAACAAAGTGAATAACAGATTTATCTAACACTTAGCTAGTCGTGTTTGCAATCTTGACACCTTTGAAAAATCCCATTTGTTTTATATTCTTAATGCTCCTTATATAAATTTAACTCTGCTGTTAGGTTTGGACCATATTGGTAATTTTTTTTCGTTTTTAACTACGGAACGGTTCAACATGTCAACTTAAAACGTTAGCTAATGTGGTATTTTTATATTTTAATAATTCTACGAAATTTTTAATTATCTATGATGTAAAGGACGAAAAAAATTACAAATTTTAGGTTCATACCATTTGGGTCCGTTCATGTTTATTGATATTAACAAAATTTACAAAACAAGTGCAAAAATTTCAATTTTCTCAGTACATGATGAGGAAATTATTTTTCGTTGTAATTTACGTATGAATTTGATGCATATGATGCACTTAAAATCGCACTTAAATTTGCAGCAACTGCGAGTCCCTCGTTTTCTAGCAGATTACATTTTTGGTAAACCGCTCGTAGATGCTGCACAATCAGAAAATGATGATATAATTTCAGACAGAAGTGATCCCACAAATTTCGAATACTCGAAAAACACATTTCTTAGTGCATTTATTGTTTAAAATAAAGATCAAAGGGGTTCTATACTTAAGATTCGTAAGTTTTTTTTTTAAACTAACAGCAGGGTAAAGAGGATTGATTTTCTGTCGTATATTTAATATTGGCTTTATTGATTAAATTCATCCTCAATAAATTTTTACCATGCCCAATCATACTATCCATCTAGTACGCTCGCAACTGTTTGGTAGATTACACAAAATCTTAAGCTGTAATGAAATTGTTCATGTATTTTAAAATCAAGATAAAATATAAATTAAAATTTCCAAAATATTCAGCCTTTATTTATATTTACATATTTTCTAAGTGTGTACATATTTTCTGACAATTAAATGATTCTCGCATTACAACATTGTAAAAGTAAGGTGTAGGTATATTATACATTCTTCTTATATTTTTCCAAATATGTTTATAATAATTCATAAGATGAATCATTGAACTATCAGAAAAATTCATATATTCCACTTTACTACAAAGTCCCTACTACTACACAAACATTATTATTCTTATATATTTACACATCCATCAATAAATATATGAAAAATAAAAATTCAGAAAAATAGAAGTGCATAATGTCGCGTAAATGTTGAGCTTAAGCAAAAGAAAGGACGAAAACTAGTCTTCTTGGTATTGTCAATAATATGAGGAGTGAAAATAAGAAAACTGCAAAAAAAAACCAAATACTTAGGACACTTCATGAGAAATGGTAAATAATGTTACAGGAAATATCTTTAAAATTTTTGAAAAATAAAATAAACAAATGAAAAACACTCACAAATAATGCAAGAAAAAATGCACAAGTATTCGAATCACTCACTTACATTATGCTAACATTGTAACTTCGACAATAAAAAGTAATAATAAAAAATAAAGAAATATAATATTCACTTTACTGCAGGTGCGGCGACAACAGATGCGTTTAAAGGAGAATTTTAAAAATATATCGTACTATTTTAAAATAATTGAGTCTGTCATTTTCAAAAGTGCGCAAGTGTGCTCAGACTTTTTAGAATTAAATAAATTATGTTATTGTTTTTCTAAGAAAAATTCAATGGCACTATAAGAATGTTGTGTTTTTCTTCCGACGGGGATTGTTTGAATTTGGAACGATTTTCCGTCATCCCACGTCAAATTTGGTTGATAAACAGACCGGTTTCGGCTATGTGCCATCTTCAGTGTTCTATTGAATAATAAGTCCCTATAAGAACTTAACATAGTAGTTTTACTGTAATTCTTTAATTTGTGTGCCAGCTATTTACAAAAAAAAAGTTAAATTTTCGCACTGTCATTTTCGAAAAGACAACACAGAAATCTATATTTCCAGATGAAATGAGTGGTAATCATGTAATGTGACGTTAAAAAACCAAAAACTACCACCCCACTATATGTAGGGTACCCATTTGTATGCATTAACCGTAGGGTATACATTTTAATCAACTTTTCAATTGTTCGATTAATCTATTAATCGAAATTGAGGTTTTTAAATAACTCGAACAATCGGTTAAAACCTTTATTTCGTTCGAGTTATTCGAGTAAACTTACTGCTAAAAATTATTCGAGTTAATCGGAAAATTTTTTAATTACTCGGTTTTTATAAATTTTTGTGGACAAAAATTAAACAAGTCAAGTTTTTTCCGAGTTTTATATATTTTAATAAAAAAACAAAAAAACAATATTTCTACATAAATTAGATCATAAGCTGATTATTTAAAATAGTTTTTTTTACTATTCAAATGTTTCGTTTAGACAAAATTTTGCGCCAGGAAATATTTACAATTTTAGCCTGTAAAATGGTTTGGGGAGTTCTTTATTTTCCATTTCGCATTATGTGACCCAAATAAGATGTTTTCCGTATTTTTATATTTCTTATTAACTTACGTCCGACATTCATAAATCTCAGTACTTCTTCATTCGAAACGCGGTCGGTCCATGGGATCTTTAATATTCGCCGGAAAATCCACATTTCAAACGAATTTAATCTTTTTTCATCTGACGCCTTTATCGTCCATGTTTCTGCCGAATATAATAGTACGGAACATACATAACATTTTATGAAACGTGTTTTTGTTTTTAGGCTGATGTCGTGACTAGTTAATGTTTTACGATATTTAAAAAATGCGTCTCTGGCCATTTCAATCCTATATTCAATTTCTCTAGACATATCGTTAATCTGAACTTCCAGGTATTTAATTGTTGAAACTTTTTCTATTTTGAATTTTATTTATCCGTATTGATGTATTCGTTTGGGCTTTTTTTCTATTCACAATTATGTATTTCATCTTCTCAATGTTAATTTCGCTAGTTTGCGCAAGTGCATCTACTAATTTCTGTAATCCCGACAAGCTGCTTGCTAGTAATGTAGCGTCATCGGCATATCGTGTGTTATCTACTAATGTATTGTTTATTCTAATGCCGATATTCTTTCCATTGAGTCATTCTCGAAATATTTTCTCCGAGTATAAATTAAATAAAAGTGGTGGTAATATACACCCTTGTCTTACTCCCCTTGAGATCTGAACATTTTCAGTCAGTTCACCATCAACTTGAATATTTACTATCTGTTTCCAATATAGGTTTTTGATGCCTCTTATATCACTTTCTTCCAGTCCAATAGCGATTAAAATTTCCATCAATTTGTCATGTTTAACCGTATCAAATGCTTTCTCGTAGTCAACGAAGCAGACATATATATCTTTTTGAACCTCTCGACAATTTATGATTAATACTTTGACACTCAGTAGTGCCTCTCGTGTTCCCATGCCTTCTTTGAATCCAAATTGTGTATCCTTCATATATGCCTCACATATTGGGTATATTCGTCTATGTATAATTCTTAAAAGTATTTTCAAAGCATGGCTCATTAGACTTATTATTCTATAATCACCGCATTTTCGCGCACTATTTTTCTTGGGTATTGTAATGAACGTCGATTTAAGCTAATCTTGAGGGTACTGTCCTGTCTCATAGATTTGTTTGAACAATCTCAATAATAGTTGAATATTATTTCGCTCTATTAGTTTAAGAAATTCGGCGGGTATTTCATCTGGGTCCAATGCCTTTTTGTCTTTCGTCGATCTGATTGCCGATTCTAATTCATCCTCTGTAATTGGCATCCCTGTAAGATTGGTTTCCGCATCAGTATTATAAAGTTCTGTTCTTCCGTCGTCTGTGAATAGAGTTTTTATATATTCTTCCCATATGTGTTTCTTCTCTGCTATTTCGAATATGGCAGTATTGTTCTCATCAAATAGAACTGTAGACGATCTTTTGAGTATATTCCGGATGCCTCCTTTAGTTTCTTGTGAAGATTGAAATCGTCGTGTAGAAATTGTAGTCTCTCAATTCCTTGGCATTGTCTATTTTTTTGCGCATTTTTTTAAGGCCCGAGTTTCGATTCTAATTTCCTGATTTATCTCCCAATATCTTTCATAGTTAGAGTTTCTGTGTTTGCTTCGTTCTTTGCGGAGTTCTCGTATTTCATCCGTCATCCATGTCTCCTCTTTTTTAGATGTTGTGGTTCCCAGGATATTATTGGTGATAGCGTTAATGGAATTTTTTACATTACTCCACAGATTTTCGACATCCTCTCCATCGATGTTATTGAGTTCGGCATTTAATTGGTCTCTCATTACTAGTTTTGTTGATGAGTCATTAAGTTTTCCAATATAGACTTTTCGTTGTGGCTTTTTCTTGCGGGTGGTAGAAAGTTTGATACGTATTTTGCATAGTAGAAGGTTATGATCAGAAGGAGCAGCTAGTCACGCAAGAGGAATATCGCCGATTTATTAACATGTAATCAATTTGGTTTCCGACAAGGTTGCCGCTGTTGTCCGGTGGCGATTTTCAAGTATAAAGTCGTCTCGGATGAAGGCTAAACAAAGTGTTAGTTTAGTTTATATTCTTGACAGAATTGTATTCATCTTTTTCTTCGTTCATTCCGTTTATCTAATCCAAATTTCCCTGTGATTTCAGTTGCTTCTTCCTGTCCAACTTTCGCATTAAAATCTCCCTGGATTATTGTAATATCGTGTGGTTTAGTCATATTCAATAAGTTGTCCACATCGCTGTAAAATTGTTTAATTTCATCGTTATCACAATCACATGTGGGCGCATAGACTTGTATTATATTCATATTATAGATATATTTGCAGATATTTTTATCATCATGGCTCTATCAGATATTGGAACATAACCAGTGACGCAAGCCGCTATGTTATTCTTAACAATGATAGCGACACCCCTTCTGTGGATTCCATTCCGGTTTCCTGAATGATATACTTTTGTACTTTGAGAACTAAATTCCCCACATTCTGTCCACGACGTTTCACTAATGCCTAGTACATCTATTTGAATCCTCTTCATCTCACTTATGATGGTGTTATCTAGTTTTCCAAGTTCATAGAGACTTCTAACATTCCACGTGTTGTTTTGTTTTACCTCCGGGGATTCTTAGCACCCTCGTTTGGCCGGAGACTGAGGGCCGTATGTTATTTTCTATATTCATTGTAATTGTATGGATTTTAAGGCTTACTCGTCTTGTCACAGAGATTTCATGGGTCTCTTAAGATTTTTTAAATCTTAACCACCTTCTCCGCCGCTCATGTATTCTGTATTCAATGCGGAAAAAAAATAACTGGAATTAGCATAGCATATTGTTCTAAATATTATCTTGTAACACCAAAGCGTTTATAATTCCGAACATTTTCATTTCACTTGAAGAACCAACCAGGATAATTCATTAAATAATCGAATAAAATCTATACCTCTAGTCCTAAAAATTAATCACTCATATCGTGAACATTTTTTCTAAAAAAGTATATCCAAAATTTTCCAACAAATATTTTTTGATAACGAACAACAAAATTGTTATCTCGTGAAAAGGATGCAAAGTTATGACTTTGAAATGAAAGTGAAAAATTAATAAAGTCCTGCATTATTATAATTATAGTCTTTTGAAATGTCAATAATTAAGGGGACAAGCATTCATAGGATGGCCCCTATTCATGCAATGCGTTGTGCTAGAGCTAGGAATTTTAGTTATTGAATTTTCCAACAGTGCAATGCGTTGTGCGTTTTGGTTATTGAATTATACAATACTGAAAGTGACAGGAAAGACCGCCGCAAAAAAGAGTAAAGATCGAATTTTTCTGTAATGCGTAGTGAGATTCACTGGCATATTGACTACAAATGGATGTGCTCTTAATGCAGAACGTGTTGTTCATTAGAAATAGTGGGTTTCGGGAAAAAGTTCCCTTATTTCAATAGAATACACTCCATTGTTGTAACTATAAAACAGAGAAACATACGCGACATTGTATCGATGCTCCAGCGAGTCAATAGAGTTGGGTAACCTAAGGTAAAAAGGACGACCGTCATTATTAGAATTAAGCACCTGTCGCATGATGTCGACAAGTCGATGTCATTAATTATATTGAAAACAAAGACATATTTAAGTTTCTTATTATTGTTTTCAACATAAATATGAGAACGACGTCGACTTGTTGCCATCGTGCGACAGGCCCTAAGTTTCGGCAAATAAGCAATAAGTTTATTAATTGCAAAAGCGATTTCGGAGTCTGTTCCTTAAGACATGATCAAAATCGTTTTAGAGACAATACAGATTAAAAAATGCAATATCCCCTTGTTTTGACCTTATTTTCTGTGTTATTTCAAAACTTTAAATTCTACTTATAAATTGTAAGATTTTTATATATTTTACCTCACCAAAATACTTCTCATTTCAAATATTTGTACGCCAGTGCTACAGTTTCACACATGCCATAGTGAGAAATGATGACTGGTTGTCAAAAAGAAATTTAAATGATGTTTTTAACTTGTTTTTTATACATAAACTTTTTTCATTTGCTGTTTTATACATTTTTACTAGAAAAACTTTTCGTAATTGTGTTCGCTGATGTTTAAAAACAGTATCAACATACACACAGACACATACACTCGCAAATCTATAAAAAAAACATTAAACTATACCACCAAACTGCAATTGAACTTTAACGGAAAAAGTTTTGGTTTTTCCGTTTTAATTTTTTTTCCGGATACAGAACCATTAGAGGAAATCAGTCGAACAACACAATGCAAAAGAAAACTTACATTTCAGTACTAATGCAAACGGAAGTCTGGTATAGAAGTATTTCGTTTATTTACAATTGAATTTAAAAAACTCGATACATATGTATCGCAATGCAAAACACATAAGTTAAAGTACTATGAAGAAAGAAATGAGAAATTTAAAATCACTTGGCCATAATGATTAATTTCTTTCTAGTTATTTAAATTAGAGACCTTTAGGGCATTTTTTGATCTTCTTAAATTATCCTTTAATTTAAAGTTAATTAAAATTGAGCTTTTTGACAAAATATGCAAAATATAAGGAAAAAATTACCTTTTATTTATTTTTTTTGGTAAGCATAAAAAGGATCTAAGAGATAAAAATAAAAATCAAAGGAATAAAATTAATTGACTATTTGCTATCTACAATTTTTCCTAGTTACAACGCGTAAGAGAATTATAAAAAGTCGTTAAAACAACTTTAGATAATTTACAGCTTTAGCTGTGTATGCATGCTAGGCATTCACTGTTCCACTAGATCCCTGACAACCGCACGCACACGCACACACACACACCTACAAACCAATTCACTTAGCAAATACTATTGCTGCAAATAAACCCTAATTAGAAAAGTTATTTGACTTTTCATGGGCACACGCAATGGCTCTAGTTAATGATGAAGTCTTTTTAAGTGGCGACGCAATTGTCTTTCGCAGTCAAATGGTGCAGTACGCGCCAATTGGTAAGAAGGAAAAATTAAAACGGACATATTGGCATTCTGCGTTTGTGTGTCAGTGTGTGTTTTTTACTTTCTTTTAGGATTTTTCTTTTGGTTTCTTAACACTTTCTGCCATTTCAATCATTATCAAAACACTCGGAATATAAAGAAGAGAGAAGAAAAAAAGCAATTTAAATTATAAAGAAGTTAAAAAAAATCAAGATGAAACACTAATCAGATTCTTTTTAATTTTCGTTTAATTACAAAAATGTTGCGTAAATTAAAAAAAAATGGCTAGATTGTTTTTTAGAATAGTAACCCTAAGAATAAACGTACTAACTCTCAAGGGTGAAGCAGGTTCGTTTTGAAATAGAAACTTAATCCTTATGTGCGCGCCTAGGTACCCGGGTATCTTTAGCGTTTTCAACCAAATTTTTTTCATTGAAATTGATAATCTGCATATCAGAAACTTTTTGAGAACTA
Organism: Panzeria rudis; assembly: GCA_956483635.1. Lineage (NCBI taxonomy): Eukaryota > Metazoa > Arthropoda > Insecta > Diptera > Tachinidae > Panzeria > Panzeria rudis. Next base: position 141,992,427 of record OY101447.1, read on the forward strand.
CTAATTTTCAAAATATTTAGTATTTTTACAGCTAAATATTTTTTTTTTGTGAGAGATCAATTTACTCTTAACACCCTTCAATGCGCTCCTAGGTACTCAGTTACCTGTATGCGAATGCGGCCATTGTAAGTACATATATTTTTTGTTAGTTATTAGTAGCTCTGCATACATAAATAAAAGTCTATCTAAACGATGTAGATAGAGAAATTTCTAATCAAATAAGAAAACATTTATCGGAAGTTATTAATATGCGGTTTAAGTTCAATAACTGAATTAATATAAATTCAAATTATTTTAAGAGTGGAGTATTAAAATATCTAATAAAACTCTTAAAATAATTTGAATTTACATTAATTCAATTACTGCATTTAAGCCGAATAATAACTAAGTACAAATAGAAAACATTTATGTGCACGAAGCTAAAACACCTTCTATTGCGCTGCAAGGTACCCTGGTACCTATTTGAAAGTTACGTGGAAAACAACCATTTCCGCACTAATTGTCAGGCTAAAACGTTGTAAAATATATATGATATTGGCAACAGATATATATTTCCAATCCCAAAAATATTTTTCAACTACATATTAAGGGTTAAGTGAAGTCATAGCACGAGTACGTTTGGATTTTTTGTCATAAAATTTTCCGAAGGGAATAACTATGTTTATATATTTTTCTAATAAAGTAATAAAGAAAACATTGAACTTTTAATAAAAAATATTTAACCTTTTTTAGCTTTTATTTTTGTTACATTTAACCTTTTCTAGCATTTTAAAAAGACCGAACTAGCTTCTTTTTAGCTCCAGCTCTTGGCAACACTGGTGGTCATATAGGAAAAATATATGTCTAACAATGTAAATGTTTGTATATATGTATAGTATGTGTTTTGCTTAAATTTATTTTAGGCATAAAAAACTAAAATTATTCCAGAAAATTTGAAAAAAAGTTTAAGAAATATGCAACAAGAAAATATTTGGTGGGTGCTTTTAATGAAACAAATAAAAAAAATTTAAACAAACAATATACAAGTTAACTAAAACAGAAAAGTACGTTAGTAAATTTAGTTCTTTTTTTTATTCATTTAAGTTCATTTTGTTCATTTAAGTAGAAGAGCATGTAAACATACATGTAATAGTAGAATTTACAAAATAAAGCCTCCATTCATAAGAAAAATATATGAGTGCATCGTTTAAGCCCTTGTTTTTCTCTATTTTTTTCCATTTTTTGGTTTGTTTTAAGCATTAGTTATTTTTGAGGATTTGTATTCTTTATTTGCTGTTTTAGTCTTCTATTCAAAACAGGAAGGACAAACATACTAAAAAGAACTACTGAAGCAAATGTCCTAAAAACATAAAAAATAGCGAATAAAAAAAATGTACAACTGGTATTTGTGTGGGTTTATTTTTTATTTTTTAAGACTTCAAATAGTGTTACTGTAGCTGGCAATAGTTCGTTAAAGAAATATTACATGGTGGAAAAAATACAAATTTATGTCATGTGAATGTACAACATTGTAACATTTGATTATGCTATATGCCGTCGCTGTGGAAAGAGAATGAAAGCTCAAATCAGAGGAGACCAAACTTGAAGGATTAATGATAATAATTAATATAGTTTTGTTAACTGTTATAAACTCTGAAGGCACATTGCTAAGAATGCACACCGTTCAAATAAATAAATGAACAAAACAAACGTTCACTCTCTGGTATTCGTAATGCTGACGGCAATAATATTAGACTAGAGAGAAACGAAAAGCTTAGCACAGGACATAAAGATAAATAGTGAATACACTACTCATCATTGAAAAATAAACTGACTTTTCAATGTGCCTTATAATTAACCACACTAAGCAGAATAAAACTGCATCATTAGAATTTTTAATCCACGCAACAGTTATGCACTTTTTTATTTTATTAAGTTAAATATGCACCTTTTTGCTATTTCTAGCTATTTCTATATATATTTCAAAATTAAACATTGCAATGATCATATGCTTTCATAGCATCTCTACAACATTTCCTGTCATTTTATTTTTATTTTCTTTATAGTTTGTACCAAGATAACTGAGTTTCATCGAAATGAAGTTGGGAATGTCATTTTTGAGTTATTTTAGATATTAAAATATTTTTTTTCGGCTATACTTATTTATTGTGTCTTCAATAAAATTGAACTAACAATAAGTAATCAAATCTTAACTCTTAAATTTTAAATTTTTAAGTCCAACCAATGCCAGACAAAAATATTTGTCTCAGTGGTTGATTCTGTGGTTGTGTAAGTCTCTCGTGTTCGGCTGAGACCAAGAGTGTCCCTCCTTCTCAGCCGAGTGTGGCCTCTAAAGTTAATGAAGATTCGGGCTAGGGGATTTGGGTGCAACTTAGGTTTTTTGATGTATCTTGTCACGTGCTTAGAAAACACTGTCTTAACCAGCGGCACATATAAATCTTTATGAATTCGCTTGTTTCTGACATACCATGGGGCTGCTGAAATCGTACGGAGTATTTTATTTTGTCGCCTTTGAAGTTTTTCTACATTTGATGCCGAGGCAGTGCCCCATAACTGGATAATATTGGTTTAAGAATGGAGTTGTATAGAAGATGTTTACAATCATTTGAGCTGCTTTTAATTTCATTTGGGCCACCTTTGCATTATGTTGGACTTCCATGTTAGTCGACGATTAAGATGAACACCGAGATATTTTACTGCAGTGTGTTGAGGTATAGTTTGGTTATTTATTTGCATAGGTGGGCAGGTTTCTCTGCAAAATGTAAAAGTAATGTGCAGACATTTTCGTTCGTTGAGTTTTATCCGCCATTGTTTTAGCCATTGTTCCAACTGGGGTATATAATCTTGCAGTTTGCGGGAAACTTCTTGATGACTTTTGTGAACACTTAGACAAGCTGTATCATCAGCGAATGTTTTAGTGTGTATGTTACTGCTTATGTTACTGCTTACCTTACTTAACTTATACCTTAAAAGTAATCCCTAGAAGATATTCTATGCCGAGTCTGTATAACAATGTGCAAAAGGGAGGGGAATTTAACTCCCCCTGAAATGAGTCCCAAATGTAAGCTATCAAACTCCAATGAACGTATGTTGTTATTTAGTGGCCTCTATCAGAATCAGTTGTTAGAGCCTTGTTATTTAAAAAAATCTATTTTATTTTACAGTGTAAATACTTTGCAAAAATTAAGTGACTTCACTTTATTATGAATAAAATCAATATATATCCATTGATTTTCATGAAATTAAACTTATTTTAATTATATTATATGTCGCTTTATGATCATTTAATAAACATTTTAAGTTTTTGTTATATTCTATTTCTTTATAGATTTTTACAAATTATAAATTTTTCAATCTTCTTTCTAGTTCGTTACAAATTTTCGAAAAACAAATATGTTGCAATTGAAAAAAGACATTTTTCTGTTTTCGACTTAATGTCTTAACCTTCCTATACCCGCGCTAATTTTTATAACACATATACCCGCGCACGGTCTCACAGACCGAAAGTTTGAACTAGATGAAATACTAGTTTTTTGAAACAAAACTAAAAACAAGAGATTCCTTTTTAGTCTCAATGATATAATAAAAAAATAAAATCATGCATTAAATTTGTATTCATTTATTTTATTGGTTTTTAGTCATTAACAAATAATTGATGGCTTATTCGATAGGTTTTTCTTATATATTAAAAAAAAAAACAAAAACATATTTTTTTCTTCAAATAAATAAAAATAACTTATACCAACTTAAAAGCACTTCTTCCACAATACATAAATGATAGGTTAACTTAGTTTACAGCCTTTAAATAAAAATCAGGGCATATCGCACTGAATGTTTTACCTTCACAAAAGGTTACACATATACCCGCGTCGGTCTCACAGACCAATTGTTATGAAATACATCAACACGCTTGTCTAGTGCAAACACCAAATCAACACTAAAACGGAGCTTGTAAAAAAAGCGGAAGCTAACAGAAAATTCAACTTTGTAGAGTTTCTGGGGAAAAAAAATATTTACGTAAAATCGTTTTGTCGGTCTCACAGACCAACGCGCGGGTATAGGAAGGTTAAATATCTCTGAAACTATTGATTAAACTAAAAATTGAAGCTGCTACGACTTAAAACAGACTTTAATACTGGTTTTTGAATTTTTTATTTAACTGAATGGAATGTACTGCTCTCAAAATATGCAGATATCTAGTGTAACCTCCTTAACGGGTAATAATATTATTCATTTTGAGGGCCAGAGTCAATTAAGTAGAGTAATTAATAGGTTATGAATTTCTTTAAACGTGCACAAAAATATACCACAGAAATTAAAAAAAAATATATCGGGAATTTAGAAACTCTCGGTAACACACTAACAAGTCAATATCCGATATCCGAATGTTCGTAAATACAGTGGAGCACTGCAACGGTGTAGCAAGCTGAAGCCGACGTATTTCTAAAGTTGGTATTTTATTGTGTAATTGTTTCTTTTATTGCGTATTCGTTATTTTTTGGCATCATATGAAGCATCACAGTTACATATTTAAATTCAGTGTTGTAGCGCTGCTCTGCATTCGCGAACGTTAGATATTTTTAAGCCATCAGCATTCCTTAAAGCCAGGAGCAGTAGGCTACACAAGATTTTGTTAAAAACAAACTCACCTAATTGAAACTTATTAAGTCCTTCACTCCCGATTTCAAAAAGTTTGGCCACCTCTGACACAAAGGATTTTTGAAAAACTGAATGCTTTCTCTTCCCTTATAAATGTAAATGTTATGTTATTTGCTTAAATATGTTTGACTAAAAATGCAAGTTTTGTATGTATTTATAAGTATGTTTCTATTGGTATTCAGCAGTTTATAAAACCGTATCGTAGACGAATTCGTTAACCACTTAAAACTTGCAATGTTTTGGCTGTAATATCTTTAAAGTAAAGAAGGTGTCTTTAGCAACTGGTCACCTGATCAGTTCCCAGGTTGTATCAGGTTTTATTTCGTGAGCTTCATATAAAAGGAACCTGTCACTTTTACATAGCGTTTTCCTTGCAATGAGTCAATTGACATAAACTTCCTGCTAATTTCGAGCACAAAATGGTAGAATATATATAAATTTTTGGACCAATTAAAATAATTAAAAAAAAATTTCGACAACGATATCTCCTGAACCAATTAACTGAATAACATAAATGATATGTTTGTTGAAACATACGGTGAGCTACAGGGTTTCACAATTGACTACCTCGGGCATGAAAAACTTTGTTGGCTTCATAACTTTTACAAATATTATTCGATTTTAATGAATTTAAAGTTGTTTTCAGGCTTATGAATAGATAAAGATAACACATATAATTTTTATTATGACATCTTTAATGTCTTCAAAGATATTAAACTTTGAATCTTAAAATTTTGGTTTATGGCCTACAATTGTTTGCCTATTTTGTAAATATCTTGGGTAATTGCATAGCCAAAATTTTCATAAAATTTTTTTTATGATTTTCAACACAATCCTTGTTAAGACTTTGAAATGAGAATGAAAAATGGCTAGATTTTGTCAAAAATAGAACTTAATTGGTTGACGTTTTTCTAAAAAATTTTTCGGAATTAAAATGTATTCCTTTCAATATTTCAAAAGAGTAAACTTCATAAATTTCCACAGTTGGTGGTACTAAAATAAAATTTATTTTTCATAAAATTTAACTTCATAATTTACCATGTCTTTAAATATTGCAAATAAATAAATAAATTTCAGTGTTATGTAGATTTTTATACTAGGATTTTAGTATCAAGTATTTGATATATTAATCTAATTAACATTTCATTAAACTTCGACCTTTGAAGCGCAAATGTGATAATGTAGTGAAATGCCCGCAACATCCACTTTAAACATTGAAGGGTGTGACTAGCATTTTAATTTGTCTATGTATGCGAGTTGTATATGAATATATATTTATATATATACACATATATATATCATATATTTTTTAATGTATTTTTTTGCTGTAAGAGTGCCAGTGTAAAGAGAAAATAGTTAAAATTTTTCTTTTACAAACTACAGAGGCCTTATGATGATGAAGTGTAACAAGTTTGTATCCTTATATCCTACTTAGCATTTATTCCATAATTTTAATTTATTTTTGCTTTAAATTTAAGGGGATATTTCCGGTTGGTGGTACTTGTAAAAATATTGCTGAAGCGAAGTATTTGTTTAAAATATACACGTTTAAACATTATAATTAATACAAGAACTTTGATAACAAATGCAAGCAATAAAATTAAAAAAGAAAAATAAAATTATTACACAAGGCTAAAGATAAGTTTCCATCTTATATTTTTGCCATTTAAGCAAAATGCATTAATAACTTTTCCTTCACTTTGAGATAGGGAATAATGTATAAATACAGTATACAGTGGGACTAACATAGAAATTGGAATATTGTATATAGAGGAGTTGCTAGGCTTTTAGAATATTATATGTTAAGGTGTTTTCCCTCTAGTCGTGTGAATGAATTCTAACTGATAGCAATGGGATCCAGAACTCGTTTTTAGACATTTTCTTAAGAACGGGTTTATTACTTCCTTCGAGTTCGCTGAATTGCAATAAAAATAAAACCACTGATTCCCAATTCGAATAGATAAATATACGTGCATATGTCTAAACATAATGTTAACACTATGTCGGGTGAAGTCTTCATGGTACTGTTCATTCGTCTAAGTTCAAAACAATACTGGACCTTATTACGGTTGCCTTAGACATAGTCGAATTAAACGAATCAAATGAAAATCATATGACAAGATTTGCCCTTTCTTATCGCTTTCGCAACTACTACGATATAGTTCTGTGTTTATCTTAACTGGTTAAAAGTGTAGTATATTAATACGCACGCATGGAGTTTTTCTTTGAATTTTAATACGAGTTATCGTAGTACAAGCAATACGTTGTTATTAGGCCACACCTTATAATAACTGATGTTGCTAAATTTAAATGTCAATTAAGCTATATTTCTTCACAACTGATCCTAATAAGTTTATATATTTATAAGTGTTGTCATTCGAATAAAAATCATTCGAACATTCGAACAATTTTTTTCCATTTTTGTTTGAACGAACTAAAGTGTTTAATTTATAATAAAAAATTATTCGAACAGTTTTTGCCGAATATTCGAACCTTTTTTTTAAACTACTTTTTATAAAAATTAATTTATGTTTACGAATGTAACATAGCGTTTTATGTTAATTACTTTTTTAAGTTGTTAACAATAAGATGTATTAAGTAAGCATATTACATAAAATTACAAATACTTGTGTAATGGGTAGTTGAGATATTACGTAACTTCATTGAAGATTTCATTTTAAATTACAGCATGATCTTAGTTCGGAAGTATTTGAGGAAGACAATTAGAAAAACCAAATGTTTTCAAAAAGTGCTGCAAGGCGTACAAATGTCACGGATTAACAAACTCACCACTCTTTCACCATTTTCGTATAGAACTCAATATACAAATTACATATACATATCTGACAATAATAATATGGGAATAATGACAGAATATGTAATTAAAATTTATCTTAATTCAATTGAAGAAATAATATGGTTGGGGGCCCCTATGGCTGAGTGCTAGCGATGTTAGCCTGCCAGTCCAGAGGTCGTGGACTCGATTCCTGCCGTAGACCCTGGGTGTTTTCCGCAAACAAGCTAATCGCTTCTTGGCTTGTGATTGCTTAAAAAAGAAAAATAAAAAATAAAGAATGTAGGAAGGAGTTTGGCTGAATATGGAAACTCTGTTAACGACGTTAAAAAGTCGAAAGTACCCTAGAGGGAAGAGAACGTATAACAAGACAAGTCAAGTGACTGGTTCCTTAGGAATATCCACTAGTTCGAGTTCCGGAAGTATATATGAAAGAGGCTGGTAACTTGACGTAATTAAGCTGCTCAGTGATAGGCTCTAGACACAAACTTAAATTACTTTACCTGTGTACTAATTAAATTACTGTACTTAAAAAAATTATTTTTGATTTGGGGAAAAATCTGCTTTTAATATTTTGTTTTTACCGGTCGCGACTCAGGAACATTTTGTACCATTCCCATGTTCAGTAGTCATAGGAGAAGTACGTTCAAGACAATTGTTACAACATTTACCGCAAGGTGGTGGTAGAATATATTAAAAATTGTGGTTTGGAAGTAGTTATTCGAATGAAAACTTTTATATCCTGTTCGCTCTAATATTCGAATAAAAGTTTTAAACTATTCGGCTGTTCGAACAAGAAAAAAGTTACGAAGTTTTATTCGAACGATTATAAAGCCCGAGTCATTGATAACACTAATATTTATTTAGCTACGTTTCTCAACATGATCAGAGAAAAATTCATTTTCTGTAAAGAAATTCAATGAATTAGTATATGTTTTGTGTAGAAACGGACCTACAAACAAAATTTTAAATATAGACAAAAATATCTCAACAATTTTATTGGAAAACCCCGTTTTTTAGTAAATAAATTGTATAAATCTATAAAACAATGTGTCTCTAAATATTTACAAATTCTAAAAAAATTTCTGAATCAAACAAAAAAATTTATTGAATTTTCTATAATATATCAATCAATATTTTTGTCTAAATTTATAAAAACAAAATAATTACAAATACTAAACAAAATAGTTTACTGAAGCAAACAAAAATATTTACAGATTTTTTGTAATATATCAAACAAAATTTTTGTCTGAGTCATCATAGTCATCCATCCATTAAGTATTTAAGAAAACTCACTTTGTTTAACTGTGTTCAACTCTGAATGTTTATCTAAAGACTCTAAAAAAATTAATGAGAATTAACGCAACAACATTAGCGAATTGATTCATTCAAACATCTTCAGTAAACAAACTTAATACAATCACATTCCTTTTGCTATCATTGTTGTTATTTGTGTGTATGTCGTAATCGGGGTTTTTTCAGTCTCGCACAATTTTGTAAGCTCTTTTCCTGAAAGTACTATATCCGTTATTTTAAATATCAATTTGCTAATAAACTAATTTAATTCTGTTCTGTGTAGTTGATTTTGACAACCATATTCAGTGCTGTGTTCCTGTTCGTTATATTTGAATCTATATTTTTATTTTGTAATAATATATTATCATTTTATTTTTTCGAAAATGCCACTGTACAATGTAATACTAGTTTTTATAATATAGAACGTAAACAAGAATGCCTCGTTATATTGTGATAACTAAAAAAATTGAAAGAACAAAAACTACATAAGACTTCTTTTTTTAAGAATTTTCCTATTTATGAGTATTTATGGAAAGTTTAAGATAAACTTTTTTTAAATTATAAAATTATTTTAAGTTAGTAAGTCGGCCTTAATTTCTTAAAAGGCAAACTTCAATTTCTTTTTTGTTTGCCTTTCTTATAAAAGCTGCACAATTTGCTTTTTCCTGTAAATGTAAGCTTTAAACTTCGTGATGATAAACACAAAATTGTATCGTAAAAAGTTTTTCTATTTTTCCAATTTGCTGTTCGTTGTGTTTTATATACATATTATTATTTTTTAGTTAAATCACTTAACAGATTAAGCCTACTTAAAAGATTTCAAAGTCATCAGATACCAAAAAACATAAAACTTTTTATATATATTATTTTTTTGATGCTTTAAGCAAAACGAAATTGCTTAAAATGCATTTGGAAAAATAAAACAACAAAATAGAAACCCAGACTAATACTTAAATCTTTGATAGAACAAACATTATTATTTGTTTTTTCTCTGTTTTATATATTTTGTTTTGCGTTTTATTCAAAGTTGTTAAAAAGTATCAATTTAAGTTGAACATTATTTAAACATTCAAGTATCAAGTTGAGCAATAATGCTTTGCAGCAGCTCAAGTGCGTTGTAATTGCACAGAATAGAAACGAATTTTATAAAATCGTACCAGCAAGCAGAAAAATACATGTTTACGAAACAAATAACTTTTTATATCTAGCTTAATAAGCATTTCAGATATTTCATTTTCGTTTACACTTCATCATAATTGATGATATGCTTAAAGATTTTAAATAACATTAAAATACTATCAAATAATACCACTTGGAAATGTTAGATATTGCAATTGCTTCAAAATTTCAAAGCAAAATAATTAAAAAATTTGCGTTGCGCATCAGTTCCAATTGGAAAACGTTGTAATAAATCTGCATCTTTGGAACTTGCGATCCAATTACGAAATGATGCAAGTAAAAATCATAGAAGGGGACCTAAGCTTTAAAAATATTGAATAGGTTGTCAAGTTTGAGTATATCGGGCATGAGCAATCTTGTCGTCCCCATAATTTTTACAAATATTATCTGTTTTTAATGAATTTAAACTTGCTGTAAAGTTTATAAATAGATAAAGAAAATACAGTTTACTTTGTATAGATATCAAAGATTTATTAGTTGAGGGTTAAGCAATGTCTATATTCTTTATATTAGTGCTTTACGTAATCATCAGTATACTTCAAATATACTTTTGAAAGCCAAGTCTGAGGATCGTTTGGCTCATACATCCTCAAAGTTTCGAGTGAAAAAACCGCTAAAAATTACTTAAAAATGTATTTTTTTTGCAATTTACTCGATTTTTCGAGGTTGTAAGACCAATTGTACAGATCACGTCTGTTTTTTTTTGTGCGCCGGTGCCGCTTACCATAGTAGGAAAACTAGCCCTAGTTAAGTTGACTAAAGTTTGAAAGAACGAAACAACTAAGTGGTTAAATATAATCGTTTACATAGCATATCATGGCTGCTTACTTTTTGTGACAATCCCAGGCATGTGACCAGTATGTATGTCACTAACTTTCCTGTAGGGCACTATTATATTCTTTTTATTAACATTTTTTTTTTATAAAATAATCCATTTGCTGTACCATCGACATTTATTAATATTAGCATAAAAGTAAGAGATAAATAAATTTAACCAATTTAATGAGCTATCATAAAATATGTTTACGTCAGCTTTTTATATATAAACATGTATGGATTAATAGCCAAACGCAAAAAAAGTAAAGCAAATATTTATTTCAAATTCAACTTCAAAATCACTAACAAATATGTTATTTTAGATGTTTTTCTATTATTGAAACATTTTAACACATATTAATTGAATTGTTTAATATTTATTGTAATATAAAAAAAAAATATTAGGATGGTGTTAACATATACAAATTTTTGAAGCAATGTCAGCTAACAAACATATACCTGATATAAATAAAATTCTCTCTGTATCTTAATATAAGGCTGATTCTGATTATAAACGCACATCTTGTGTTGTTTTGTAGCTAAATTAAATATGAGAAAATAGGATTAATTTAATAGTTTTCGCCTCATTAAATGGATCTTGAAATAAAATTATTTATTTCAATTTTTTAAATTCTTTTGCATTGAGCGGTACATTTACTTTCGCGGTTATTCCGGGAATTATTTTTGCGAAAAATATACACCACAAAAAATTAATAAAGGCTGGAAAGGAATATACATCTACTATCTAAAAACTTAAAAGTATAATAATCGCAGGACAAATTAAAAGTTATGAATACTTTTCAACTTTGACTTGGGTTTACATGGAAAAATTTTAGAATATTTATATTTTAGAATATTTATTTAAAAAGGTTTATATGCAACAAAAAAGGAGGCTAACTCTTTTTTGAAATAATACTTATTTTAATATAAACGACTAACAATGTCAAAAGTTATGTCAATTTGAAAAAAATTTTTTTTGTAGCTAAATATGACCTACCTAATACATTCTTCAAAAAAAAAAAAAAAAAATAAAAAAAAAAAATATATATATATATATATATATATATATATATATATATATATATATATATATATATATATATATATATATATATATATATATATATATATATATATATATATATATATATATATATATATATATATATATATATATATATATATATATATATATATATATATATATATATATATATATATATATATATATATATATATATATATATATATATATATATATTTATATATATATATATATATATATATATATATATATATATATATATATATATATATATATATATATATATATATATATATATATATATATATATATATATATATATATATATATATATATATATATAATATTCAAAGTTTAGCAGACAGTTTTGCCGAATTATAATAAAATTTCCATAATTTTCTAGATATTGTGAATACATAGTAATTTCCGAAGAAAGTCGAAAATATGCTTTTATGGATGCATTGAACCCGCTTAAAAGTTAATCATTAAAACTAACTTCCAATGTGTTTCAATATAAATTAACAAATTAACACAAACTTTGTTATCTATCGGCCATGTAATGTGTTTCGTTCGAAGTAAAAATAATGTCCATTTTACATGACATTGTTTATAAATCTTTAGTCATCGAAACCACTTTTCAATACATCCATCTTCCGCCTAGAAGCTTCTTTAATTTCCACGGATTTACTTTATGACGCCAAGAATCCCGGAGGTAGAGCTTTTGGCGTGTCTGAAATTCTATTTAAGGCGGGACTAAAACACTACGTGTTAAGTGATCTTTGTGAGTAGTATCTTTAAGCAATAAACATTTGCGTTAAAAATGCTCATTAAAAGCTAATGATTTCATCGATTTATTCTCTCCAGGGTTTTAGTACGTTTTATAAAACATTAGACCCACGTTTTTGGCAGCTGGCCACTACAATGCTAAGAATACGTTCTGGTTATCTCGTCTCATCACACCAAAGGATCGTCTTTTGTTTGACACAATTTCTCAAATAGATTTGAATGTTGTTTGAAGTACACGTGTGATGAAATATTTGAGCTGGCACTAATTCTCGTTGTTCCAGATGTTCTTTTAAGATTCAATATTCGTGGGATTAAACACTCTATTGCGGCCTTTAATTAAGAAAAAGCCCTGGTTTTAATAAAATAAGCAATAGAAAGCTCTTAGAGGTACCCTGTATTGCAAAAAGAATAACTCTATTTATTTTTAATGGTATTACGCCTCGAATACTATCCTACAGAATGGAAGGTTTCGCTGATTACTATGATACCTAAACCAGGCACAGATTATACGTGTAAGCAACAGCGTACATATTAACAATACATTTAAAGTAAATATTTTGTGGCAAAATATATTGTAAATACGTAACCAGTTGCTTAGTCGACGCTCAACTATCGGATTAAGGTTCAGCTATAAGGCCTTAATTGAGCTCAATTTATCATAAAAACTCCATTAATAAATTGAGCAATTAGTATTTAGTTGTTTCATAAATTGAGCCTCTACTGAACAGACCTCATGAGTCTATTAAGTCTGAAGACAAAATTCTGTACAATGCAAGGGGTATCTAAAAGGCGAACAATGTAGAAAAGCTAACTAGCTAATAGTTGCTCGCAAACTTAAAATACCTAAAAACCAACATAAAAATCGGTTGCTTGTACCGCGAAAATTCGCATGTTGTAAAAATAAGACAACAATAGTAGTAGTCTGCTGTGCTACTGATCACACCTGTTTAATATGCTCTCAAATGCTAATTGAGTCAGCTAAGTTGCATATGTGTGAACATCGAAATCGATAACCCTATTTAAAACTTAATTGCCTCAATTAAGGCGCATGTCTGAATATAGCATTAAGCTTTTAGAAAGCTACTTAAGTGAACGAAAATTTGTCGTTAAGGAAGTTAGTTACACGCAGCCGATTGAAGCCGGAGTTCCTCAAGGCAGAATCTTCCGTCCTATATTATATTTAATATACGGCTCCGACTTGCCGATAAGCAGTAACATACACATATCAACATTCGGTGGCGGCACAGCTTTTCTAAGTGTTCACGAAAAGTCTCAAGAAGCTTCCCCTAAACTGAAGAAAATTGCTAAAACAATGGCGGATAAAAGTTAACGAACGAAAATGTCTACATATTACTTTTACATAGCGCAGAGGAGCATGCCCGCCTGTACAAATCAATAGCCAAACTATACCTCAACACACTGAAGTTAAATATCTCAGTGTTCATCTTGATCGTTATCTAACATGGGCATTAAAATATATGTAAATTTATTTCATAGTACTCTTAGAAATTTAACCATTGAACGATGCAATATTGAAAGCCTGTAGTATGAATTGATCTTCATCGATTGCAGTGGAAAGCGGCTTCACGGAGTAAAGATTGTTGCCTTCAGCCGGCTCCGTTAACTAAGATTTTCTGGTTACCCGGGAGAAACCCCCAACCCCTACCAAAGGCCGTCCATGCAAAAATGTTTACTCATCGAAGGTGTTTTTCGCTATACTGACTGGAGAAAACCTTTAACTCTACCCGGAAGCCAGCTTTCAAAAACCTTTACTCAGCGAAGCCGCTTTTCGATATACTAAGAAAAGAAGACCATTAAGCCTGGCCGGAGGTGGGCTATGAAAAAATCTTTACTCAGCCAAGCCGCTTTTTGATATATCGAGAGGAAAAACCACCTAAGCCCGTCCGAAATTTCTTTTCATTTTTAAAAGTGTGGACACTATGACATATTTGAAAGTGTTATAATGTCCATAAAAATAATGTTATAAAGTCAATGGGCATTACGACACTTTCAAAAGTATCATAATATCCATGGACGTTATGACAATTTTCGGAGTGACATAATGACCATGGACATTATGTCACTGGACATTATAACATGCCACATTCATTAAGAGATAAGGATTTATAACAAATATTATGCAATCTTGTTTTGCTTAATATTTTAGCATTGTTTTATTTTGTTCTTAAATAAAGCTCATTAGGCGAAATTAACTAATTAAGTAAAAATCATATCTAATTTAGCGGAAATAAACATTTAATTAATGATACTTCTCCTTAAAACAAAATTGACAATAATAAATCATAAAGTTATAAAAGTTGGACACGCATACATGCTCTTATGCGTTCAAACACATGCAAACGTACATACATGTAAACACCCAGGAAATATTTCTTGCCGAAATGTATGACAACCTTACAACTTACCAGACAATCAAGCGACTTGTACTAAATTCGGTCCGACATTTGACTGAACAGATGGTAGTTTTCTGGTATGACGCTTCTGCAAATTTTTGATGTATTATCGGATTAATATCAGACTAGTCTGCACATTATCTGAAGGCAATTTAATTTTCGCTATGATATTTAACAGATTACTCTACACATTTTCTAACCTACGACTTAAGGCTTTCAGAAGTTAGTTCTGTATATTGTCAGATTTTAGTTTTCGTAATAATTCTCATTTATATCTTGGGAGTTTTCCGACATAGTTCTCTTGAACATTTAGGTAAAGCTCTTAGAATTTCATCAGAAAAAAAGGTCCACTTTCTTGTCAACCACTCATATGATTTTTGATACGTTTTTGTAAAGACTTCGGCACCTTGTGTAGAATCTCTAACCAACTTCGCACCGAAATCGGCAGGAAATGTTTGCTGGGCAGACATTCACATATACTACGTACATATATATATACTAATGTGTGAAGGACTCGTTGTAAAGGTCCGTTTGTATGTTATATGACTAATATTTAAATACTTAACACAATATATTTTTTATTTTGTTTTGTATAAGTGTGTTTGGTTAGTCGTGACCTAGCATTTTATAAATAAAATTATGCTTATGAATAGCACAAAAAAAGTGATATATATTTCATAAACATATGCAGGTGTAAATATACATGCTTCGAACGTGGGTTGTGATATAAGTTTTTTTTTTATATAAAGTTATTGTTAATCTTTCTGGATATAGAAAATTTAGATTATTTTTAATTTTCTTACAGCCCTTTTCACAATGTATGATTAAAAGTTAATGTGGACTTTAGCGGCAAGTTCGACAAACAAAACTTGCCGTTAAAGTTCACGTTAACTATTAATAGTTAGTGCATTGTAAAAAGGGACGTTAGTTTTATTTTTGTTAATTTATTGGTTTTTTAGTTTGTTTATTTTTCCTATAGCGACATTAAGGAGTAGTGATTATTTTTTCGTTCTAGCCTCTAATATATTGGTATTCTTCACATAATTCTAAGAAAAAGTTGCAAGAACGATACCTCGAAAATCAGTTTTGACTATGCGAATATTTAAAAAAAAATATATATATATATATATATATATATATATATATATATATATATATATATATATATATATATATATATATATATATATATATATATATATATATATATATATATATATATATATATATATATATATATATATATATATATATATATATATATATATATATATATATTTCGTTCTAGATTCTATACTTTCTAGCGAAAGTTATTAAAACCGAAAATAAAAGAAGGGTATAATAAATCGGAAAAATAATATAAACTTTACACAAATATTCTCTATATGTAAGTATATCACAAAGGATTATAACCAAACACTCTTTTCACGATTTTCGCTGGCAATAATTTTTTTCTACATCGTAAATTTAGCTTAAACATGCCCTTACATGCTCATGTATATTAATAGCAGATGTAAATGAGGTGACTTCACTGACATTAAGACTACTCTGCACAGTGGTTCCACAGTGGTTACAAAACGAAGAATATAAAAATTATAAAGGAGGAACTAAGCTTCAAGAAAGGTGAAACTTAGACAACCCTGGTGAAATGCAAGGTGAGCTATCCTGTGTTAAAATTGACTATCTTAGGCATGATAAACATTGTTAGCCTCATAACTCTTACAAATATTATCCGATTTTAACAAAATTTAAACTTTTTGTAAAGCTTAACAAGAGGCAAAGAAATCACGTTTTGCTTGTTTTTAATATTCCTAATTTTTTCAGAGATATTTGGCGTTGAATTTTTAAATTTTGTTTTTTGGCCGTGACTTTGTTCCTGATTTCGTATATATCTCCGGTAATAGTAAAGTCTAAATTTTCAAAAAAAATATTTTATGATTTTAAACAAAATTCATGATGTAAGGTAACTTAGAAATTTCTTCCGCATATTATCAAGGACTTTGTTTAAAATCATTAAATACTTTTTTTAGTTTTGGCGATGCTATTACCGTAGCTATTTAGGAAATCATGAACAAAGTCACGGCCAAAACCAAGATTTAATAGTTAAAAGACAAATATGGAGTATTTTCTTTGTCTCTTAGTAAGCTGTGCAACAAGTTTAAATTTATTAAAATCGGATAATATTTTTAAAAGTTATGAGGCCAACAACAAAGTTTATTATGCCCGAGATAGTAAATTTTTACACCCTAGAGATCACCGTATGTTTCAACTTTAGACCACCCTAAAGTTTAAATCCTCCTCTATGATTTTTACATACATCGTTTTGTAATCGGATTGCAAGTTTCAAAGATACAGATTTATTACCATTTATTCCCAATTGGAACCACTGTGCTCTGGATGGTGGTTTTATAATAAACCGGCATTATCATTAATTTGATGTTAAAATGCTAATATAAAATATAAAATATTTATTTCATAATCGCAATCACAAAATCTCTTAAAATTGTAACATTTTACAAATTTAATTTTCAAATCATGAAAAAGTCAACAACATAAATATTATGTAGCGTGTCCTTTCTTAGAATATTCTTAGCAATTATAAATTAAAGAAAAGTGTCGACATATTAAGGTTGGTTAAATATATTGTTAACATTTTTATGTTTATGGATTATGATTATGAGCTTGGTCATAATTAAATTTTCTTTTAAGCCACATGACCGGAAAAGTATGTATTCATCAGGTTGAGTAAAAAATTCAAGGTGTGTTTTTTACTGAAAGGCAAAACAAATGCAACTGTTAATATTATTTGTGTATTTTTGTGCTTTTTAATGTACTTGGAGTTGCTTTTAAAATTTAAAGGGCATTACATATATCCAGTGGCATTCATGAAGGATTAAATATAAAAATGGTTCCATAGCAACGCACTATACCTTAAAGGCATACATTTTGCGGTCATAAGTCGATTTTAAAATTTTTATTTAGAAAATTCATGCCGCTAATTTTGGATATCAGACAAAATAAGTAATTGAAAATAAACACAAGCCAACACACACATTGCTTAAGCCTTTTTGACTTTTCTGCAGAAACACCAAGGGCCTTGGCAATAATCGAACCTGCGACCACCAATTAATAGTCTACCCACTACACTACGGGGGTAGCCAAAATATGTAAAATACTAGGATGTTGGCAACCTTGGTATATATACCCAAGATCTAAAATTGATTATTTTTATTGCAATGATGCTTTCATTTCAATTTATTGTAATCTAATGAAATTGAAAACGATGTGTCAAACGAAATATTGGTGCAAAAAAAATTCTTTTAATGGAAAATTAAAGTAATTCGCTCAAGAAAATTAGACAAATCGAATAATATAATTCCAGGAGTTTAGGAAATTGCCACAGTTGGTACATACATGGTATCCCATAAATCAACGTCAAGGCGAACTACTCCGAAAAAAGTTAGAAAACAAATTTATGTAACTTATATTAAAAGACTTTGTCATTTAAAAAACATCACCCTGTGATGATCTTTTTATAGATGTGACTACAAATCTTCACTTTTCAGGTTTTTTTTCTCCTATATTATTGTGAGATATCCTTCTGTAAATGACAGTTAAAAATTCATATTAGGGTGGCCTGATTTTTAAAGAAAATATTACAGAATTTTAACTGTCATTTAGAGAAGGATATCTCACAATAATATAGGCGAAAAAAAAAATTAAGAAAAGTGAAGATTTGTAGTCACAGCAATAGAAAGATCATCACAGGGTGATTTTTATTTTAAATGGAAACTCCTTTTAAAATAAGTAAAATAGAATTTTTTTCTAACTTTTTTCGGAGCACTTACCACTTGCCCTATTATCCACTTTCGGCTTGACATTGATTTATGTGAAACCCTGTATATTTAAAGAGTCCTGGTGTTTTGCGGCCAGCTAGAGGGAGGAGTACCCCCTTAGGTGTATCTTTTTAGTTTTTTGCTCATAAGTCTGAAACTATATCATTAAGGAAAAACTCCTGCATAAAAAGTTAATGCTGACAAAATTTCCTGCATAAATGTTTTCATAAGTTTTTACTTAACCCTTATGTGCGCACCTAGGTACCCGGATACCTTTGGCGTGTTCAACCAAAAATTTTTATTTGAAATTAATAATCTGCATATCTGAAACTTTTTGAGAACTTCTAACTTTCAAAAAAGTTTGTATTTTTGCAGCCGTATAGTTAAAAAAAATTTTGTAATTTACGTGATTTACTCTTAACACCCTTAAATACGCACCAAGGTACCCGGGTACCTGTACGTGTTTTATATGGGAATGAGGCCATTGTAAGTACATATATTTGTTGTTAGTTATTATTAGCTCTGCATAAATAAATAAAAGTCTATATAAACGTGGTAGACGTAGAAATTTCTGATCAAATTAAGCATCATTTATGTGCACGACAAAAAACACCTTCTATTGCGCCGCAAGGTACCCGGGTACCTATATAAAAGTTACGTTGAAAAGAAGTACTTTCGCACTAAATATCAAGTTGAAACCTAGTAAAATATATATGAGATTGGCTACAGATATGTATTGTCAATCCCATATTTATTTTATAAATACATATTTAGTGCGAAAATATTTGTTTTCTACGTAACTTTTATATAGGTACCCGGGTACCTTGCAGCGCATTATAAGGTGTTTTTTTTGCTGCGCACATAAGGGTTAAGACCAACGTTTTCGGGGTTATATGGCCAAGAAAAACAAGAAAATTTTAAAAATTGCTTTTAAATCATCCATATCAACCTCTTACATGTTTTAACGTTTGGAAAGTTAAAATTTTCTAATGCATTTTTTTGGGTAATTAGGGTGTGCTAAACACAAAATATAATAATTATAATAAAATAAAATAAATAATCCGGCTAATGTTTAGATAACGCTACATATGTGCGTTTTTATGTACACTACTCTTTTAAGAGCTATCCAGAATCACAGGCTGGTTCGATTAAAATATATATATATAACAATTGTTTGAAAGGCAACTAAACTATGCGTAGAATAGTAGCTATTTCGCTATGATCGGATAAAAAATGAATGAATTATAGTGGATCAAACGATCAGAAATCACTAGCATTTAAATTTTATGTGTTATGAATAAATGAACGATGATAAAATGCAAGTGGTGATTATGGATAATTTCATATTGTGTGTTCGTTTCATGGCGTAAAACTTTTTCTATTGGACTCCATTGAATATAATTTTTTAGAAGTGATGTTAAAATATTGTACAAAAGTAGTCCTCGTGGTGTTTTACATAAAAGTGCTGAATACATCTTATACCTTAAAGTTAAGCCATACAAGATTTCCTATGCCGAGTCAATAAAACCATGTGCAAATGAGGGAAAATTTAACTCCCCCTAAAATGAGTATCAGTTTTACCGGAGCTACAACTTTGCTGAATATTGTTAGCAAAAAATTAGGAGTCCCTGTTAGTTATTCTGAAAACGGTATAAAAAATTTTTTTTGTTCTTATATATAAAAAAAAGTGCACGAATAAATGATTTATTTTTGCATAAAATGTTAATAAAATTTATTTAGCGGACTCTTGGCTAAGTTATTGGCATATATAGATAGTTAAGCGGTATCACTAAGTTTGAATTAGCTGTTGGCCAAAAACTGATGACTCCTTTTTTTGATGGCCCACAGATTTTCAGAAATTTGATGGCTCATAAAAATATTTGTCATCAAATTTGCCAAACTGAGTAGAGGGTTTTACTGCCCTTTGATAGTAGAATAGAATCTATATTGTATTTTTGCACTGCTGCAGTGTGTTTTCAATATATTTTTCATTTAAACAAGTTTTATGCTTCTCCTGTGAAACTTTTAAAATGTCAGATAGGCCTTTTTGCATTTTCTGTGACGATATATAACTTGGTTCCGTCTACCAGCATAAATTGTATAAAACTTTTTATTTTGAAAAATTTGTTATACGATAACATTTAAATGAATAAACTGTTGCCTATTATGTTTGTCAGGAAATCAAATAAAGGGTAATCCAACATTTTATCGACAAGAAACACAATTTAATAACTTTGCCACGCCTCTGAGATAAAGTGTTAAAAACCTTAAAGCTCATATTCATTAAATAAGCAAAAATATTTATTTTTTTGAATAAGTAAATACAAAACATAATTTTTCTTCCTTATTTCAACTTTCAATAATATATATTTATTTCATTTCCAAGAATACGTTAAAATAGGGTGCGCTATTTCTAGTAACAGTATCTGAATTTATATCTATGTGAGTGTATGCGTTCAAAGGAATTAATAACAACTGGTGCACGAGTATAAATGCTTATGAATCACGGTACATTGTTAGTTCTTCATTAGAGGTCGGTATTCTTTTTTGTTGGTTGCTGGGTCGCTCTGTTAGCTGGGAATTTATGACTATACAACTGAGTAAATGAATGAGGGGATGGATGGATGGATGGTTGCTTAGTTGGATTGCTTGGGTGTGTTTATTGTTTAAATGTTTGCGGTTAATTAATCTGTTTTGCTGGATACTTTTTCTATGGTGTATTTTTTTGGTGGACGTACACGCCCTTGGATGAATAAAAAAATAAATTTTTAAATATATTTCGTTTGTGTAATATAATTAAAAAAGAGCCAAACGAAAACGGAAACTTTTTCCTTACTAAACACGACTTTATATTATTTTCATTTATTTACAGGGCGATGGAAGTTTGTTTTATTTGTCTTGGTTTATTAATTATATTTAAAGTATACGTTGGAATTATTATGTGAAAAAAATTAGACGAAAATTTATTTTTAACAAATACAATTTGTTTTCGAATAAGTTTGTGTTTCTGAAAGATTTGCAACTGTCGTAAATTTTTTTAATCAGTACATACTATAAGCTTGTTATAAATTATTTTCGCATAAATTAGTGGAGGGAAAATAACTTTAAATTAAATTTTTTGTGTACATACTATGTATGTCTTTCAATTAATTAACAAACTGTCAACTAGTTTAGTATTTTGTTGCGTCATTAAAATATTTTGTTAAATAATTTTCTTTGCCAGCCAAAATGTCTTTAATTTGGGTTGGTGCAGCAAATATTTTAATAGCGCGTGGTGGTTAATATTCTGATGAATACTTCTAATTAATGGTAAAATGATTCCTTTCTATGGAAGTTATGTTATTAAATACAAATTTGTTGCGAAGTACAGACAGCACTGCCTCCGATTTCAATGTATATTAATTAAAAACTAAGCTCCATTAATTGATAGATTTTAAAAATATCTCATATTCATTGAAACAGTGTTCAAGGAAATTTCTTCAGCGAAAATTAGAATGAATTATTAAAAGGAAAAGGCAGCTAATATTTTTTCTTCTTCAGAATCTATGTGAAATATAATATATTTTGTTATTGATTAAATATTTGACGAAATTGCAATACATATGTACAATGCTGAGTACAGAAGAAAACACCAATGTAAAATCAACATTTTGCAATTCTAATTAGAAATCATATTCAATTTATGAGAAATAATTATTCGTTTAAGTGTGTTGATGTTTATTTGCTTTGTTTATAGCTACAATGCACTGTTGTGTTACTTATTGTTGTTTATTTTGATGTTCGTGTTGTGCAACTGTCAATAGCCGACAAATTTCGCATTACCACCGAAAATTTCCTGCTGCTGCTTTAAAATTACCATTGTTTCATATTAATTTTTAGCGCAAAATTATTAATCTAACCTTGAATCTCTTGCATTTAATGTTTTCCGCTGATAAAATAACATTGTTAAGTTAGGTTGGAAAGAAAGGGTGCCAGCCCACTTGGGTCGAATAAAAATGGTCGCTTTGTGATACCTGTATAGAAAAAGAAAAAAGAGGGGGAATAGGACTGATAAGTATATAGGGTGAAAGGGGAGAAGTTGATAAAGTGATTAGAAGATATTTAGAAAAGAAGAGAGATGGGTTAGGCGTACGGATTTCCGTGCAGGAAGGGTCGTTCGTGAATTAAAACGCCATTTGGGTAGTCAGCGAGTGAACCACCCGCTGCTCCTGATGAAGGAACTTATCTTCTTAAGCTCCATTTCTGAAAACTCAGAGAGGCTACCGACGAATCTTTTTCCCAGAAAGCGAAAGTGGTGGTCGTCCAGAGCTGGGCAAAGGCATAAACGGTGCATTGGGCAGTGATTATTGTAGGGGAGAACCATACGTCTAGCGTGGGTTCCAAAGGTGCAGTGCCCCGTGACCGTGGTCATGAGGTTGAGCAGATGTGGTTTTGTGAAATTTGGAAGTTGCTTAGTTCTGTTTGAGTCATGGTGAGGCCAGATTGTTCATTGTACCATCTGGTTTGAGCCAACTGCATGAGGGCAGCATCAGTTCTTCTCCAGCAAGATGAGAGTGGGAGACCGCAGAGATTGTTATTATCGACATCCCGAAGCAAGGCTCCACTTTTAGCCAGATCATCCGCAATGATTTTGCCTGAAACGGACTCGTGTCCGCGTACCCATATGAGGGTTATGCATGAGCTACTCGCCATCGTGTTAAGTGCTGTGCGGCATTCCAGGACTAGGCTGGACGTGGTGCACACACCAGCGAGGGCTTTAATCGCCGGTTGACTGTCGGTTATGATTTGGATATCACTATTCGATATCCGATAGAACCTTAGCCAGTACATTGCTCTTTTGATGGCAGATATTTCTGCTTGCAGGATGCTACATTCGTCCGGGAGTCTGAAAGACATTTTCATCCCAAACTCCGCGATGTAGACAATCCCGCCAGGTCTCGTTCACCATTTGGAGCAATCGGTGTAGATGTGTATGGCCCCGTGTGCTGCTGGGGAGAAGTCCCCGTCAAGCAGTATCGAAATTCGCTCCTGAAGGAGGGCTTTGGAGTGCAGTAGTCTATGAGACCCACAATAGTATCAGTAGTCTCTGTAATGCTAGCATGACGCCATGGTCGATGGCTCTATTCGCCGATCGCGTTAAGCCTGATTGCTGTACGTAGTACTAGCTTTCTGGCCAGCAGATCCACTGGTAGGCAGCACAATGTAGCGAAGAGTGCCTTTGTTGGCGTGGATCTTAGGGCACCAGCTATCATGATTGCCATTATGCGAAGAACTCTCTCTACACGAGATCGATTGCTCGCCGAGTCCAGTTTCCACCAGACGGATGTGCCTTAAAAAAATGTATAGGTTTGATTACTGTCTCCAATATCATCCAATTGACCCTTTTGGGATATATGCCCCAGGAAGTGCCAATGGCATTCCTGCAAACATAAGTAGAAATATTGAAATAACATTGTTCCAAAGTTAAAATCTTGGCTTGGGCACCCAACTACAATACACATTTTTCTGATGCCTATGCGAATACACATCACGCAAGTAAACAAATTAATTATATAAATAACTGCTCTAGCTTTTTAAACGATTCGTGATTTCTTTTATAGGGCATTAATGATCATTTAATATTGCTATGCAAAACTGAACTAGAATAATTAAATGGCCGAAAAGTGGCCGCTTGAAAATTACAGGTGTTTTTCTATTTCGGGGAAGTTACAACTATAAGTGGAGACATTTTTCCGTAAACTGAAACAAAAATGAATGTTGAATTTTTGACACTTCTTATTTTTCGCAAATTCTAATTAATTTTTAATAATTTTGTGTGCTGTAAATTAAAAAATAAAGCAATTTTTGTTTATGCAAACATTATTCTCTACAGAAGGCTAATCGACTATTTCTCCGTGTAGAAATAGGCAAATGTAGATTTCCAAATGTGAATTTCCGTAAGAAGTCCGTACGACGCTTAAAAAGCTAAGCAATAAAAAAAACAGGATTGCCCTCAATATTTTTTATTAAAATTAAAAGCCATGCGTCATAACTATTTGTTGAATTCACTCAGCTTTACTCATATGTATTAGTTACATTGGTAAACAAAAAATTATACTAAAAAATAAATAAATACCAAATGTACATTTCAAATGAGAGTCGGTCATATAACTACAGTGTTATTATCCTTAGAGGACAATTTGTATTCAGAAACAAAACATAGAAATAAACAAAGAAGGAAATTTTAATTCATACTTGTGTTGAGTGAAAAAATTATTTTGACTATTATTACTATTGCATATAACGAAATTTTTAATAATTTCTATCCAATACTGTTGGGGAAATAGTTTTTAAAACGCGTTCTTTTCTAACCCCGTGCTCTTTTGAGTTATAACGTTTTTTCAATAAATGTGCGGTAATATACGCTATACCCTTATTCAACTTTACTCTTTTTGTATACGCGTTTGTATAAACGTTTTAAGCCTCTAAACCTATCCAATTCATGGCATACTCAATAAAAATGTCAAATGTTCGATATATCTCATGTAATATGATATCAAGTAATAAAAAGTAAAAAAAATCTGTATAATTAAGTAGTTTTTAGCGCACAATTAATCAACCCTTTTATAGGATTTCATCTTTAAAAAGAAATATATTTTCCACACAAGTAAATTAATATATACTTCCACGTATACTTATGTGTCATACAAACAAACATTAAAATCAATTAACTTAAACTATTAAATTACAAAACAAATTTCAATCGTTCTCTTATATGTTTTTAGTTTTTATACATGCATAAATATATTTCATTTCATCCACTTATTGTACTGAACAAACACAGTAGATAACCGATATAGAACACTAAAAATAAATATAAGACTCCCAAAACCTTGTTTTAGAAAAATTAAGGATTTGCTGCGTTTTAACCTTTTCTTATTTTTATGTATGTTTGTTGAGCAATTGATAAACCGTTTTTAAAGTGAAGAAGATGCAACTAAAAAACGAGATGAAAGAATATTTAAATCAGAGCTTAAAGCTCCAGAGATATAAAAGGGAAAAACAGAAAATTATATAAAATATGATTAGCGTTTAGTTTGTAAAGCATTTTAATGTTGTGTTTTTATACGCAACAGCCAACAAATTGTTGGCTAAAGGGATAAGTAATTTCTTAATATATATGTTTAAATTTTCCAGGATCTTTTTAATTAGCTATAAAACAGTAATTTTTTTTGCTCTCAGCAGTTTCTATTAAAGCGTGTTTTTTCGTTTGAATTTTAAACTTTCTATTAAAATTTGAGTATTAGCAAAAAATCATATGTAGAAATTTAGTAAAAAAGCGGCATTTACGGCAATAGTGAACTTAATATATTCGTTTTCATCATGAAAAGATACTTCCAGCTATAAAATGGGCCAATATACGGTTGAATTCTCAGTTATTAATGAAAATTTTGAAAAAATCACACTTACGACAGGATCAGATTCAGGAAGTACTAAGAGCCAAATGATATGAAATTGTAAAACTGTCAATAGTACTGTCAGTCTGTGGTTGAAAGAGAATTCAAAATAAAATAAACTTTCATATCAATTGATAAAACCACCATACTTGAATCCTTAAATCTTGTGTTTGCTGGGATTCTTTCAAGCATAGAGTGAAGATGAAACGAAACTCTTGGGAATATTTGTTTATTTGTAAAGAAATAAAAATGAAGCTAAACAAAATGCAACAGACAAATAAATAAGTGGATTTCTTTTTTTTTAAATGAATCGTTACTGCGAAAGTAGTCTCCATATGTTTAAACCCTAGAGTGTTGTACATTTGTAAATAAATATGAGACATGTATGTACATTATTAGAGTGGTCTTTAAAAATGCGGAAGCCCCAAAAAATACTTCTAGTTATGAAAAAATAACATAAGTTAATTTTTTTTAAATAAAAAGAACACGTACCGCAAGCAAATTGTTTATTATAATATAATGAACAATATAGAGTTGATGAGTTTATTATTGAGAGTATCTCCATAAATATTAATTTTTTGAAAAAATCATCTAAGACCTTTTTTGCAGAGAATTTTATTTCCTAGAAAATGATTTTCTCAAGTTCGTATACTAACACAGACATTTAGAAAAAACTACGATTTTATCAAAAATTAAACTTGCATCATGCTCTTTTTGTGCAAAAAAAAAAAATTAACTTATATTATTTTTTCATAAAAACTAAAAGCTTTTTGGGGCATCCGAAATAACTTAATTTTTAACGACCACTCTAATGCACATATGAGATTCTTTTACTAAATAGTATTTTGTATACATGCAGCGACTCTAAACAATGTCATATTTGAACAAGAAAAGTTTGATAACATAAGACTTGACATTGTGTAAAATATACAAGTTCTTAAGAAAGTCTGTTGCGGAAAAAGCAGACTGTTTTATAAAGAGTGAACTTCATAAACGAAACAGAATATAAAAATTTAAATTTTAAGGTATATAAATTTGGATAGAATTTATGCAAGAAAAATTCCATTTATAAAAAATTTAATTAAGAATTCTAGTGCATTCCGCAAGATAAATAAGCTGAATTATAAAATAAAGTTATGAGTTTAGTCGAACGGTATGGGCTTATATCCAAAGAAATTTAATTATTTTGGCTTGAGCTTGGTTTTAATTTAATTTTTCAATTAAATTATATTTTATGGCTCCCGCTAATATCTTCAGAATTCTTTTCCGCTTAGACCACTCGATCAAAGTCAGTGGTTGGCTGTCAAGAGTTATATATCGTCTACTTTGAATCAATCAATACTGTCACGCTTAGAACTGTATTTCATTTGATAGTTATAGATATTCACTTTTTTCTTTGTCTTGTGTTAAGCTTCTTTTATTATTTCTCTAAGCGGAAAATAATTCTGAAGAGATTAGCGGGAGCTATCGAAACGCCAGTTCAACCCAACGTCATTTTAGCCCTCCGTGCAGTAAAAAAAAAATGTTTTTGTCTATATGCTTCTATATCTCTAAATAAAAATATAATCTAATTGAAAGATTAAATTAAAACCGATCTCAAGCCAAAATAATTAAATTTCTTTGGATATAAACCCATACAGTTCGACTAAACTCATAACTTAATTGTTAAACACTAAAGGCACTTGGGATGTTCATGTTCAAAGGATGTTCCTGTTGAAATAAACTAAATAAGCAAATATTCAAACACAATGATAATTCATACTAGAATAGAGAAATAATAAAAGAAGCTTAACGCAAGACAAAGAAGAAAGTGAATATCAATAGCTATCAAATGAAATACAGCTCTAAGAGTGACACTATGAATTGATTAAAAGTAGATTATATTCTTTTCTTGACTGCGAACCACCGACTTTGTTCGAGTGGTCTAAGCAGAAAAGAGTTCTCAAGATATTAGCAGGAGCTATCGAAACGCCAGTTCAACCTTCCGTGCAGTCAAAAATTTTCTTTGTCTATGCTTCACATTTATCTATAAATAAAATAATTAAATTTCTTTGGAATATAAAATTTTATATATTATTGGATATAAAATAAGCACTTCATATTTCATTACCTTTGTTTTTTTACTTTTTGTAGTAAATGTTGTAAAAGGGAGACTGTTACAATGGCGTACTTATGAGAAAGAAAATTTTGAAATATAAAAAACAGAAAATCTGTAGATGTAGTAAAATTTTTAATAGAAATACTGCTAAATCTAGGATGCTGAAAATTATTGGATTTTTATTTGATACCATTTTTAGCCAACCGTTCTTTAAACTACTTGTAATAGTCGTTTCGTCAATTGTTTCAGCAGTAGTACCATAGTAGACATAAATACAGTTTTATAATGAAAACACGAACGCGTCTTACGTTAATTTCATAGTCCTATTAAGTAATCGTATGGGATTTCCAGCAAGATAATGTAGCAAGGCTGGACTTAGAGCGAAAATTAAGAAAATATATGATACCGAGTAGGCATCAAAAATAGCCCAAAATATGTATTGCTTCTCTATTTAATGTATTCGAAGGCACTAAAATATTTAAAATTTCAATTATTTTTAGGACATATTGAACAAATTAATTTTGTTCTAAGAAGGGAAAAACTATTTGTTTTGTATCCATTGCAGTAGACTTGTAGTAAAAAAGAAATAAATTTTCTCTTAAATTCGTTACAACTTTTTTACGTAATTTTTATTTTATTTGAACTAATAGGTAAAGTCTGAAAAAATTTTTTTTTATATTATTTCGGCTTTCTAGTTCAATAATTGAATTAATGTAAATTCAAATTATTTTTATTAAGAGTGGAGTGCTGGAATATTCAAATCAGATTAGCAGAACGGATCAGTACTACTGATTCGTTACAACTTTTAATGTTTTTTGTGTACTCGAACGCTTTTGTAGTAAAATATCTTAAATGTAGTAACTTGTAGTAGGTCATCGAACACAACTATTAAAATTTTTGTCAACAATTTTTTACATTGTCCATATTTGATTTTGGCTGAGAACTAAACAAGCTAAATTGGAAAAGTTCTTTTTTAACAAATTTTACAATTTACCAAATTTAGTTTTAAAAATTTCTTTTATTTTTATTGTATTGTTCTGTTGATAATTATAGATAGACGAGAACATGTCACAAAACAAATCACTTGTCTGTTTTTCAAAGACAAGCAACCGATTTTGGTTCTAGAACATTATATGAGAGGAGCCTTCCACTTCAACGTCGAGTTATCATTGGACGTAGTCAATTCATATAACTCAGATACTCTGTTATACCTTCTAAATACAAATTTAAGGTACTTGTCGTGTGGTGATTTCTTTAATTCTAGTCCAATTATTGTATTTTAAACAAATATATTTGATTTTGAAAAAGTCTTCTTATACAGTAAAGCGGATCGGCCTCCAGACAAAAAAAAGTTGTGCCACTCACCCCTTAGAATTAAAGATACGTTAATGAAGTTTCTAAAACACGAAAATATATTTTTTTGCCACGTCCCAAAATACAGCATAAAGTCCGATCTCATCATATCGCATATCGTTGTTCATGGCTTAAATATAGCTTAATTTTTGGCTTCGGTGACTTTTGAATTAGGAGGGAAGGATCCGAAATGGCATAAGTGACACCCATAATTTGATGTCGGATTCAAAAGTCACCTGGCGTTTAAAATTTCAAGATTACAGAGAATATTGTCATATACAGGACGCTGACAATTTCAAAAAAATTGTAAGGTGCTATTTTTCTTTTCTTCGCTATATCCTCTTCTTATAAAAAATTTTGAACTTTCTAACTGCAATTTAAGCTAAATGTAATATGTATAAGACAGAATGTTTATTTCATTAATACCTTAAAAATTATGAAGTATAAAAAGGTGGCAGAAATTGGCTATTTTATAAAATGTTTTCTTATTTGTTAGTTTTGCCAATTGTTTGCAATAAACCTAAGGGCCAAATTACATTTTTACTGTTAACTTTATTTAGTATTGTTTATGTTATTAAACTCTAAAAACTAATTTCACGCTACAAGCCACAATAATAAAGAGCTATAAAAAATCTTAAATGGCCATAACATACCTTTGAATACACATAACATTCAAACATAGTACACACACATTGACTACATATCCAAACAGAGATATGTATCAATGTAGAATATATGATACACTTATAATCAACACATAAATGTTTATTGTTTCTATAACTGATAATAGCTTGGTTTTTCCTAAATAAATATTGGTTAAAATTCATATATTTTTTTAAATTCTATTTATACATATGTTGATGTGTATGCGGACATAGATACATAAATAGTTATTGATTTTTTAATATACAGTAGACTATAATACAGTACACTAGTCCAAATTGTAAAAAGGAACTCCATAAGGCTGCCTGTGTGCAAATAGTCAATAAAGATTTTTGTGTACAAATTTAAATAAAACGTTGAAAAATATGACGATCTTCCATTATCATCATGCTGGTCCAAAATATTCAAACATTAAAGTCATGACTTTCAAAATGCTGCATGTGCTTCAATCGTCAAAAAAGAATGTTTAATACTATTACAGACGTTTAAGATTTAAAGATCTTTCACGTGCAAATGGAAAAAAGGAGAATTTTGTTGTAAAAGTCGACCATATATGTATGTAATCAGTTTGTACCAATTTTCGGATTATAGAGTCCTTTCGATAAGTACATCAGAGGCCCACATATTTTTGAAACTTCTTTTCATGAACAGCAATGCGAAGCCTTATGCAAATAAAAATATATTACTGATAAATTTCATATATTCTTGGATAGCCCTAATAACACATCCCATTTAAAATATTAACATATTTGTAATTAAACATGAAGAGAGAAAATTTGTAAAGCTTCCAATTAATAATAAAATAGATTTTATACAGAAACTTGTTTGCACAATGCACTAAGAATTATGAATACGTGGTAAATATCTTATTTAATTAGTAATAGTTCTGCCAGCAGCGGGATTAGAAATAAGGCTTTTGAGAAAGAAGAGAAGAAACCTAATTACGCATAAAATAGTACGAGTATACAAAACACTTTTGCTTGAAATTCACATTTTTGTAAAAACTGTTTTAAATAGTTGGACTTTTTGAAGGATCCACTTAGTGAAAAATATTAGAATTTATTTTTAAAGAACTACATTTTAACTCCTTCTAAAGTAAAAATAAGTATTTATTTTTAACTTCTAAGGAAGGTATTATTTACAACATCCAGATAGTTAAAAAAATATATATTCTACTTTACCAAAGCTCTCTTCCAACAACTATTACTCTGTCAGCTGCTCTCAAAGTCATTTTATGTGGTATGGGTATAACAAAAATTTTAATAATTCTTCAGTTTCTAAATGAGCCGTCCGATATTAAAAAATTTCGTGTAGCTCTAAAGGAAGTATACCTAAGATTAGCTTAAGCTTTAAGCTTTAGTTTATTAAAGGGGACAGCGTAACAAGTTCCAAAAATATCGATATTTTATTAGATTTTCTAAATTTTACTATATTTAGATCCCAATAGTTGAGGTCTAAAAAAGATTTGCTAGAGTGCGCTACTTTGGGGCCTTCTGCCGCCGCACTGTGTGATGACGGGGGCCAAAAAAGAAAAAAACTAAAAGTTAGAGCTTTAAAATTTTTTTAATGTAAATATCATTGGCGTTGCTAGGTACTTTCTTGATTTTGATTATTCTATCACAGTTTGAAGTTAATTTTGTAATTCATCTTTTGGTGCACATATATCGATATATCTAGTGAATATATTAGACAGGCCAATTAAAAATGATCTGTGGGTGACAGGAAAAAAATGATAACAGATTCGGGTTTTCAGCACCTAAAAATACATAACATTAAGACAGATTGGCTTAAAAAGTCTCGTTGGCGTATGTTATTTATCGTACTTTTAATACCGATATGAATTGATTCAAGTACAGTAGACTTAATTTTTCTTTTGAGTGGAAACATAATGTGAAAGAAGACGACGGGGATGATAAATGATATAAATGCATTGGAAAGTTTTTCATCTTCAGTGTGTGCACAAAAATCATCAAAACTAACCACTTTATTTTTAGATTAAGTGTGACGAAATTAAAACGGCATGAGCCTTAACCTTAAGAAATTAAAATCTCGTTTGGTCAATACAGTATCCAAATAAATAATAGAAACACCAAATGTTGTTGTTGACAGCCAGAAAATTAAGGTCTTTAGTAAAACTAAGAACTTAGGAATTATATACAATAGCATACAGAAAAAATTATCAGCAAAAATTTTTCAAACAAAAGTTTGTCTAAAAATAAATTTCATTTTCATTAAATGTTCTTCACATAATCAATGAATTGTTTGTTTGACTCTTTTTTGGACGCAAACATCAAAACAACAAAAACAACTTTGTCATAAAAAACAACCCCGATGACGACATACACACAAATAACAACATCTAACAATGAAATGAATGCGATTGTACCAAGTTTGTTTACTAAAGATTTTTTAGTGAATCAATTCATTCATCTCGTTGCATTACTTCTCATTCATTTGGTTAGAGTCTTTAGATAAACATTCAGACCTGAACACATTTTACAAAGTAAAATTTCATAAATGCTTAATGGATGATGATGACCCAGACAAAAATTTTGTTGGATATATTACAAAAAATCCAGTAAACTATTTCGTTTAATATTTGTTAGTATTTTTAGACTAGTGGCTTTATTATTATTCAAACAAAAATATTGTTTGATGTTTTTCAGAAAATCCTATAGATCTTGTTGTTTGATTTAGTAAATTGTTTTGTTTACAATTTGTAACTATTTTTAGACAAATTGTTTTATAGATTTGAACAATTTGTTCACTGAAAATAAACAAGTTTTTTTCAAATGAAATTGCTTAGATATTTTTGTCTGTATTTAAAAATTTGTTTGTAGATCCGTTCCTAGACAAAGTATTTACTATTTCATTGAATTCCTTTACATAAAATGAAATTTATTTTTTTCTGTGCACATTCATCGAGTCGGATCACGTCCCAATCCTTTGTGGGTATACAGTGTCGTGGCTCCAAACCGTATGGCCTACGCAATATTGCACGCCTTTTAGGATCAGACTACTCCCTGCAAAAATCTACCTCATTCCAATCGTAACCTATTGCTGTGAAATTTTCGCAATTTGCGATGCAAAAAGCAAGTTAAGGCTTAACGTTACATTTAATAACATAAAAAGATATGTTTTCAGCTTAAGTCCTATGGGAATCACCGTCCAGTTTGAGGATTTAATGAGAATAAGAGCTTTGCTATTAATATAAAATAGTAACTTCCGGTCAACCTGAAAAACTGTATAAGCGACTCAGTTTCAGTCGTTTCAGTAGAAAGAAAAAAATAAAGATTAAGAAATAAAACATCGATTTCAAATTGGTAATTTTTCATATCCACGATACGTCTTTGGAATACTATCCCACCACATATCAGGGGAATTAGCAATGCCTTACTTTTTAAAATACTATATTTTAAAATACTATTTTTCAATACTATTCTTAGCTGCAATTCTATTACAGTATTATTATTATTATTATTATTATTATTATTATTATTATTATTATTATTATTATTATAACAATTAACTAAAACTGAAAATGAAAATGATTTATGGCTTGGAGTACATATATTTATTTTAAATGTTTTCAATTTAATCTATTTTTGTTCTAATTACTATTGTTCTATTTGTTTTAATTTTCTTAGTATCTATTTCTATTTCACTACTGTGCCAACAATTTCTTATTATAAATGTTAAAATAACTATTCTGGTACTTTAAGACTTAAGTTTTGTTGAAGAAGCTTCCAAATTAAATAAATGAATAAAAATGCTTAGCAGTTTAGTAGTTAGACTGCTTCCGATTCTTAATATCGTTTCTCTTTAGTAATTTTCAGATCCAATAGATATTTTAGATATGTAAATAGTGTAAATAACTTCATTTCGATACAGATCTAATGCTACTTTTTGGTTTCATTCACAGTTGGCTTCCTGCTTGTGTAGAATTATATTTCTAAATATAATCTATATAAATTTTATTGTGCACTTTTGGCATTTGATTACATACATATGTTTCTATAAAGAGTATGAATACATGTAGTATATAAAAGTAATTTTATTGGTATATTATATTTAAAGTCAGATAACCTTTTTGTTGAATGATACTTTAACACATACTCACTTAGAAATAACATAGAAATAGATAGTCGTAAATACTAGCATTTATAGGCAGTAGTATGACTGTTATTAAAAAGGATATTTGGCATTGTATGCTGTTGGAAGTAATGTTTCTTTAGGCTTTAAGCTATTTTATAATTAGTCGTTGTTAGATAAGAGAAAATAATAATAATAATAATAGCAACAGCATTGACAACAGTTAAGAAAACTTTAACCAAAAATGTCAAGTAGGCTAAGTACTTGCACAAAGAAACTTGTGTTTAAACCCAGCAAACAGACAGGTTTAATCTAAAATTAGGAATGATTCGAAATCAAACTTTATCTCAAAGAAAAAACTTTTGAAACAAATTTCAATGTAATTTGAGAAATTCAGTACTCTCAACAAAAACTACTATTCTGAAATTGTATAAATAGTTTTATTCTCACAAGTAATCTTATATCTATGGTTATAATCGAGAAACGCTCAAGTTACGCATGCCACCATATTCTGCTAGTATAGATTCATAGTCTCATTAAATCTTTACATATTTATCTAATGATAGTGTTTCAAAAGATATTAATAAAGATATGACTCAAGGAATAATAAAATTCCATGGCATTTGTAATAATAGCAAAAATGTACTTAACCCTGGTGTTAAGTTTGAACTAATTTGGTAAATTTTAAATACCTTAAACAACTTTACTACAGTACATCATATTGACTTTAAACGAAAGTCCATGTGATATATTTCGAAATTAAAAAAAAAAATATTTGTGCAGTATAAAATGGGAGAAATGGAGAATGGAGAAAACTAAAAAAATTACAAATCTTAGGTTGATCGAACTATTTTGTTCCATACATACTTTTTTTCTACATTTCGGAATTATTTAGTATTTTATTTAATTTGTTCTTTACATCATGAGCAAATTATTGTTTTACTAAGTTTGCATATGAATTTGAGGAAATGATATGATAGCACGTGATTTCAATACTCAGCAAAATAAATTTATCGAAACACATAAAGATCATTTTGGCTTTTATAATAGATAGCAATTGTGGACGTGGAAGTTCTCATTGAACTCTCACCTCTGACGATTGCGATAGAGACTGCTGCTAGGCAAAAAGTGATCAGCATCGCAGGAAAAAGCACAGGCAGGGTCTGTCTAATTGGCCAATAGGAGCAATTATCTTTGGCAAGACAATTTCCTTTACTTGCGCAACCCCCTGATGTGATGAATAAAGTGTATAAATTTGACAAGAGGTTTGATACTGTTCCAGCCAACAGAAGGGAATGGGGCAAAATGGCACCCCGATATTCCTTTGAAACTGGCACCATCAGGTGGTACACTGATGGCTCCAGAACTCCGGTAGGCTCTGGAATGGGAGTCATAGGAGCAAGGACTAACTACTACGAGTTCTTGGGAAAAGCTCCTACCATTTTTAATCGGAAGTTTATGCCATTGAGAGATGTACACAGTTTAATCTTAACAGGGGCTACCGAGGGAGAGAAGTAGCAATCTGCTCGGACAGTCAGGCCGACATCAAAGCACTCAGCTGAGTTTACCTCTAAGTTAGCTTTTGAATGCCGCATTAAGCTAAATCAGCTGAGCATCATGAATAAGGTCAAACTCTAGTGAGTTCCGGGACACGTCAGGGTGGTAGGAAATGAAAATGCAGGCAAAATGGCCAGAAGGGGGGCAAGTGCACCCATGGTCGGACCAGAACCGTTTTACGGACTTGAATTGGATAAAATTCTGGAAGATATACCGACGGAGAGGAAGAGTACCAAGGAACACTTCTTGTTAAATCTCCTTGGATTGAGGCATGCAAAGCTAATGATTGGAAAGTATAACCAAAATCTCTGAGTAAAAACAACCTAAGAATGCTTACAGATTTCCTCACAGGCCATTGTAGACTGAGAAAGTAGTAACAGCAACAGCCTGTAGAGATAATGTGATTATGAGGATGAAACTGCAGAGCATATTATAAAGGACTGTGAAGATATTGCCGATTGTGTTTCCCGTTTAGCTTAAATTCAATCATTCATGTTCTGTAGATTTGACAAGACCCATCTACCTTCATGTATTTCGACGCGCTGAATCTGAATCTAAGGTCGGCTTAGCTCGTGTAGCTTCAAAAATTTGAGTAAATTGGGAAAAAACTGTAGTTTTTTCGGGGCTCTTAGCAGCTTTTCGCAAATTATTCAAAACTGGAGTGTGTACGATCCAAACGGACCTCAGATTAAGATTCATCGCATCAAAATACATGGTTTAGTAAATTTTTTGGTGTGCCAGTTCACCGGTCACCGGACAGTGGTTCCAATGGAAAAAATAGGTAATAGATCTTTATCTTTGAAATTTTCGATCCGATTAAAAGCGATGTACACTGCCGCTCATCTGGTTAGCTTCAACATTTGACAGTGGAGCAGAATCAAAATATTTGGAACTTAAAGCAGGAATATTTAAATGAATAGTTCTATCGAAATAAAATTTCACATGGACATAGCAGAGGAGCGGAGCTACAAAGTCTCAATGAAAGCAATTTCGGCCATGAACAATTTTTTAATACTCTTCCAATTTCATTATCTATATCAAGGCAAGTTAAGCTTTTTCAGTATGGGTTTTTACTTATAAGTCCATACATTTTACACGTATAAAAATAAAAGGTAGACATATCTATCACATATCAAAAATTACCAAATTATGTGTAGTTTTCAACAGTGTACTGAGATTTAACCAACTTAAAAATTTTTGAAAGAATTTTTGCAACACAATTGCAGAAATTTTTTATGTGGTGTCTTGTGCATATTAAATTTTTCTTAATGCAATAAAATCGTTGATTATTGATATTTTCTTTCAGTATTATTAGGGTTTTCCTTAGGCTTGATTAGTGGATTTAGTTGTGCGTTGATATCTTCGAATGATATTTTGCAGGTCTATAGGATTTGATATACTAAATACCATGCAAGAAAAATTAAGAAAGATTTTCTTCCGAAATTTCAGTCTTCTCAAGAAAGTTCCAAGGAATTTAAAATATGCAACTTCGAATAATTTTGCCCATAGCTTTCACACTTGATCCAAGGCGCATTTAACACTTTGCCAAATAACTGCGTATACATTAGGGTTTTCAGAAGTGGCAATTGTTTTGGAATCCAAGCTTTGGGATTTTGGAACATGTGGACTAAATTCAAAATTTCAATTTGAAATATGTCGTATTAGGAAGTGCCAAGGTCCAGCTATATTAGAAAATTCAATTATTTTTTTGCCGTCAATTCACGTCTGTACAGATACATAGGTATACATGTGTTATATGTTCCAAAAGACTTTTTATATTTATATATAAAAGAGTGTCGGTACCTTTCTTTTAAAAAAATTTTTCGAAAATGCAAAATTTTTTTCAAATTTAAATTTTAAAAGTGAATATTTTTTAAAAGAATTTTATGAAATTTTTTTTAAACTTTTAGAAATTTTGTTCTTTAACTAAATAAGAAAAAATTTTATAAATCGGATTATATTTGGATCCGATATCTGGAAAATGGTGGACCAAAGTTTTGGAGAATAGAGAAATTTATATTTTCAAATGAGTATAACTAACCAACTTTATGACATAAGTGCACAAACAAACATGTATCACTTAGATGTTATTAAGGACTATAGTGCCGAAAAAATATTTTTAAAAATAGGATGAGAAACAAAAAAAATTGCAAACAGTAAAACATTTTCCATGGCAGAAGTGCTCCAATTTGATACTTCATAGCTTTGCTCCTGAGCAAGTGAGTGAGCTGATGTTTCAAATGTAGAATTGCTCTTCTGCTAAGTCCATGTAAAATTTAGTTCCGATAGAACAATCTGTTTACAAATGCCTGATTTATGGTCCAAATATTTAGATTCTGCCCCACTGTGCATTTTAACAATACTTTTTAGCAGTTCTCTTAAAAACTATTGCAAAAAGTAAAAATGAAATTTCATCTATTAATAAAGAATAATCTGTATGTGAAATTTGTGCAAAAAAAAATTTACGGAAATATTGTATAATTATTATCCGACTGCGCGACGCAAAGAAGGGTATTGTGTTTATCAGCCTATGTATGTATGTGTGTTCCTTTGCGGCACTATATAAACCGAACGCGTAGACCGATTTTGACGATTCTTACGTCAATCGATTCGTCTTAATTCTGGGAGTCACTAAAGATATGACATTAGTCAAAATTCAATATGGCGGCCAACAGACGCCATTTTGTTTATACGAAAAAAATAAAAAGTCGGTGAACTATATCAAGATTGGTATCAATCGACAGGTATTTGAATTCATCTTCGAATGAACATTTAGAATCTGTGACGGCTTAAAGTTGTTTTCTTCTATTTTTTTACGCAGTTAGTTTTTTTGAATTTTTTAAATTTATGTCTTGTTTAAATACTTGCTGCACAACCAATTTTCTTTAAAATTATTTTTTTGTTTACAAGGCCTTGCCTAAAGTTTGGTCCCATATTTTTTTTCGAAAATCTATGAGGAAATTTGCTCTCCCCATTGTTAACGCTGTCATATGTGAACTGATTTTCAAAATTCTTTAGTTTTTTTTTGTTTGTTTGAAAGGCTTTGCCTGCATTTTTATTCTGTAATATTTTTTCCTAAATCGATGGCGAAATTTGCTCCCCCATGCTTAAGTATGTCATTTTTTGTTTGAAAGGTTTTGCTTGCACTTTGTTCCCATAGTTTTTTTTTTCGAAAAAGGGGTATGAGGGAAGTGTAGTCCCCAAGCAAAACTCTATCCTTTGTCAACCGATTTTTCAAATTCCTTTTTGGTTTGAATGGGTTTGCTTAGGGATTTGTCCCATAATTTTTTTTCGAAAAATGGTGGGGAATTTTTCTCGCCCCCATGCTTAACTCTGTCATTTGCAAACTGATTTTTAAAACTCTTTTTTTTAATTGTTTGCCTGAAGCTTAATCCCATAATATGTTTTCGAAAATGTATGTCTTGTTTAAATACTTGCTGCACAACCAATTTTCTTTAAAATTATTTTTTTGTTTACAAGGCCTTGCCTAAAGTTTGGTCCCATATTTTTTTTTCGAAAATCTATGAGGAAATTTGCTCTCCCCATGATTAACGCTGTCATATGTGAACTGGTTTTCCAAAGTTTTAAATAATAAGAAGTACAAATCACGGCTGTTAATACAATTTTAATAATTAAACTGAGTAATGAAGCATACTAAAAACTTGTAACGCTCCTAACGTAAAACAGTATTTTTGTTTTTCTTCTTTAGCACAAAATGGACAGTCTTACAGAAAAAACTTATATACATTCATTTGCATCTATTAAATCAAGCTAAAGCAGTTTTAATTTATAATTTACTCGTTTATTATATGAAATGTTTTATTACTATACTTTCAACGGACACGAAAAAAGCATTTGAAATGAGAATTAGCCAAAAATAATTTTTTAAAGGAAAAAAAAAAAAAAACAACAAATAAAAAAAGAAATGAAACTAGTCTCTCTTTTTTTGTTTGTAGATTATTATAAATAGTAAACAATTTCGTTTTATTTT
Source organism: Panzeria rudis (assembly GCA_956483635.1). NCBI lineage: Eukaryota > Metazoa > Arthropoda > Insecta > Diptera > Tachinidae > Panzeria > Panzeria rudis. Next base: position 142,032,442 of record OY101447.1, read on the forward strand.
TATTGTTAAAAAAATGGTATGAACCGAAATGGTCGTATACCTAAAGCGCAGCTTAAGAATTTTAAACACCTGTTACCAATACACATTAAATAAATTTTTGATTTTAGTATTTTTGGAGAATATTTAATAAAATCTGTGAAAGTATAAAATTCAAATTAAAAATTTTATTGAAAAGCCCCGCTTGGGTTGGAAAAAGGATTGAATCAAAAATTTGATATTAAAAGATATAACTAGCACATATATCGAACTTTTGACATTATGTTTGTGGGGAATAAGTACATGCGAATATACAGACGCGCGTACACTTTCCCGTAAGATTGTACGAGTATAAAAAATATACAAGTATTGCTTAACAAAGGGAGGTCACGTTAGTATAAGTTAAATATATAAAAAAGGTTTGAAAAGGTATACTTTTTAGTAGTTGTTTCATATAAGTTTATAAACATATATGTTAAGTATATCTTTTAGTAATTTTTTAAAGAAAATAAGAATAAAATCTACAATAACAATAATAGCAAAAGCAATGAGAGAAGAAAAAAAGAATATTGTGTACCAATTACTTTAATACACTTATACCTTTCTTTCAGATATGCGATCAGATTTTCAATGGTGAATTAACATGTAAGTAACAAAGAAAAAAGGTCTGAACTTTGAGGCATGGCCTAACATAAAAGTGAGTATTTTAAAGCTAGACTTACTTAGTTTTAGAAAGGCTCTTTTTTGTTACTTGTCAAATTTGCACATTATGGGGAATGATCGGAGATGTTATAATTGACAGCTAGAGATTGGTTTTGGACCGAAAATTCACCAAAGATAAAGTTGAAGCCATAATCTAGCAGCTAACATTTCAAACAATAATCGATATCGTTACAGGTACAAACCATTTTTCATTTTAGGACGTGGCGAAAAACGTTTAAGCCGCCTGTGGAAATTTTTTATGTTCTTACAAAGAATTGTTGAATTCTCCTCATATAAACCGAAGACAACAATATTGCAAGCATTCGCCATTTATCGACTTACATTGGAGTTCTTAGAGCCAATAGTTTTTTGAAGACTGAATCAAAAATACTATTCTAAGCCCGCACTTGAATGTTGATATGTAATTTTTAAAGATAAAGTCGAACTGTATGGGTTTATATCCAAAGAAATTTAATTATTTGGCTTGAATTCGATGAAGTTTTTATTTACGATTCGGTTTCTTACTGAACTATTTTTAATTTGAGCTGAAATTTTTTGTGAAAGCAAACTCTAAAAATTTTTGTTCAAAATGATGTTGATTTATATCAAGATATAAAAATTTTTTCCAGTGTCTGACCTTTTACTGTAATATTAATTGGAGTAAAGGAAATGCAAAGGTAAAGCGAATATACATAACATTTTGTTATATATATTAAAAAGCTATCATTATAGGAAAATGTTGTAGTAGTTTGTTGTTATTGTCATTGTTCTTTATTGTTGATACTTATGTTATTCTTGCTGAAGGTTGGCAATAACATATGCTCAAAACTTTTTAATGATAGGTTAAAGCCTAAATGACTTTGGTTTTATTGTCGTGGTTTTTTCGTCTACACCCAAAATACAAAAATCAAGAATCTGCACATATTAAGACACAGCAACACACATAGAATTATGTTTAAAGAATTATATGGATACACTACACAAAAACACACATTTCTTATATCTACCCAGAATTTATATCTGTGTATTGTTTAAAAAGCTGTTCAACATCATCGCTTGTGGAATGCCTGCATACATACCTACATACGAAAGGTATGTACCTACATACGAAAAGGTATTTAAAGGAAAAAAGAGACACATACCTACATACATAAATACATATGTTTGTAAACACTTTTATTTTGTTTGCTTTAATTGGCAGTATATAAGGCCTAAGGGTAGTAGAGCAAAATATAAAAGGTAAAGAGTTCTCTGCTGTTATCTTTCATGGTAATATGCAACCATTTGTGTATTAATGTTTACAATTATGTTCCAACATTTAGGTATATAAGTACATTCTTGCTTGTTTTACGCTTAAATTTTATGCGAGGGTATCATCACAAATTTTTGTTTATTGATTGTTGAATAAACAGCTCCTTTATCGCACTTTATAGTGTTACCTCGCATATTTACTGCTAATATATTAATAAAACTCTGTTTTCCATTTTATTGCTGGCATAAATTAGTAGTAATGTACGGTAGCTGTAGTGGCAGTGGTGGTACAGATTTATTATTGTTAGTTTTTCGACTAAGCTAATTTTGTACTTTTTCTGCTTTAAGGATATTTGCTGTTCACTAGGATCTGCCTGAATACCTACTTATAGTTACATATATATCTACATACGTTAACAAAAAATCTTAAACACCTTTGAATATATTGTTGTATAAATATATAGAACATACGAATATACCCAGTGAACATTTTTTACCCACATCTTTGATATAAGAAACAATCTGAAACTTTAGTAGATAACACCGTACAACACAAAAAACATACTTTTATCGACTGAGTGCACAAAAATATATATCGTTATGCCGAAGTTATCTTCTCGTATATCGCAAAAATTTGTTTGGGAAATTGAACTTAAGGTTTCATGATTTTGTACAAAAAAATTTACGTGGAAAAAGTGGCCAAATAATTTTCTCAGATATTATGCTTGAAGATGTTTATCGACTTATGCAAAAATATCGAAGTCCTGGAGAAAATGCTTTAAGTTATAGCCATTTTCGTCTAAGAAAATTTTTTTACAATTTGTTGTTGCGAAATATTTTTTAGTTTGTGGGATATACGTGAAAATAAGGTGATAAAACTTGCATTCATATATGACACAAAAATAAAAAGTGGCCTGTACTGTTAACCAGACTACCTATCTATGTATATTTTGCACTGAACCCAAATTTTAGGTCTGTTTTATATATTTTGCACTGAATCCAAAATTTAAGGTCCGTTTGGCTCCTACACCTTAAAAATTTCGAGTAAATTAAAAAAAAAACCGAATTTTTTCTCCATTTCTACAGATTTTTCACAATTCACTCTAAACCTTGAGGAAGTATTAGCCAAACGAACTTCAGATTCCAGCTCAGCGCATCAAAATGTATATGGGAAGGTGGATCAGGTCAGATTCACAGAACACTTATTTTGCTATGCATGGGGCCTACCAATATAAGTATAACGGATCACTTATCCCTAGACATTATATGTACCAAATTTTATCTAGATACATGCTCCGGAACGAGAGCTAGTAACTGTGATACAGTATGCAGATCGATAGACCTAACAAATCTACACCAAGAAGGGATCTTATCTTATTGTTTTGATTTTGCGACATACATGAATATAACTTTGGCACAACGAAATAGTTTTTGTTCACATACGTCAAGATAACGCAGTGTTTTTTTTTTATTGTAAATTTTCATGCACTTTTTATTGTATATCCACAATTATGTTACATGCATTATTATAACGCACTTAATTTTACTCAAAACTAGATATACAACAAAATGGCATCGTAATATCTCCAAAAACCATAAGAGATAGATATGTACCTAAGGGTCGGGCAGATCGATAGATCTGTTACATTTACCATAGAACACGGTCCTATCTAATTTTTTGATTTTGTGATATACGATACGTGAATATAACTTCGGCACGACGATATGTGTATCGACGTTTTAAAAATTTACATCTTAAATTCATTTAAGGGTGATTAAAGTTCCCCCCTTTTTCACATAGTTAAAGTGAGCCGGCGTAGGAAATATTGTAGGCCTTATATATTGCGTATAAAATTTGCTTAAAGCTTTTAATTAAAATACAACGAGAATCTTTATTTTGCAACTTTTTAACCGTATAACTATTCGTTGCATAGATCTTTTTCCCTTTCTTAAAAAGAGCGCAAACAAAAATTTTGTTTCTATGGCGTTATAGCGGGATAAATTGTTCTACGAAACTATTTGTAATAAAATCTTCTATAGGCTTTCAAAGGCTCAAAAGCTTCGAACTCAACTTGAATGCTAAAAATCATTCAAAGCTTAAAATGTGTATAAGGATTAATTTTGTTCTTATTTACAATGAGTACTCGGCTAAAGTGCTCAACACTTTTGTGTAATATACCACGAAAAATATTTTTGTGGAACATTTTAGCCATCTATCTCTTCGTTGCATTGGTCTTTTTCTTCATTTTATAACAATGGGACAAAAATCTCACCATGACTGGCGATATTGCGTGTTGAAATGTTCTACAAAAATAGTTGCCATTAAATTGTACTTCAGGCCTTTAGAGACACCCAATCTCCAGACTCAACTTGAACGCCAGAAATTATTTAAAATTTAAAATGTGTCTAAAGGTAAATTTCGTACTTATTCACAATTAATTCTTAGATTCAAAAATCTTGTTGGCTTTACCTTTAAGGCTAAAGACGTGTTTAGCATTTTTATGCAAAGGTTAGGTTAGGTAAGGAGGGCAGTCACGACTGTAAAAGTGACTCACTTGGGTCCGTTGATTCGGTCCCTTTGTGTTACCCTAGAGCAGACAGGGCATAGAAATTACGACTGCCCTGCCGCCGTGTCAAACCATCCCGATTGAACTAAGTAGGAGGATAGCCTGACTAGCCCTACATTAGCCAGACTCTCTAAGCCTGGAAATATGCTAGCGCCCAAGATTCTCGTCCTTAAGCTGGCTAGAGCCGGACACTGACATAGAAGATCATCATTACAACTTCTGCAGTAGTCGTTATGATTTAGACCCATACTTCTGGCATGGGTCCCAATATTACAGTGCCCTGTGAGGACTGTTACTATTAGTTTCGTTCGACCTTTACCGAGCCTGAGCAGATCTCGTGTCCTGCTGAGGTCGTAGTGGGGCGACGTGGACCTAGCCACGCGTTCCCACCTATATTGTACCAGCCTGAATGATTCAAGTTGTATCAGTGATTTACAATGTGATAGAGGCATGCCAACGAAGTAGCATATCATCGATTTGCTCAATGTCACGCCCTGTTTGGCAATTCCGTCTGCAATATCGTTCCCGGGGCAATCTGAGTATCCCGGAATCCTACACAGTGTTACTCTCGAATGTCTCGCTATCTCGTTTAGAGATACCCGGCATTCGACAACCGCCAAGGAAGTGGTGTATACACCATTTATAGCCGCGATGGCCGCTTTGCTGTCGGTAAATATATAGATAACTTCCGATATCCTGTAGTACCTAAGCCATCTTGCCGCCCTAGTGATAGCGGAGATTTCAGCTTGCAAACCGCTACAACCGTCCTGCAGCCTTAGTGGGACTTTTATGGGACTTTTATGCAAAACACTACGAGGAATATTTTTGGAATAAATTTCAGATGGATATATGGCCGCTGGAGTGGACTTTTTCCCTTCTTTTAAGAAAGGGTCAAAAAGATCCACACAACAAAAAAGAGTTAGAGCGTTAAAATATTCAACAAAAAATTTCCTTCTGATGTTCTACATAAAAATGCTGAATACTTTTTATACCTTAAACGTAAAAGTATGCCGAGTCACTATAGCAATGTGCACCAGGATAGAAATTTACCTCCTGCTGAAATGAATCCCACATGTAGACTTTCATATAGACGATACACGTATATATTTTTGGGACGCCCCTAGCAGAATCATTTGTTAGAACTATGTAGCTTTTTTGCGTTGTATTGTACAGTGTTATAAGAAAAGTCTGGAATTTTATAGTATGCATTTTCTGCATATTTTCTGAAATATTATGTGATTAATTTCGGACTAGTCCTCACGATGTGGAAAGGAATTTACATTTCCTTTAGATATTTAATAACATAGTCTGTATATTTTCTTACCTGCTTTATAAATCAGATTATGACTTTTGCCCGAGACGCAACGAAACCTAAAATAAGGTAATATGCAAACCTTATTTAATTTAGTTCGTTGTAATTCCCATTTATTTCGTAATATTTTTTGCATACATGTATAATATATTAAAATAATCAGCCATGTCACAGAATACTATTCCGATCGGAAGTGGTTTTAATTCCGTAAGTTGCTTCTTGAGAAAACGAAAATTATCTTCGTAATCAAACCACTTTTAAATTTCAAAGTGGAATTGAAAAATACTTTTCTACTGACTACATTTGCAGTAAATACTAAAAAACGTGCTTACTTTTGGGAGCGTCAAATAAATATTTGGTCATGAGATTTCCATGTTAATAAAAAGCTCAATGTGAGCTTTTCATCTAAAAACAAGAATAAACAAACGTGTCAAGGTGTAACAACTTTATAATTGTAAAAATGAAATAAAAATAAACGGAATCTAAAGCGCCAAAAATGACAACTACGGAATCAAAACCAATACGAACGGTATCTGTGATACGGCTGAATAATATATATATATATGAATCAATGTCTTCTGATTTACTAACAGCAAAATAAGCTCAACGTACGACTCCAGAAGAGTATAAAAATTCTGACATTTTCTGGTTTCTTTCTGAGTGTCTTAAACAATATTTCTGAAGTATTTCTGAAGTATTACAATATGCTGAACATTATCTGATGGTTTGTCAGAAATTTCTTTAGAATCACCTCAAAAACTTTCCTCACAGTTCGTGCGGAATTATCTTAAGCATTTTAGAATAGTTTTTAAAGTTTCGAAAGAAAAGAAGTCATCTTTCTCCTCAACTACTTATATGATTGTTTGCACATGTTCTCACCGACTTCGGGTAAACATGCTCGTTGGGTAAAAACATATGTATATGTATATGGACATGTTAAAACTTGCGAGTAAAAATCTTATTAGTAATTTTTTTTTTTTTTGGAAAATTTTATAAAGGATATTACTAATTAATTAATAAAGTTATACGCTAAGTACAAGAAACTATAAAAACTGTCTATTAGTTTTCTACTTTTCCTCTTTAACAGCGCTAAAATATTTATATGATTTATCCTCCGATTCCGCTTGCAAAACTGTTTTTATGAATAATTTATAGGTTTGAAATTAGTTTAAATTTAACTTAAGGGAATATTACGGAAATTAATTGTCGGTTTTTGTTTAATAAATTGAAACAAGCTGACATGGGGTTGTTAGGTATAACGCAGATAATAGCTTTAGTTTGCTTAACTGAAATAAATAAGAATAATAAAAACCTTATTAATAAAAAATAAAATAATGAATGTTTAAAATAAGATTAATGGTATAGTTTAAAGTAAAGACAGTAGATTTACCTAGTACACAATACATAATGGTAAATTTAGAACAGCAAACGTAACGTTATACTCAGAAGTAATTAGATATGATCAAGGTTTTTAAGCAACAAACGGAAAATTAACATAAATTTATACTGCAGCGTATACAGCAAAATTTAACAACGCCTTTTTTTGAAGCTACAACACTTTCATTATCTGTGCTCATGTGTATCTTGCTTAAAGAAAAATAAACCAATGGTAAAACATAATTTTTAAAGTGAATTAATTATCGTATTCAATTATTACCAAAAGGTGGCGCAATATTAATTATCCAATTTTCTTTTTGAATAAATTTTTTGCTATATAAAAAAAAAATGATTTTAAGTGATGGAAATCTTTATTTGGACCTTTAGAAATTTTTCTGTTAATGGAATAGATGATATCCACCAAGTGGCTGCCACCATTGTACAGTGTGATATATCGACAAAAAACAATTATTTTTTATCTGAAATTTGAGCAAAAATTTTAATTAGATGTGAAAGACAGCTTCCCATCAAAAAAGAGTATATAAAAATTTTGTGTAATTTGTTAACACTAGCAATATAACTGTACTTTCAATATAAACATTTTGCAGATAACTAAAAATGAGAAAAACACATTCTGAAAGTTACCAACTTTTAAAGGAGTATAACTTTTTACTGTTATCGTCTTTTTTTGTAATTCTTTTTACATTTAGTAAGCGACCTACTGGTTAACTAATATCATAAATAATTTTGTTCATCTAGATTGGACAAATATCACACTGTGCAAGACTTCCGGTGATGACTGTTCTCATTCCTGTCGAATATTCTCCTTAAGGGCTGCGATTGTCTGAAGGCTGTGGGCATAAACCCGCGACTTCAAGTTGCCCCAAAGAAAGAAGTCTTGAATGGTTAAATTGGACGATCTTGCTGACCATGCCAAATCGACAAAACGGGAGATCATGGGACCAAGAAAAGCTTCCCTCACAATATCCGTTGTAGCTTCGGATGTGTGTGCGGTTGCAAGGTCTTGTTGAAACTACATGTTCACCAAGCTCCACTTTTTCAATTCCGGCAGTAAGAAGTCGTTTATCGGCCCTGTAGCGTTTGTCAGTACCAAGAACCGTATTGCCGACGGCTTCCTTAAAAAATACGGCCAAATCAGTCCTTCCACGTGAACGCTGAACGTATTTAATGGTTTTTCGTGCATCACACACTGATTTTCGTGCATCACACGCTGATTTTCGTGCATCACACGGGGATTTTCATGGAAAAGTATGACATGCGGAAAGTCAAGGAAAATGCGACAAAACAGGCACAAACGTGGTGGCAGCCACTTGGTGGATATCATATTTTCCACTTAACAGAAAAAATTCTAAAGGTCCAAATAAAGATTTCTATTACTACAAATAATCTTTTCTATTTAGCGAAAAAGTTATTCAAAAACAAAATTGGATGATTAGTTTTGCGCCACCTTGTATAAGAATTGCAATCACATTCAACAGAGCCACCTTAAACGTGGTGATAAGCAAGATTCACATATCCACTGGTGATGGAAGTGTAGTCATTTCCAAAAATAAAGTTGTAGTATGAACTTATATCAGATGTTTCGAGACCACTACGGGTTTCTCTTCACATTTATTTTCTGCCTTGACCAAACTGCTACCGGCGCACAGTGATTCCAATTGGAAAAAAGGGCTATAAATCTGAAACTTTGAAACTTGCGATTAGGCGAGGACCTAATATTTAAGTGTAATGCAATTTCAACCACCCTGCTGGAACACTTGTTGAGCTACTGGATGACAAAATTGACTACGTCGTTCACGAAAACTTTGTCTTTCTCATAACAATACAAGTAATTTTCGATTTCAATATATTTGAAATTCGTGCAAAGTCTATAAACGGATGGATGAAGAAAATAAAATTTATTTTATTAATATATCTTTAATTTGTTCAAAGATATTTGGCTTTGAATTTTAAAATTTTGAGTTTTGGCCTCGACTTCGTTCTCTATTTCGTCAATATCTTCAGTAATTGCAAAGCCAATTTTTTTGAAAAAATATTTTATAATTTTTAATACAATCCTTAATATAGGCAAAAATAATTTTTATTATCTCAATTCATGTAGTCGTGAAAAAGAATAAAAGTCAACACTTTAAAATGAGAGTGAAAAATGGCAAAAGTTTGACAAAAATAGGGCTTAATTGTTAGAAATTTTTCTCAAAAAATTTTCAAAATTAACAATTGTATTTTCAATATTTCAGAATGCTTCAAAAATTCTTTCATTTGAAATTTAAATTGATTAAAGCATGCACACTCATCCACCATTGGACGAAAATGTTTACTTTATCTTTGAAATTCTATTTAACCGCAGAAAAAAGCGCCCACCAATTTATTTAGGTTTCTCTACAAATTTTATTATATATATTTAATATAATTAATCCGGGTTTTAGTTGTTACGCGACCGCTCAAAAATGCAGCCAGTAATGGATTTTCTAAAAATTATCAAGTTTTCAGAAACATTTATTAATTTTTTTATTTCTAGTTCTTTACTATTTAGTTCAAAAAATTTAAAAAAAATATTGAACGGTCATTTCTTATGAATTTTTAATTAGAAAAATATATATAAAGAAAATGCGAATATCCAATATATTTGAAGAAAAATGTTACTTATGAGTAATACGATGGCGCTATCATATTGCTCAACGGCGAACAATAATTGTCATTATAATTATGTTAAACAGCTTAATAATTTAACTGTATTTTAATTGCCATGAATAAACTTTTTTCACTGTCTTACTTTTAATTTATTAACTTTCATAATATTTATATAAAAGAAAAAGTCCACTAATGGAAATATGTTACGGAGATATTCTTCTTAAATATGCTTAGTACCAAAAATATTTCTTTTTAGCATAATATCAAAGCTAAAGTATGCAAAAATCATAGAAAACAATGCCAATTGTATTATCGTTTAAAAGTTAAAATATAAATTTTGTTTTAAGAAAGTTAAAATCAGCCTAAATTAAAACTTTTGAAAATTCCATGAATTTCCATTGTTTCTGCAACATTAATATAAAAATGTATTTTGTAATTGCAAATATATTTGTTTTTTAGTAAAAACTCAAACGCGATACATTAAAATCACTCATTTGTTAAATGAGGGTCATTAAATGTTACGCAACATCAACATTAAGATGAACAACTCCAGCACAATTACCAAGAGTAGAAGTAACTGAGCCAATGCAATCAGTTGTAGCAATGGCAAAATTATGAAATAAAAACATTACAAAGTATTATAGCCAGAAAAATGCTAATAAGTACTGTATTTAAGAGTACTTGTAGCACTGCTAAGTAGATGTAGTAGATATAATTGGTAAAAAGCATTAATAAATTAAAACCGATAGAACTCTTCATGCAAAATACTTGTGCAGCAGTATTCTCATTCTATTTACTTTTTTTTTTCAATTTTATTTCAACTTAATAACATTAAAACCAACAAACTGTATAGAGGAGAATTTTAAGCCACAAAGTAAAATAAAGCGTAGATTACAATATTATTTGTTATGGTACTGTTACTGGTATTTGTTACTTCTGGCTGATGCTTGTGGAAATGTTTTTATTATTGTTGCTAATAATTTATTGTAATTGTTGCTGGCAGTATTATAGTGGCTTTGAGTAGCTCTCAAAGATGTTGCTGTATACGAAAATATGTTAGATTCTTTGGAGCAAATATATGCAATATATTATATATTTCAAAATTACTTGGAGATTATTTTGTTGAATTTAGTTGCTTTTAAACATTCAGAGATGAGATGGATATTTTATATATTTAAAAATTTAAGTATTTTAAGATGAACTAAAATTGAACTAACAATAAGTATTCAAATATTAAGTCTTAAAATTATAGTAAACTGTCTAGCCAATGATAGACAAAATATTAGTCTTAACGGTTGATTTTTTGGTTGTCTTATATATTTCGTTTACAGCTGAGTGTAAGAGTATCCCTCATCCATAGTCAGTGATGTTATATACTTTTTTGAAAAGTCTTTACGCAGCCCGAAAAAAAATCCCTGCTTTGCCCTACGCGCCCAAAATATTATCTTTACAAAAATTCCTACAGCTTTTCAATTATAATACATGAATGCAAATAAGCCCTTTTGTGTTTAATGTACGTATATGGCTTAATACGAAAAAATATTCTCTCGAATTTTCGATATTTTCCAGGAGAAGGAAAAAAATGAGCTGCAATTTTCTGAGTTCTTTAAGAAGGATATAATGACACGTTGACTACTAGAAAACGTTAAAAGTGCGATTTCGAAAAAATCGAGATACGTCTTTTTTATGTTAAGCCATTAATATATAAAATTTATTTCAAGTTGCTATAACAATTTTTAGAATTTCGAGGTAAAAATATTGCACTATTTTCAGAATTTTATCTAGTTTTAGGAAATGTAGCTAACTTTGGACCTACGGAAGACAAATTCCCTTTTTATCGGGATCATCACATATAAAGATATACACTTTTATATGAATTGCACTGTTTTACACACTTTTATTTTTGGAAAGTTAAAAATTTTCTAGTGCATTTTTTAAAGTATTACTAATTAGGATGTGTAAAACACGAAAAAATCTTTTCGGCCATTGTACAGATAACGACGGTACATGTCCGTTTTTCGATGCACACTCGGCTTTAAAGCGCCACACAGACTTAAAGGATTCTTCGAATAAAATGAGTTATACACATATATACTAAATTACTCAACGAATATTGGCTATTTGGCTTTGATCGGATAACAAATTACGGAGTTATAAAGGATCAAACTCAAAATTTTATAAAATTTTTAACTTTTTAAACCAATTTTTGTGATTTCGGAAGCTTTTATGTACCACAAATAATAAAACAAGTCTATAGTTTTATAATTTTATTAAATAGTTCATGCAAATACAAAAATTGTAAGCCATAATGGACCGAAATCGGCCAAAATCTAAAAATGCTGTAATAAAATAACGAAAAAACTAGTATTTTTAAAATTCCCTACATTTGAATGATTTGAAAAAAATCTGTCCTTTTTTTCCTACGGTCATTTTTTTTAGACAAAAATCTCTACGAATAGGGATTTTTCCCTACATATAACATCACTGGCCCTAGTTAACGTCTATAATTTTGAATGTTGAGAGCTAGTAGATTTGGGTGCATTTAGAGTATCTTTATATATGGCGTCACTTGTTTTAAAAACACCGCCTTTACCATCGGGACACCTAAGTCTTTGTGATATACCAGACAGCCTGGGGACAGTGGAGACTTTTGCAAAATAAAAGGTATTAAAGCTGGAGCTTCAGAACTGATAACTGGATTTGTTTGAAACTTCGAACATCTGTACTAAATGAGTTAAGCTTTTTAAACGTACAATAAGGACGTCATAGCAAAAACACGAACGGAGGTATAGTGGGACAAATAGCGCAATGAAATAAGGCCCTACGAAATAAGTCCCCAAAAAAATGAAAAACTCCCCAATTTTTGGGGTCTTGTTTCATATGGAAATAAATCCTCAATTTTGGAAATGAAATGAACCCCCAACGCAATGAAATAATCCCCTCATTTCTGGGGACTTATTAGATACAAAATAAAACCCCAATTTTTAAAATGAAATAGACTCAAGGCTTAAGAAATTTCTCATCTGCGTATGTCGAAAAGCATCTCCACTGATTGGAAATTGTTTGAAATTCTCCTGTGTGTATGTCAAATAGCGGTTTTGCTGATTAAAGATTTCATTTTTAGCAGGCCTTCGGCCGGGCTTAATGATTTTCTCCTCTCCGTATGTTGAAAAACAGCCTTAAGTCCGGCCGAAGGCCGTCTAGGCGGAAAATCCGTATTAATCAACCGAAATATAGGGCGATTTTTAAAGTTATTTGAAATGAAATAAGTCTCCGAAATTTATTTATGGATTTATTTCATTACAAGCTTTTGGGGAGTTATTCCATATGAAATAAGTCCCCAAAATCAAAATGAAATAAGTCCCCAAGAAAAAGAAATGTGTCCCCAAAAACGTTTCTGTTGCTTTCTGTTTATTTTTATACTTTTTTTTCTATATCAAATTTATTTATTTATTTTATTTATTTGGTTTATGCTAGAAAATAAAAAGAAACAATAATCTAATATCTATTTTCGCATCCTTCATAGTTTAAAAGATCTTTTAATTAAAAAAAAATTATTTTTGTTCTGACTTTTTTTAGTTTTTTGCTTATAACTTTATAATTTATTGCTTGATTTTAGTTTAAAGGGCACCGTTCTACTATTTATAAAAGTTTAAGTAAAACAAAGAAAACCATTTTTAATTTTACTTATTTTTTAAGTCAAAAAAGGCAAAACATTTAAAATTTTGAAATTTATCTAAAAAAACTAGGTTTTTTAAAGTATTTTTATTATTTTCTATTCTGTAAAAACTCTATTTAACAAATTTAGTCCTTCATAACACATCGTGAAAGGATATGCAATACAGATGTGTCTAGTGCCAATTTTTTTATACTTTGGACATGTACCCTACATCCAGCAGTGGCCGAAAATAGTAAATTTTAAAAACTAAAAAAAAGTGACAACAATTAGTTAAAAGCATCCACCTTCATAAGTGATAAAAGTGAACAATAGCGCTAATGAGACGTTGTACCGGCCTGTCGCAATCGGTAGTACTGATTCTTTCTGCTTATCTGATTTGAATATTCGATCACTCCACTCCTAATAAATAATTTGAATTTACGTTAATTCAAATATTGATCTAAAAGCCGAAATAATGAATTTCAGAATATTTTTTGTGTTAAGGACTAAATAAAAAATTGTGATTATACATTTTGAAAATTCCAGCGATAATGTTTGATAAAGTAAATAAATGTGAGCACACTCGAAGGTACTTTCAAATGCTCATTCTGTGAAGGTGCGGTGCGGCTTAAACACTTTAAAAAATACAAGCATCAAAAAATCGCCAGTCACATAGACTTTTCAAATACTTTGACAACTGTAAATGTCCATATTAATTGTCGCAAACTGTATATCAGCAAGAATTCCATTTTAGCATCCAAAGTATACTCTGCGCCCATCGTCGCAAAAATGGTAGAGCGAATAATGGATTTATAAATAAAAACTTGCACTGAAATAACTTTACTTGTTTTTTTATTTCTTATGTTCCTCCATACGTATACTTAATACTATTACGTATACGTATGGAGGTAACATACAATATTCTTATCTTGCTATTAACCGCATATAACACTAAAACATTTAGTAGATAGATACAGTTATTCTACAGATAGATACAATTAAAATATGCCAACATATTTGTATATAACATTGCGATACCTCGGACGTGTTTAACCCTTGAAGGTGCGTAGAATACACAAAGAATATTGGAACTTCGCCGATTTATATAGTTTTTAAGTACTAGAATATCCAATTATTTGACTTTTGGAAATAAAGGATTCTATAAACTTGTTTGTCTCTCCTGTAAAATACATTAAATTGTATTTAGTTGCTTTTCAACTGAAAATGAGGATATGGAGGTTTCCTTCATAGAAAATGCCAGAGTTTGCCTTTCACATGACAGGTTTACTTTCATCTAAAATAAAATTTTCATTTCTAAGAGCCCTTAAGCTCAGACTGTTTTATTTATGTCTTGAGATCCATTTCTTTCTTCTTTAATCTCGGTTTTCATAAAATTACAAATAGTTACTTTGTTTTCTATTCCATGAAATATTGTCATTTATAAATTTACAATTATATATAAATAAGCAATAGAGTATTTTCCTTGTTACTTTATTATCGTAAATATTGAAATAGGAAAAGGGGTTTTATATCCAGGAAATTGTAAAAGTAGCATAACAAGTGGTATGATGTATGAATATGCATATTACAGGACACGAAGGCGAGTCCTAGAATGCCTTGGCAACGAGATTCAAACAATTTTATTTATAAAAAATATTCTTTTTTTACATAACTAGCATCAATATTGTAGTAAAGAGTTTATAAGAAGAATTATTTGAAGATTGTTGAAATTAATTAATTTGTTATTTTTTGCATTATTTTTGTACATTTTAAAAGAAAATAAATTATTTTAAGTTTCATTAAAGTTGAGCTATATATAAATACGTATTTCTTTAATATCAGCTGTTATATATACTGCTCATATGCTTCGGTTAAAAGTGAAAAAATAATACCTTTTCTAGTTACAGGAGGGCCTGATTTAGACAGAATAAATATATTACATATTTTCTTCTGAATTTGTATGAAAAATCGACACCTTTGAATTTTGCAATTAAGCATCACGTTAGCATCGGGATACGTATTTAAATAATATCCCATGTCACATACATATATAATCTGAACGTATGGCTTATATGTAGATTGCTGCTAATACGATCCGAATGTAATACGACTTTTGATCGGAAACAAAATCTAATAATTTTTTATTATGGTAATTTTACAACTGATATCACTCATTTTCAGAGTGAATATCTGATTTTAAACCTTTTGTTGAAAATGGCGACATAATTCGAAACAACGTGAATCGAATTTGATATTGCACATAATAAAAATTGGATTTCCATGTATTTTTTCTTTTTATAATTAAGGCAACGTAAATCGAAATGACGACGCCAATCGAAATTGGAGTGAACAAAAATTTCGCTGACCGCATAAAAACACCGAAAAAACAAAGATTTTAACTAAAAGCTGGAGTTCCCTGAGTTTTGCTAATAATTTGTAAGCAATTGAGGCGACGTAAGTCGAATGGTAACGCAAATCGAATTTGGAAGGCATCAAAAATTTAACGACGAAAATCGAATGGAGAAGCAAATCAAATTTGATAGGTACAAAATATTAGACGACGTTAACCGAAACAACGAGGTGACATAAATCAAGGGATTACTGTATGACGAAACGATTTCTGAAAAAATTATAGAATACTTTTTTCGTTTCGATGTAAACTCTGTTACTTACTGCGAATGATTAATCTGCAAATATAAAAAATATTCATACGACGACCGACCAATGTTGCGAACAGCTTTAGTAAAAAAGAAGGTAAATTGGTGTTTTTAAAAGGGTAGAAAAGACTAAATTGCACAAAAAAAACTGAAGAAAAGCTAAATATTTTTTTATTGAAAACTCAATGTTTTCTTTATTAATTAGTTAATAAGTAAAAATACATAAGGATGGTAGTTCTTACACCATGCAACAAGAACAATGGTAAGGAGTATCACTATATTAATTAATATGTTTATGGTCCCCTAACTACGAAAACAGGCCAAATTTTAAATTCTATGGAAAATTTTTTCTGCTAAAATTAGGAATTTGCTAAAAGGCGGCTCCGCCAATTTTATCAAAACTTGGGAATGAACTGTCCAATTTTATTACAAAAACCACTAAAAGCCTATAAAGAACATTATTATGAGGCTATTTTTATACTACTTTTTATATACTACCCGGATTCGGAAATATTCAGACCACTATGATAAAAACTATATTTTCTTTATGCAAAATTTAAAAATTTTAATTTTTAAAAATTTATAAATAAAATCGAAATGGCAAAAACTTACCATATTCATTCACTCATCATAAATCCACATAGAGTACAAATAATCGGTCATGTTCTGTATTTCATGTGGAATTAAAATGTGCGGAATTATCACAGCATTGTTGTTGTAAATTAGTATTTATAACAACAATGCTTTGATAAATCCGCACATTTTAATTCCACATGAAATACAGAACATACCCGAATATAATCTTTATTTTATGAAAATCGACGAATAAATATTGATTTTATGCGCTATAAAGTGAAATTACTTAGGAAGGGGTCATCTAATTTTATTACAAGAACTGTTAGGAAACTTGAAACAAAATTACCTTGAGGCCGTTTAAATATTTTTTTATATATTTAATAGTTCCGGAATTATGCAGACCGCAGACCAATTTTGCAAAAAATAACATATTTTTTTTCATCACTGCGGTCTGAATAATTCCGAAACTATTGAGTATACAAAAAAATACTGTAGTGCTTACAGGTAACTTTTTTTAAGTTTTTAAGATTGTCTTTTATAAAAAACCTGTTTTCGAGGTATGATGAAATCATTAGAGCAGCCTTTTGAAAAATTAAAAATTAAAAAAAACGTCTCAATAGAACTTTAAATTTTGACTGGTTTTTCAGTACGGTTTTTCGCTTATATGTCCATAAATTTTATACGAATAAAAGAAAAAGTAAAGAAAACAAAGAAAGGTATACATATTGCATATCAAAATTTACAAAATTATGTGTATATGTATTGAGATTTTAATAGTTTAAAGTTTTTTGAAAGGCTTTTTGTGACACAAGGGGAAAAATGTTGTTATGTTGTGTCTGTCTTCTGTATATTAATTTTTTCTTAATGCTATAAAATCGCTGATTGTTCATATTTCGAATGAAATTTTGCAGTTATAAAGAATTTTGTATCATCGGCTTAATATGCAAACCAGCTACATCCACTTTTTAAGTAAATTGAGATTTTGATGCCGTGTGGTAGAGCAAGATACGCCTCGTCGACCAGCATGTAGTTTTTCTTCAATTTGAGTCTTGAAGTGTGTTAAAAGGTTTGATAAGACAAACTGTTAGTACACTAATAGAAACATTTTTGTAAGAAAAACTGCTAAGTCCAGTACATTATTAGTTCAGTTTTTATTACTAACTCCAATTTAGCTGTTTTTTTGCAATTTTTATTTTTGTAGATTTTAGGCAAAAATGAAGAATACCATAAAATGAACCAACTGTATATTTGGTTTGCCTCTCAAGTTGCAAATATGACATATAAGAAGTTTTTTGTCTCTCCTGTAAATGTGCAGAAAGGGAGGTAGCAGGTTTGCATAGTAAGTAGACGATATACTAAATACTATGCAAATAAAAAAAATCCTAAAATTTTCTTCTGAGAATTTCAGAATTCTGAAGTCTATGTCCATACGAGTCAACTTTTGCTGCGCAACTTTTGATTTGGAAGCGGCACACTGCTTCATGTACATGCAACTTTCTTTTGTTTCCCTCTTCGTAATATTAAGCAACAACAAATTATATGTAAAAAAAACAAAAACTGCAAAGCAAGAATTTCATTGTATGGACACGAATGCAACTTCAAAAGAAAACTTAAGAAAGTTGCAGAAGCAAAAGTTGACTCATATGGACAGGGACTAACAAAGTTGCAAGAAATCACAAAAGGAGCTTTGAACAATTTTGCCTATAGCGTCCACACTTGATCCAAGGACCATTTAACACTTTGCTAAATAGCTACGTAAACATAAGGGTTTTCAGAAATGGCAATGGCTTTGGAATCACAGCTGTAGGATTTTAGAATATGTCGACTAAATTCAAAAATTCGATTTAAAACAGGTCGTATTAGGAAGTGCCCAAATCAAACTATATTAGGAAATTAATTTATTTAGCAGTCGATTCATATCTGTGCGGATACATTTCAGATAAATATACACTTGCTATATGTTCCAAAGAATTCTTTTATATATATTCAAAAGATTGATGGTGCTTTTTGTAGCAACAATTTACGAAAGTTCAACATTTTTTTCAAATTTCAATTAAAAATTTTAAGATTTTTCAACTCAAAAGATAGAATTTCATAAATTTGTTTTTAAACTCTCACAAATTTTGTCCTTTAACTAACCAACAAAAAATTGTATAAAACGGAAGATATTTTGATTCGATATCTTGAATATACTGGGCCAAAGTTTTAAAAAATTGAGAAATTTTAATTTTTAAATGAGTATAACTCACTAACTTTAAGAGGTAGCTATACAAACAAATATGTATCTTTTAGATCTTATTAAGGGCTATAATACATCATAAATGTGTAGAGATCGGATAAGAAACGAAAAAAAATGCAAGCAGTAAAAAATTACCGAAGTGCCCTAATTGAGACTTGATAGCTCTGTTCCTGAGTAAGTAAGAGAGCTGATATTTAAAACATATATAGAAATGCTCCTTTGCTATTTCCTTGCTCCTTATTCTGATAGAACTATTGGTTAGGGAGTGCTTGATGTATGTTTCAAATATTTGGATTCTGCCCCACTGTACAATGAAGATCTATTAAATACTAAGCCGATGAACCACATTTGAAAAGTTTTCAAAGCTCGTATGCTTAGAGAAATTATAATCTCAATACCCTAGCATAATAGTTTTATTAAAAAACAAAAACTATTACAAACGAGCAATACAACAAACAATTTCTATTCGATTCGAATCTCTTTCTTGTTCTTACAATAATCAAATATTCAATAAAATAACTGAAGTATTTAGATACAATTATCTTTCAAACCAAAAAAACAAAAAAAAAAACGAAGCTCCAGACACACAGATTCAAGAGGATGCAGCTAAATGGCTGGACTAATTTTTTTAAAGAAAAAAAAATTAACTAAAATCAATTTGGCTGTTTGAGATTCACGGTGCGCTCACATACAGTCGAGGCCTATTTACAATTAAATCGTAAGCGACATGCTGTAAAAAATAAACTTTTTTATTGAAATTCAAATTTAAGGCGTATAATTGGCAAATGCCAAAATTGTTGACAACTTTTAGAATACTGGCTGTAAGCTTTTATCGTAAGCGACAATTAATGTATATAAAACATATTTGAATATAATAAAAAAAATCTTCTTGTGAAAACTTTAGTTTTTGTCGCTTTCGACTAAATCGAAAATAGGGATCAATATATTTTATAGAAGATACATAAAGGAAGGAGTTGATAACTTATAAATGGCAGGATCAATTTCCTTTAAACACAGCTAAGAATATTCTCGATCAAGTCACCTTTAAAAAACAACACAAAAATCAAAATCGGTCCTGCCGTTTTGTGCTTACAATGGCACAGCTAGATAAACACTTTAAACTTATAACACCCAAAACACTCAACAAAATTCAATTAAACAAGACTTGCAGTTAGTCCTACAGAATATAACAAAACTATTTTGTTATAGTTTTGGTTTTATGATATTAAAGTCCAATCTTGAAAAAAAACGGAAACTTTAAACATTGCAAAATTGTATATGGCCTCTTATTGATTCCTTAAAGCATCTTTATTTTTTTGATATTGCCTCTAAATATTTTTATTGTTTAATATATTTTTATTAATTTTTAAAAATAAAACACGTAACCGTTAAATTGCAACACAGATACAAAATTCCATTAAAAGTTTTTAATTATATCAATCTACCTGGGATTGAAACAAATTTAAATTGAGGCATTATTTTTTATATTTACATTCATTCTCACATATTTTCCGCCTGATGGATTGTTGATATTTTTTTTATGTGCGAAAGCGAAAAACGTAATGAAATACTTTTTTATATACATATTTAAAACTTTGTTTTTATGGATCTTTTTAACCTTGATAGTATACTCACTTTGAAAGAGTACATGGGTGTTTCTCATATACAATGTTTTTCGAGTTTATTGAAAGTATAGTTAAATATTTCATAAAATAAACGCATATATTTGAAAATAAAATATGCTCTACGGCCCTTTTCACAATGTATGATTAGAAGTTAACGTGGACTTTAAGGGCAAGTTCGGCATACAAAACTTGCCGTTAAAGATCACGTTAACTTTTAGTGGCACGTTGTGAAAAGGGCCGTTAGAGTGATTTGTTATATTAAAAATAAAACATTTTTTTAGTTTATTGTTGTTAGCTAATCTATATGCCGGCATTTCCTTAGGTGCTAATGGCAACTCGTCAGTAGATCTTTAATAAAATTTTTTGCACATAAATTCTTAAGAATATCTAGAATAAATTAATACATTTTATTATTAATAAATATGCATAATTTATGTGTATTAGAGTAAATTATAAATATTGTTTGATATGTCCAAATTGCATGCTGTTTATTTTCCACAATAAGAAAGTCGAATTTGTCAAAAAACCAGTGCTTTTCCTATTTTACACATCGAATGTTTGAAAAATAGTAGGCCTTACAGTTTTTTGTTTAACAACCCATCGTTATCCACAGTTTTCTGTATTGAACGTTACTCTTTTTAGTATGCTTCATTAATTAGCTTAAGTGCTAAAATTGCATCAACAGCATATACTGATATAACAGCGAAGGATTATCCTTCTAAATATTTAAAAGTTTTGCGAACTTTTCCAATTATTATTTTATTGAAAAAGGTCTCATCAATAAAGCATGGTTTGTATCCTAAAAATTGTATTAAATTTTATCGATAGTTTTTTAATTTGAATGAACACCCTTAGCGTATAATTAAGAAGTTAATATTAGAACTCATCAAAGATTACAAAACGTATTTCTTTTTTATAAATTCAACATGTAGTGATTGCTTCAAAAAAAATCGAAACCTCATTGCTGGTTTAGCTCATATGCCAAAAAGTCGTAATGGAGAAAAACGACAAAGAAGATTTACATGAAGTTTTCTCAAAATATACAGGATAGAATTGTTTGTGTTTTCGCCACTGTTTTCGAAGCACAAAGGCAATAAAGCACATGATAATACGCTTTAAAATAAGAGCTTATTGCAGAGCAGTAAATGTATTTTAAGAAACTATATAAAACAACTAATTTTTAGCTCCTGATATAATGCAGGTTTTTGAGCGAGAAAGTCTCATATACTTTTTAGTGCTTCAAATGTTAATGAATTTCACGCTTCTAAAAGCGCTTTTTTTAAATCAAAAATGTAGTACTCCAAAGCACTACTTTTATTCTCTCATGGTAAGAATCTGTTTTTTTTAATAATTTTTTTTTACTGGGTATGTTTTTACTAAAAGTAAAAACTCTTGTTTTGTGCTGCATTACCCACTTTTTTATTTTATTTTTAAAATATAGCTTTTTGTGCTGCATGTGTGTACTAACTGCTGTGTATTGAGTAATCTTAATGTTTATTGATAATAAGCGTATACATGTTAATAGAAAAGATATTTACATGGAATAAAAACTAAATATTGATGAAACTAGGTATTTTACTTGATATCTTTTTTTTTTTTTTATTGAAAAACATTTTTTTTACAAAAAATGTGTCAAAATTGACGATATCGAGCACAATGAATGCTCGATATTTCAGAAACCAGAAACAATTTCGCAAAAAAGATTTCGGATTCTGAAAAAGGATATTCAACATATATGTACCACATGCCTAACTCAATTTTTGTTTCTAAATGAGATCGCGATATATAAAATCATAAGAAAATGTATTGAGCGTCACGCTGACAAAAGCCTTAAGTAGAATTTTTGTGTAAATTTTTGACGGAAAAAATTTAATACCAGTGGAAAGGTAGAAACGATATAGAAATAAGTTAGAACTCGACAGTTCTTCCAAAATACTTTGATTATGCCCCCCTGTGGGTGTTTATATATCCGAAGAGGGTATTATCACTGACCAAATAGATACGACACCAACAGCAAGATATTTCTTACTTACTCTTGACAGACTGGCATTTAAAAGAGAAATAAGAAAGTATTGGTGTTTCCTTCTGTTTTGTTTTACGAATACATTTGTAAAATGTATAACACTCTTTATTGGATAACTTGAAATACCAACACGTAATTGTTGTCTCTTTTTAAAGTAGCCGTCATAAAAACCTGATTTGGGTAATTTCCAACTGTCACAGTTTACATGTGTGGTTTGTCGGTGGTATTAGTTAGGTCACAATTTGGTATGAATAATTATTTAAAATTTACATAACTTTTAGCATTGTCAGTCGATTTTGTTAAAACTAATTTTATTTGAAAGTAAAATTAACCTTTTTAATATAAAATTTTTGTATAAATCTTTGTAAAAAGCTAGTTTAAAAGATACAAAATTTTTACTTTTCATTGGAAACCCAGCCGAAGAATAAAAAATGGCCATAACTCTTAATTTCTTCATACGACAATTTTTAATTTTTTTAGAGAGAAGATCCACGACACTTCTAAAACGTATACTCACTTTCTGTAGAGTATTTTATCCACTAAATACCGATCCCAGAACAACAGTCAAATCAAATGTATTGGTTAATACACAAAAATATAAAAAAATCGATTAATATAACTTTATTTCACTCATTCAATTCATTCACTGAATGAGGCAAAATATATATTGGTAAAGCTAAAAAACCCAAAATATACACTCAAAATGAGAATGACCCACGTACATATACAGTCACAATACGTTTGAAAATATATCACAACAAAATAAACATTGTTATATTTTTTTTATTAAAATATGGCATTATGTGTACAGCACTGCTTTGTGTATGTGTCTTAAAACAGAGTAAACTTCAGTAGGAACTTCATGCAAGTGTTTTATAGCACCTACAAAACGTGCTTTATGTTTGGTTTATATTCTTAATGTTTCATTTTGATATTATTTTTAGAGAAAACAATACTGGTGCTGATGGAGAAAAATATCTATACAGAAGCTTTTAAATGTAAGCAAGAAATATAAGTACAGTGTTATTAAAAATATTACTACACTTCTTTACGAATTCCTTTCCTTATTGAAAATTATAGATGCCACTGACTAAGAACGCCGCAGTAATTAGAACCTGAATCTTATTTTATATATATACAGGAATATTTTGCTCTGATTCGAATGTTTTATACCATTAAATATAGAATTTTATTGTATTTTATTACTAAGACCTTGTACATGAGTATCTTAACCCTAAAATTTTATTCATCACTATGTTGCTCTAAAACTTCAACAACAATTTCTATGAAGTGAACATAATATTATCCATAACATTATATTTTAGTATTCCACAGGCATCATAAACTGATTGTCGTATATTTTCAAACTGACAAATTATTATATACGTTTGTATATGAAATTATGTGCACAAATGGATGTTAAAAAAATGCTGAGTATTGGTGTGTGAAAGTGTATCTATAGTAAGTATATATGCATGTAAAACTGTGCTGATGATTCTATAAAATTTTTTGTTGTTTTTATTCTTGTTTCACTTTTTGCATGTCTAAGATCCTTGTTTATCTTCTGTTTTGTTTCAACTCCTTTAAAGTCAAACTTTTGTTTCTATTCTGAAAAAGTGTTTATATGAACCTGTGTGTATGTGCGTGAGTGACTTTATATTTTTGTATATTTATGAGAATATGTGAGTTGAATTGAGTGAATGACTTAAAATAACAATGTTTGCAACAAAAAAATAAATAAAAAATAAAAAATATATACAAAAAACAATTTTTAAGAAAATTCATAAAGCTTATGAATGAGTAAACATAAAGCATTGATGACACTGGTCTGCAAAACAAAAAACTTTTTGCAGAGCATTTAAATAAAAATATGTGTAACCTACAAATCTAAATAGGCTTAACTCAAATATGTTTTCAGTTTTTTTTTTCTTTCACATACAGATTTTTTCTTAACGTGCATGACTAATATATCCACTAGGGGCATCTTCTTATATATATATATATATATATATATATATATATATATATATATATATATATATATATATATATATATATATATATATATATATATATATATATATATATATATATATATATATATATATATATATATATATATATATATATATATATATATATATATATATATATATATATATATATATATGGTTCAAAATTATAATATTTTGTTTGAAATAACCATAGAAATGGTTGTTAATAACCATATATATGGTTCAATGCAATATATGTGTTGTTTTCTTAAAGATATTTTGATTAATAAATGGACAGCAGCTAAAAAAGTTAGTTGATTTTTAGCTAAAATCAAAAGTAACTGGTCAGTGTATTGAATCCGAAATAAAAAGTATTATCTATTTTCACGTATATGTATACACACATACATATTTGTTGACACATGTTGTATTTATAATCAGGCATGCTCAGAAAACTATTTCGTTTTGAAATATTGCAATCTTTCAGTTAATTTTTATGTTTCAGATGTTTCAGATATTTTATCCGAAATGAAATACGAATGCAGTAAATTGTCCGATTAAACGGACACTGTTTTTCGTTTTCAAATGGTTTTCACAACATGGCCGAATATTAACTGCTCGTATTTATCAGTTTTTGTTATTTTAATTTATTTTATATTTTTTTAAACCAAGCGACACACAAAAGCAAACCAACAGCTCTTAAGTAAAACAAAAGAACTGACAATAAATAATTACACCAAAGGATAGAACAAGAACATTTTGGAAGCGCAAAGCCATGTCTCATTTGTAACCATAGCTTGATTGTAAGCAAACTGTTTTAAAATATTAGGGACAATAACCATATTTTATTGTTATATAAGCATACTGTTATTGAATTTTCAAATATACCACGATAATAGCTAAAATTTCTTTTAACAGTAATATTCATAAAATTAAACATGTTCCTATTAATATAAATGCTAATAATGATGATGATTAGATATAAGATATTTTTTTGTTCGTGAACTAATTAAGGTTTACAATTAGTTAAAACAATAATAACTTATTTTCCATAAGCATAAGCTATATCGGAAAACATGACATTGTCGGCGCAAGCATGACATAACTATATCTTTTCTCTGTTTGCACAAATTAAATGTATGCAAATTGTGATTTTAATCAATTAAAATCCTTTGGCTAATTTTATTGACCTTGCTCGCAGATTAACGATAATAATATAACATTTTAGCCCTCTTAATTTGTTATGAGTTTTTGAAAACGAGAAAAAGGCTAATTTTGAATGAAAAAAACGAATTATTCTCCGTCAATTTCGCAAAACCTTCAAAATCGTTGCAGATAACTTAAAAGTAATTTTATTTCGCATCTTGTGATGGCTTACTTATTCAAATCGTGTCACTCCGTTCTTCATTTAGAGTGGAATATTCTGATGTGCCTCTACGCAGAAAAAAGGAATGTTAAATCAACACAACGCAATTGTGTTTTCTTGTTTAACTGTGTTGGTGTTTTTTGCTTTGCTTATTCCTACAAGTTACTGTTATGCTCAGTTGTGCGACAAATAGCAGACAATCAAAAATTGGCTGCTGCTGATTAAAAGTTGCCATTGTTTCATATTAATTTTAAACGAAAAATTATTGGTATCACCTTAAATCTCTTTAGTTTATAATTTTTCACTGTTAAAACAATTTTGTAATAAACGTTATATATCATTTTAAATCAACATGACTATAACTTTAATTTCAAATAAATTTTATATTTAGCAAAATTAAATCACGCTTAATTAAAATAAAATTCATGTTACTTATGATGAGATTTATTTAGTTTCTATCTAAAGTAAAATTTGAAGTTTTTGTGGCTATAATGAATGGTTAGCGCGTTGACTCCCATGCAAGTCGCACGAGTTAAAATCTTGGCTGGATCAGCCAACTACAACACACATCTTTTTGATGGCTAAGCTAATACACGTCACGTAAGTGAAATCCTCATAAAAACATAAATGTGAAAATTAGTCCAAGTTGCTATCTAAAAATTTCGGCCGTAAAAAGTACCAAGATCAAAATAACCAAGTTCTTGATAGGTACAATACCATCTCATTTCCAGGCAATCTGTAAGCATGGCAACATTTTTTCAGTATTCTTTTCCATATTAGAAAGGCAAAAAAAAATATTGCCAAGCTAACAAGTTGCTCAAAAATGAGATGGTATTGTACCTATCTTTTTTTGATCGCAGTGCTTTTTACGGCCGAAATTTTCACATTTATGTTTTTATACGGATCTCAGTTATTTTTTCTAAACTTTTATTTGGTATAATAAGTGCACCATACAAATAAGAATCACTCTGTGTACTAAAATATGCACTTTTACCACCTTCATATCTCGGGAAGCTTTAATGGTAGAAATTTCAAATTGCACGTATGAGGTTGCCTCTATAATGAGCCCTTACGTTTTAAGTTTCATTATTTTATGATTAAGTGGAGCAAAGCTTAGAAAGGGGGGGTTCTGTAAAAAGAGTTCGAATGGTTTCGTGTAATATACACACTGTGTGGCCGGAACTTGGCCTGGCGCACTGCCCATGCATTAATAAAACATCCACATTTATCGCATTTCGTTTCAACTTGATATAACTTTTATTCAATATGATTATTCGTATTGATTCAATATCAAATTCACGTTGTTTAAACTTGAAATAACTTTGGTTTGACATGATTCTTCAATACCAAATTGACTTAGTTTCAACTTGGAAAAACTCTTATTCACCATCAACATATCAAATTCATTTTGACTTAACTTTACTGGAATACTAAATCAACATGAAATATAGTTATTTCAAATGGAAAAATTTTCTTTCAAGGTTATTGTAAATCATGTTGAATTAACATGAAACACTTATGGAGCAAACATTTTAAATTAACCTGGTTTTCGACGATCTTACTACGAAATTTTTCTGTGTGTACTAGATATATTAGTCATGCCCATTATTTGTACGTGATAGAAAAAAAGCTAAAAACATATTTGAATTTGCCGAGTTATACTTTGTATATTATACACATATTCGTTTAGAAGCTATTTTTTCTGCTGACCAGTGTAAAATACAGAGAAGAAAAGGAAAAATTAAGGATAATAATGTGTTATATTAAGGAGCACAGTGCACTGTTTGATAGAAATAATGACTTAAAGTAACTTTGATATTGAAAGCATTAATTTGTATTTTGTTAAAAAGCTATGTATGTAACATATGTCGTATTAAATTCAACAGCATTGATTGAAACTTAATTACAAAAAATTTTGTAGTATTGTCTTATATAAAAAATGCAGAGTCATGAGGTTGTTATGTCTTTCCGTGATATATAAATGTTATGAAAACTTTTTAAATTTTCTTTGTAGGTTTGAAATAAATTCTTATGTTTTACAGTAATTATTTCATAGAAACAATTTTATTTGAAATAATCATTTAAAACCTAATTTTTATTTCCATCATATTTTCAAAGTAAATTATTAAATCATTATAAAAAGCAAATCGAAGCTAATCGGTCTACTGTGTTGAAAATTTAAAGAAAGTGTTTATCCTTATGAATGCTGTTGAGCATCACACCTACCTACGTGCATGTGAAGTGAAGCTTTGTTTTTTTTTAGCTCACAAGACAACTAAAACTTTTAAGAGCCACTGAAGAATGTAGCGACAAGAAATTGACAGCTTATAATATGTCTTCTACATAGAAATTGTTTCTTTTTTTATGCAATGACAACAAATTTCTTGAAATAAAAGAACCAAGAGGAAACAATAAAAACGCAACAGCTCTGGTTGATCAAACACATTCACGTGTCTATATTCACATACAAATATATGGTTCTTGATTATTTTTAAGAGATGTTTCATTTTTGTATCTTTTCTTTGTAAAACAAAAAAAAATCGCTTTAGAAGTCTGCTCACACAATCGTACACAAATACCCTAACACTGAGATACACACACATACACAAACACATACATTTACTCATTCCTATACGCAACAACATTAACGGAATTTTCTTTATTTCTTAAAGGTAGGCACGTATTATCTTCAGCTTAGAAAAACAAGCTCTTACTTTTTTATTTCTTCATAAACTTTTTGCTGTTTTTTTTGCTGTTATTTTGCTGTTCTTGGCTTTAATACACACACAAACATGCAGAAAAACATCATGTATGAAAAAATTAATTACCAACATTCACATAGAAAACGTGCCTATAATGCATTATTTTGACACAATATTATCGTAGATGATACACTCCAACTACCAATGTTATGTATGTACGTATGTATAAGCCAATATATTTTTCTTTCATTTCCCGCATACTTATGAGGAGAAACATATATTTAATATTCCCTGTAGATTAAAACTATAAAAAGTAAGCATAAAATGGCAAACAGACATTCATAACAAGTAATTTTTCTTCATTTATTTATTTTTTTTTCATAAAGTAACAAATTGTTTTTAATTTTTTGCACTCAAGAACAGGTGTTAGAATTTTATAAAGTAAATATGTATCGTTGTATCAGTTAGTGTATATTTTTGTTAGTAACTGTTAATTAGTTGGAAGCATTAAATGAAAAAACATGAATAAAGTATGCGTGTGTTGTTAACATTTTTATAAATGTTAGAAGAAACTCATGCAGCAATAAAATTATAATGGAACAAAAGTAAAGATGTTTTAACTACAGTTTTCGATTTTTTTTTTGAACAATTGACGAAATTTATAAATTTTCTATTCGTTTTTTTATGTGTTACCTCTGTTAAAAGGTATATATATATATATATATATATATATATATATATATATATATATATATATATATATATATATATATATATATATATATATATATATATATATATATATATATATATATATATATATATATATATATATATATATATATATATATATATATATATATATATATATATATATATATATATATATATATATATATATATATATATATATATATATATATATATATATATATATATATATATATATATATATATATATATATATATATATATATATATATATATATATATATATATATATATATATATATATATATATATATATATATATATATATATATATATATATATATATATATATATATATATATATATATATATATATATATATATATATATATATATATATATATATATATATATATATATATATATATATATATATATATATATATATATATATATATATATATATATATATATATATATATATATATATATATATATAATATATATATATATATATATATATATATATATATATATATATATATATATATATATATATATATATATATATATATATATATATATAATGAAATAAAATAGCATACAAAATAAAAAGTGCAGATCGATTAATTAAACTTCATGAAAACCGTATTGACTTGTTAATCAACCGTGAACTACAATAAAACGCAAAACGTGATTTCGATAGAAGTTCTGGCCAAAAAAGCTTTTTATGAATGTGATGCTACCGATTCCTCTGTATTCTTTAGCAACATTTGTGCATCTCAAGGTTATGTTGGAGAAAGAAGTAATTTGGCAAAACCCTCGACCGTCTTCCACTAGATTTTGCAAACTCTTATATATTGAATTCGCAAATGACAAAACCAGTCGTATTTCAATACACGAAACGTATCAAACATTAGAGTTCCTAGGTGCAGATTGGAAAAAACTAAGCAACGTATTGATTATGTAGGTGGTAATATGTATAATGATTTACCTCCTAACTTAAAATCTATTGACAGATTATCGACATTTAAAGTTATGTGCAAAGAATATTTAAATGGTTTAATGGTCTAATGTAACTAAATTTTAACTTAAAATATATAAAAAAATAAAATAAATTAAAATTAAATTTATTATCTACATATATTTTATATTTATATATATTTACGTGCAGATGTATATAACTTGAATATTTGTACATTTAGTGTTTAAATAACTGCCAACTTGCCTCAAAAATGCCTTCTTGGCGCTGAGGTCTAAATTGTAATGAATGAAAATATTATGTACAATTATATTCAATAAAAAAAAATAATAAAAAATAAAAAAAACCCCATCTGTGTCGATATCGAAAAAAGAAGGTGTAGAAAATGATATTGAGAATTTAGTTTGCTCAACTGTAACAAGTGCTGATAAAGATAATTATTTTGATAATTAAGTTATTAATTTTAGTCGTACTGTATGGGCTTATATATAAAGATATTTAATTATTTTGGCTTGAGTTCGGTTTTAATTTACCTTTTCAATCAACTTAAATTTTTATTGAAAATAAATGTGAAGCATGTAGACAAAGAAAAATTTGACTACGCGGAGGATTGAACTGATATGTCTCCATAGCTCCCACTATTCTCGTCAGAGTTCTTTTTCGCGTAGACCACTCGACCAAAGACGGTGGTCTGCAGTCAAGATCTCAATATCATTTACCTTTAATCAATACATACTGTCACTCTTAGAAGTGTTTTCCTTTTGATAGTTAACGTCTCCCTCCCATTCCTCCTATACCTTTAGGATTTTGATTAAAAGCGCATTTTGTCTTCAGTTTGCCTACATAGAATTTAGGCAGTTTCGCTTTAATGGTTCTTCAGATATAAGAAAATTAATAATTACTTTGTATATTCGTACCCGTCCCCCTCCTATACACCAATTTTTTATTTATTTTTTTTGGAAATCGCACATTATTTTAAGAGTGACCCATATAAAATATAGAGAGTTTCAGTATTATAGTTGTGGAGATATATGAAAATTAATAACTACTTTCTATGGGAGGTACCCGTATCCCCTCTCTTATAACTTCAAGTTTTATTGGAACTTGCAGTTTATTCCAAGTGTTACCCACATACAATACAGTGATCCTCATTATTCTAGCTGTGCAGATATAGGAAAACTAATAATTACTTTGTATGGGGTGCCCGTCTTTCCTCTTGTATACCTCCAGGATTTTGTTAGAACTGCAAGCTTTATGAAAACATAGCGGCACAACTGCTATGTTTTCATAAAGCTTGTTTAGCTTGTTTAGCTGATTTCGTTTTTCGTACAATAAATATAATTATACCATTAAATCGTTTTGGTTATAACTCTACAAAGCTGATATTATTTTAAATGTTAATCCACTTATAATTAAATACACATGTAATTATAATTTTAAAGATATAAAAGAAGCTAAACCTTTTAATAATAAATACTCATAACTCCAACAAATTTAATCTTTAGTAAACGTTAGAAGCAAAAACTATGGTCAGTTTATTATTTAATGTACAAGTTCTTGTATACAATATCCAAAATGGAAGTTGGATTAAAGTTAATAATAAGAGAAGGGGTGCTAATTAGCTAACGAAAAAATATTATTGTTGATATCTGACTATTTATTATCCTAAATTGTACATATGTAGTTATGAAGCATTATATGTCACTGTATACTTTTCCAGTAATTCCCTGTAGGTACTATTGGACTACGTGATATATTTTTGCTGAAATCGACTAGTTACAACATGGTTCTATGTAATATCGATTCTGAGTTCTCGCTTGGTTAAATTAACTTTAGTGTACCAATTAGGCCAACTCGTAACTTTCAGCTGATCAATCTAAATTACTACAGATCTGTTTATGTTAACAATGACTCTTTTCGTCGCATTTGTGAAAATTTCAATAAATGTTATCATATTATAGATATCTCTGAGAGTAATGATGTTATACAACGTAAAATTATGTTGTATTTAAACAGTTAATGTAAATCGCTTTTGTATCATATCTTTAGTCTGTAAGGATTTATAATCTATACACTAAATAAATAAATAAAAAAAAATGGGGCCATGGACCATCTCATTTTAAGACAAAAGTTTGTATTTAAGCCACAATGTACTTTCACTTTTTTTCAAACCCACGTTTAGCAAATTAGCATTTTTAATGAGTCTTTAGAAAGAAAAAATTTGAATTTTGCATGCAAAACCAATATTACGATATTAATTTGTGAATAAAACCGAGAGCGAAACTATGGAACGGAAGTTTGTAGGCAAATTTTACCATGAATATTTTGGCAATTTAGTGATAAAAATCGGGCATACCGTTCTTGAGTTATGATGACTTACTAAAAAAAATATATCGTTAGAAAACAAACTTTCCATTTACTGGATACCTGGCCATGGTGGTCATGCGGGCAATAAGGAAGCGGCTAAATTGGTCCAATGGCCCTAACTTTAACCCTATCCTTAAATTTGCATAATTAGAATATAATTAGAATATAATTTATAATGTGATATGCTGGCAATTGGGTTTGAGAAGATTATGAATCCCCCTACTTTCCACGAGTTATAAGGCCAGTGTAAAAGCTTGCCGTTTTCATAAACAAGCCTACTCTATATCAGTCAAACATTTGTCTTTTGAACCTGGTACATTATAATTGGTCGACTGTCACGTCAATAATCAGGAGGAGTTGAGGTGTGGATTTCTTCTCTGGGTATCAGGCAGGACAGATTATGTATGCAGCCATTTTCATAAAATGGTATTCAATAGGGAGGATTTTCGGCTGGTTAAAAATTTACTGGGTTATGTCCTGGTCACTTTAGACTGAACTATTAAGTGTGGAAAATTAACCAAGTTCGCTACTCTTGTATCGTTTATGACTAGAAGAGGATGAGACTTACTGCAAACATTCTGTGTGAGTGTATTGTTTTATGTAATATTAGAATGCATTTATTTTACTCATAATTTCTATTTTCATACATACAGTAATGCAGAGCTTGAGTTATTTTAGGGATCTATCCAACAAAATATTCACTAGTTGTTGTAGTGCCAGTCTTTGAACCAGAAATTTTTCATTTTACTCATGCAATTTAAAAAAAACTACTGTACTCTTTATATTCGACATAATTTTTTATATTTTCTATTTTATTTATTTATTTATTTTTATTTAAAGGACATTTTTTTGCAGATCAGTGTTACTAAATTAATATTTTTACAGGAAGAATCTTATAATCGTGAGTAAAGAAAGGCAAAAATAACAATTAAGTTATAATGCATTCATAACTTAATTCATATAAAATCTAAGGGCACATAGCCAGGGTTCTCGGACCTTCATAAAAATGCATGTTTTTTGTGATGACAGATTAAGAGGTAATGCCTAATTATCTATCGAATCATCAAATTTTAAGTAGTTTCGCATCGATTTGTAGGTGCATATTTTTCCATATTTTGGGGATAAGAGCATATTTTGGCAATAAATACATATATTTGAAGTTATAAAAAATCTTTTAATGCATATTTCTCAATTAAAAAAAAATATATAAGACTGATTATTGATGGCAACCGAGCCTCAGTTTGTTTGCCAGTTGCTGCAAACTATACTACTGGTGTCAACTGGCAACTGAGAGCTATCAATTTCAATTAAAATTTAGTGCCTTTTTGGCAAATATTAGTTTTCAGTTGCCTAATGGCAACGCAACTAAAATTCGGTTGCATTATGTTTGTTGTGTGTTTTTTCTCTAATAGTAATAAAAAATTAAAAAAGATATTTTTATAGTATTTTAGTTTTGGCACTTTGTTCGTAAGTAAATGCATATTTTTGCGTATACTTTTAATTTTTAGGCACATTTGTTAAGTGCTTAAAAGCAATTTTTAGTTGCATGAAACTCCGAGCCCTGCACATAGCTAAGAATACAAACTGTTCAAATAAATGACCGACGGTAAAACATTCATACTGGAATAGAGAACAACAAGGGCCAGTTTCTCAAAATTACAAGTTACAAATCTGCACAAAACAACAACAAAATTTGTAAAGCGTTGTTGTTTTGTGTGTATTTTACTTGTAGATTTGTAACTATGGTAGCCTCTGATGATTTTTGTAGAAAGGCAAGGACTTTCCACTGCTATAGAGAAGGCAAACGTGGATTTTGTATAAAATCTTTAAATAATACTCAAGCATAAGATCAGATTTAGGATACCATCCCATGTTAGAGCAGACTAGCAAATATAAACTTTAGAAAGGTACTTACAGTTAAAAAAAAGTCATTATTTGAAGCAAAATACTCAAACCATTTCTGTAAATTTATATGCAGTATTGTACTTGTGCATACACTCCAATACATACATAATCACAAAAAAATATACGTTAAAAAAATAGTAAAGAGGTTTTAAAAAATATTTCACCTTAAATATAAAGAAATACATACACAAACAAAAATTAAATACAATCTTGTTAGTGTTAAGCAATCTATGGTATAGAAAATATTCACAGATGTACATTAGGATGGCCCTCAAGCAAAACTAATTATTGAAATTATTTACCTTAATCCCAAGGTTTATTCGAATAGTCTAACAACTAATGCTTGACCATATGAGCTTAGGAAACGTGTCTTTTGAGGTTCTCTTTTGGGCAATAGTGTTATTGATTGGTGAATCAAATGAAAAAAAATTATGCAACATTTTTTTAGAATTCAGTCGCTTTATCCATTATTTCTATTTGTCAAAAAATTTTATACAACAGTTATTGAGCAAATCCAATTATTTTGTTTAAGTTGAAACCAAAAAATCAAAACCTTTATATTCGGATAGTCACCCTAATATTTAAGCACACACATATGTATGTATGCAATATAATGTTATTCTTAATTAAAGTGATTTCCGGTTTCAAAAAGAAATTTACTAACAAAACGATTAACACCGACGTGTATTCTATTATATATGTATGCATATAGTATAGCTGACTGTTCACTTTTTTATATTCTTCGCATATATATTTCAACATATAAAAAACGTAATAAATTTTTTAAGCTTTTTTTCTTTTATAAAAAAAAGAGAATTTACAACTTTACAACGGTTTTTATGTTCGTAGAAGGGTTTTATGTTGTGTTGAAGTTTTTAGAAAGTGTACAGAAACCTGATTGCTGCTGGTTGTTTTTTTATTATTCTCTTGGCTTTTTCTGATGTTGCCATTTTGTAAAGAGCTGTTGTTGATATGTTTGACTTTAAGGTTATAACGAAATAAAATACAATTTAATTTTAAATTTTTTCTACAATATTTTTTATTATATATCTTTCAAGGTATAGTAGCAATTTAGCAAGCTAAAATTACATTGAATTCATGAGACCAATTTAAGTAAAAGGATAACTATTAGTGAATGATATCCGGATATAGACATATACGAAATTCTAACACAGATCTATATGAATATGGGGATTCTCAGTCAATCTGGATACACATAGTATTGAAGTTCAATGCCTATAACGTCCTTTTTTGAATTGACTCTGGTTCTCGAGATTTACCGTTATATGGGAAATTAAGAAGGTTGCACCACATTCGAGAGCCAGGCGTTCGATTTAATTTGATCAAATATAAACAAATTGGACTAAAATTATTTACCAACTTGATATGTGCTTATCAGTTTTCGGCAAGTCTTATAGCTTTGGGGATATTGAGAACATTTTGACAAAGAAAAAAATTTTTTGCAAAAATAATTTGAAATGTTTATTTTAATTCATAAAAAATCTAACATAAATAATATCTAATATTTTATTCTCAAATTATATACAAACATATGTTACAAACGATAGAGAACTTTTAATTTTATTCACAACTAATTTAGGGAACTCAATTGACAATTCTATTTCCATATAACACACATATACTCACAAATGAAAATGGTCCTTTTGTATGAAAATTATGACTTTTATAAATTGAGTTCCCTCACTTATTTGTAAATAGAATTTATAATGAATTTTGATTTATATTTTAATAAAATTTGATTTATAACATGTGTATCCAGCAAAAATCTTGATGGTAAAGTAAAATCCTAATATACATATATTTTACTACTTCTACATTGGTATTTTAACATATTACTTTATCATGGAGATATCATTGGAGGCAAGTACTTACCACATTGGGTTGCAAA
Source organism: Panzeria rudis (assembly GCA_956483635.1). Classification (NCBI taxonomy): domain Eukaryota; kingdom Metazoa; phylum Arthropoda; class Insecta; order Diptera; family Tachinidae; genus Panzeria; species Panzeria rudis. Next base: position 142,068,993 of record OY101447.1, read on the forward strand.
TAACAAATTAAAAAGTTCTATATGTAGAAGTCATTGCATGCAGAAAGCATAATAAAATTTAAATATCTCTGTTAAGCATTGCACCCATGCCCTTTTCAGTTATTGTTATGCTAAGGGTTTTGCTCACGGATCTTCTAAGCAACTATTTTGTTATTTCGATTGGGAAGAAAAATTTCCCCCGCAAACCGTTTTTTCTAAAACCTTCTAAAAACTTTTTTATTTATTTATTAAAAAATTTTGGTACAGAATTGTATATATTAAGTAAAGATATAAAAACTTTTTGCAAATTTTTTCAGAAAAAATGTGAATATACATCCGGCAATAACCATTATCGCGAAAAAGTGGCACTAATTTCTTTTTCAGTTTTTTATATACTTTAAAGTATGGATATCATCTTTTTGATATTTTGAGAAATAGTGGAAAATTTTATGCCTAATGCACACATTAAAAAAAAACCATTTGTCATCCCCAGGGGTTGAACCCGATATTTTTTACGAATAGGGGGGTGAATAAATTAATTTAAAAGTTAAAAAAATTAAAATCTCTTGTTTTGGTGCTCTAGAAATTTAAAAAAATTAACCGTGAGAACTTTTCCGAAAAGTGGAGTATTTAAAAATGGGTGGGACCCAAATGTGGACTGCAGGAAAACGAGCCAGGGTATGAGGGTATGACATTAACACGATTTTGACTCAACTCGACTTAAGATGTTATGAGCAAATGACGCACATATATATTTTTGCAAAGCTTATTAACCAGAAAAAGTGGAAAACCAGAGACCCGAAATCCCGGGATTTTTCGAGATTGGCAAATCCCAGGGATTTGTGAAAATAAATCCCGGGATTTTTCGGGATTTTTCGCGATTTCTTGTATAACAATTTTTATGTAAAAAATATGTATATATATTAATTTTCATTAATTTTATGCCATATAATATTTAAAATTGCCAATAAATTTTTACATGTCTGTTTTAAACATTTAATGATTATTCGTGACGAACTCTTTATAAATTAAAAGCAAGAGCAAATATATTAGGTACTTTCTTACGATTATTTTCATCAAGTCTTCTGCCAATATAAAACTGATAACTATTTTGAAAAGATAAAGCAGTAATATGAAAAGAAAAATAATAATACCTGTGGGTTGGTGCTAAAAGGGCCAATGTCAAAATATTCACTTGTGAGAAAAAAGCGTTTAAGTTTTCTATATGAGTTCATAGTAACATTGGCTAGCAAAACCCTTATGAAGCTGTTCTGGGTTACATTAGACATTGGCTGTTTCAGCAAAATAAAAGAGAGTAAGAACAGAAACCTAATGCAAATATTAACTCAAAACAGCAAAGGATTGACTTCGGCCCTTTTAGCACCAAGCCACAGATTTGTATTTGGAAAATTCATCATTTTGAAAAATTCAATCCTTCTTAACTATGTATATGTCGACGTTAATTTAACCCCATACCACAAAATGGGCACTTCTGTACTCGTTATCGATAACAATTGGGTACTTACAATTCTTTGAGGTCTTGAAAATGCGAAGAGACTATTAAAAGTAGTAAAATTTTTTTCGGTTACGAGTAGACAAGTGCATATTTTTTTTTGTTGGGCTGATGTGAAGACGACAAATAGTTACAGAATAAAGGGGACTAATTGAATTCGAAAAAAAAATATTCGAGTTTGTGTGTTATTTACATTGCAGTTCGAAAGTGTTTTTTTATATTTTGTTCGAGTTACAGAGGATAAGGCTAACAAACAAGTGAATATTACTGCCATTAGCGAGGATATACATAATGCAGACTTTTGACATAAAAACTTCAGTATAATTTTAACATTTTTGAGTAGAGCAAAAATACTGTTAAAGTGCTCAATAATCTAATAATTAAACATAGTTATTTGAATTTGGTTATAATTTTTTATAGATTTTATATTTTCCTTTTTCGACACATTTAAAATTCGTTGCTGATTAGTCGCAAATTAAAAAAATTAAAAAAACAGATAAATTTTAAAACGCAACCTAATATTGTAGGAATATTATGACAATAAATTCTGTTCACACAATACAAATACATGCTACAGTCGTCAATTATTCGAATTTAGTATGTCTACAACACTGATGAAATTTAAATAGAGTGAAAATTTTCCTGTTAATTGAACTTTATTTGTTGATAGCTAAACATTGTCTGTATGCATTTCATTAGTGCTTTACCAAATCGTCAGTAGACTTCAACAACACGGTAATGTTACATTTTTAGTTCTCTTGGATCACTCCAGAGCGTTCGACACGGTTGACCATAACATTTTGTGTCTTAATTTAAACATATGTTTGGATTCGCATCAACTGCCTCAGGTCTAATATATTCATACTTAGTCGATAGATACCAATATGTTGAAACGCCTACCTCAGTCTCAACATCTTTGTCATTAACTCGAGGTGTTCCGCAAGGCTCCATCTTAGGTCCTCTCCTTTTTTCACTATACGTGAATGATCTTCAGGGCAAACTCGAATACTGCAGGATTAGATTGTATGCGGACGATGTTCAGCTTTATATTAGCTGTTGCAATACTGCCGTTGATGAATGTGTGAGGACCTTAAATCAGGAGTTAGGTCGTGTCTACGAGTGGGCCACAGCTAATGGTCTAGCAATTAATCCTACTAAGTCCAAGTGCCTGATTATTAAAAAGAGGTTAACAAACTTTGATTGCAATCCGATTTTAGCATTAAACAACCAGTCCATAGATATTGTACATTCTGCTAAGAATCTTGGTATATATTTTAACAGCACTCTCACTTGGTCTAATCACGTTAATTTTGCATGCGGTCGAACGTTTTCAATGTTAAGAAATCTCTGGCAAACTCAGTATTGTACTCCAATTAAAATTAGACTAATCCTTGCCAAATTGTATTTAATACCGATTTTATTGTACGGCTGTGAACTTTTTGCCAGCTGCGATAGCGTAAGTAAAAGAAAACTTAACGTGGCCTTTAATAACATTATTCGGTACGTATATGGTCTCAGAAGATATGACCATATTTCCCCATACGTAACCTGGCTTTATGGCATTACTTTTGATGATTATGTAAGAGTGCGCACTTTACTGTTCATGCATAAAATTATATATACACATCATCCTGAACATCTCTTTGAACGTTTAAGCTTTTCAACGCTTGCTAGAGGTAAAAGACTTCTAGCGTTTGGACATCGAACTCTGGTTTCTAAATACCACTTCTTTATTAATGCTGTCAGTCCCTGGAATGGAATCCCCTATAGAATTCAGACCATTAGTAACGCACGTCAATTTAGGAAAAATATTTTTTGTCATTTCTCACGTTGAATATATATTTACATACATATATTGTTTTTTGATAGTCTGATGGTATAACACTGTAGGTTTTAGGTTTTGATTTTTTCAAGTTACATATTTTATTTTCTTTTTTAATTATTATTTTAGCTGGTTCTTTTTTTTTAATTTGGTTAACTTTCTGAAACTATATTATATTAGATTTTAAATTTCATTTTATATTTTTTTTATATTTTATATTTTAAAAGCGCAAACTTAAATCTAAGTTAATTTTGTGTTCCGATTTATTGTATTTACATATGCTCAGTTCCATACTGTAATATAAGACTTAAGTCTTGTGTATGGGACATCGAAAATAAAGAAATAAAATAAATAAAAATAAATAAATAAATAAATAAAAAAAATAAAATGTCGCTCACGTAGTCACACTAGTATCTGAGTGACATTGTGGCTAATTCCTTGATGATTTGTTTCGGCTGTCCGACATTGCCGTCGAGGATTTAACATTGTTGTGCACCCGTCATTGATGATGCCTTCTTAAAGACGTGGCCAACTGTGTATTTAGACGCGAAGCACACACACAAACACAGAATGTAATAATGTGTGTGGGCACCACTGCTTTATATAAATATGTCTGTAATGGTATATTCTCTACATAAAAACTTTTATAATGCAGAAATAAAATAAAAATTTGTTATTAAAGTATTGTTTATTAAAAAGAAATTAGATTTTACCAAAAATCGTTGGATCCCAAAAATCCCGAAATCCCGGTAAATCCGGGAATGCCGAAAAATCCCGAAATCCCGAAAATCCTGGCTATAAAAAAGCTAAATTGTTTTAAATTATTCACCAATAGGATCATTTTATCAACTATATGGCGGGCTACGATCAGTAAAAAGGCAAACTGAGGTACGGCATATATTAGCGTTTTATATCATCTCCTATGGAGCCACGCCATGGTATCTATGCTCATGAAACTTGGCTCCATGATTTTTAAAACAGTGGGGCACAGTTGATCAAATCTGAAAAATATGAATTTAAGATATTTATCAAAATTTTATATTTTGTTATGCCAATCGAAAGAAACAATCTAAGCAATCAATGTTTACAACGAAATATGATGGATGACAAAATTGTTCTCTTTACTATACAACGATAAATAAGTTTCTTCGGTGCTGCAATTCTGTCACCGATCTAGTCTTCTTGTTATAATATTTCTATTTTAAGGCTATTTAGCTATGACACAGTCAAAAAATGACAGCGATAAGCTGCAGGTTTGTGTGTTATGACAGCTTGAAGGTACGCACTTTTTGCAATTTTAACAGACACTGCTTTGTAATCACAGTTGCGTATGTTTTACAGTTAATTATTTATTAATCATACGACCCAGTATCAATCCCAGTACCAATCATTATGGTCAACAATACCTGAAAATATGGAAAAATGTACCTACATTCATGCTCTTATAACACGCAAGCCTGCAGCTACATCAATGCGACTTTATCAATGTGTGATAGCTAAGTAATCATAGAATAGAACTTGTGAAACGAGGAGACTAGATCACTGAACGAGTTGGAGCACCAGAGCAATTTAATTTTCGCTCCATAGTAAAAAAAACATTTGTCATCATTTATTGTTAAATATTAGTTTTTCAAAAAAATTACGTATAATAAATGTTAATTGTATTGATTGCATCTTTCGAATGGAATAAAAACAAATTCAAGATATTTTTAGATTTGGTCCACTGTGTGGACTGTGCGTGCGGTTGCTGTATCCGGCAAATATGTGGATACTCTCGCACAGCGTCTGCAGTCTTCATTGGGAATCATCGCCAGGTGAAGTAGCTTGTGTGGACTCATTGTAAGTCTGTAGTAAACTCTTGTACTCTTCACAAGAAGATATAATGGGTGGCATCAAATAAAGCCCACTGAAATAAACCCCAAATAAAATCAAATAAAACCCAATTTAAAAAGAAAATAAAGCCCAATATTTATGAAATCACCCAAAAGAAAAAAGAAAATGAAGCCAAATTGTTGGACTTTATTTAACTAAAACAAATTTTAAAGGAAATTATGAAATAAAGCCCAATTAAATAAGGGCCAAAAAATTAAATAACACTTCAAATGTATTACAAGCTGGGCCAAAAAAAAACGCCAAAAACATTTTTCCTATCGGTGTGTCCAATAGTGGCTTCACTGAGAAAAGATTACTTGCATAGCGGGCCTTCAAGCGGGGTTAAAGGTTTTATCCCCTGGGTATGTCTAATAGTGGCTTCGCTTAGCAAAGATTTCCTGTATAGCCAGCCACACGCGGGGCTTAATGGTTGTCTCCTCTCGGTATGTCGAAAAGTGATTTCGCTGTTAAAGATTTTTCTGCATTACCGACCTCTGCCCGGGCTAAAGACTTTTTTCATCTGCGCGTATACAATAGTGGTTTCACTGAGTAAAAAGTTTTCTGCATTGATGGTCATCGGCTAATGTTTAAGATTTCCATATCTAGGAATGTCCACTAGCGATTTGGTCCAGAGAATATTTCTACCTAGCCTGAACTTGACATATATGTAATGCAGAACATCCTTACTCCAGTCCGAGGAAAAAACTTCATTCAGCTAGGCAGGAGATCTTTATTCAGAGAAGCCACTATTCGATATACCCAGAGGAGATAGTCGTTAAGGCCGGACGGAGGCCGTAGGCCGGCAATGCAGAATAATCTTTACTCAGCGAAGTCACATTTCAACATACCTAGAGGAGAAAATTGGCAAACCCGACCGAAGGCTAGTTGTGCAGAGAATCTTTACTCAGCCAATTTTCGAAATACATAGAGCAGAAAATTTTTAATCTCTGCCTAAAACCAGCTATGCTGGAACTCTTGGCTCTTGAAATATTTGATAAATTTAAAAAAAACGGTATTGCTTGCTAAAGACTTTCTGCATAGCGGCAATTTTTGGTTAAAATATTTTTTTTTCAGAAAATCTTCTCAAAATGGGTACAAATTTATTTTAAGAAAATGAAACAAAGTTCAAAGGAAATGGAATAAAGCCCAATATTATTTTATATGAAATAAGGCCAAATGAATTGTTTTTTTGGAACTTTCGAAATAAAATTAAGCCATAAAAAATTTAATAAAGCTCAATTAAAAATTTTGCGATTTTATTGGGCCTTATTTCATTTTATAAATTGGGCCTTATTTAATTAAGCCTTATTTCATACCTCCGATATAATGTACCAACTTTTCCTCTTTTTTGTCAGTAGCAAGTATATGGCTATTTACCTAGACGCCAAGCTTTCATACCATTTTAACGTGCAATCAAGAGTGCGCAAGGCCAAAGTAACTATATAACCAACCATGTAGAGAGAAGGAACTCCAAATGGATCTTCAAAAAAGAAACTAATCCTATACTTACGTATGGTGCCTAGACAAAATCATCTACTGCCGCATCACAGAAAGGGTTGTGTGCATATCCGCTTTAAGGATGACTACTTGAATCTCTTGGTCAAGCAATTGGCCATCAAGTGGTGCATAGAAAAATGGTACCAGAGGACATTTCCAAATTTTCGGGTTCCTCACAGGCGTTTCGGAAAAAATATATTACTGCTCGCATATTTAAGTGGATTGATTTTAGAATTTGTATAACTAGAAACACAATATTAAAAGTTTTGTTTTCATGCTGAATAGTAATATGAATAAAAATAAATAAAAAAAGATAAATAAAAACGTAGCTATGATCTAAATTATTACAAAAATATACACATTTCGAAATATAAATCCATGTTAACATAATATTTATAATCATATATTTGTCTATGCAAATACACTTCTACTCGTATGATTACAAAAATTAATCGCATATTGTTTATGTTTCTCATTTTATAGATGTCCAAGATATTTGCTTCTTCACTTTTTGACATTTATGTATGTGTATAGATAATAAATCGTTGCTGACATTGTAGAAAGGGAGCACTTAACGATTTTATGATTTATACTAACCTATATATTATTTAAATATATATTCAAATATTTCTGTTGTGTCTCTTCAAAACCACAAATAAAGAACGAATATATTTATGAATATAAAATATATAAATTTTTATTATCCCCAGTAAAATATTCAAGTAAATTTCATGAAATAATTGGTTGATTACAAAAAGATATGCCTTTGGATATTCTTTCTATACATACATCGAGTGTATATGATTCTAAGAAAAATATAAATACAAACATATGAAGTTAGATATGCAAAATGTAGTCCTTATTAAACATTTTCTTTTATAATGACGCATGTAATAGTACTTAAATGCACCTTCCATATTATAAGAAGAAATTTCTTTAAAAAAATAATAAAAATCATAACTACTTAACAGACAAATATTAACTACTTAACAAACCAATATTCTTATATTTTTCTTTTACAGCTTGAGCTTAAAAAAATCTCGAATTGATATAAAAACTTTAAAGTTATTACTAAATAAGACTGGGGACTTAAGAAAAATAATGTTTTATTTGTTTGTGGTAAAGATATTTTTTATTCGAATCATAAAACTGAAATCGATTTAAAGAATCTTAAAATGCAACTGGTGGTTTTTTAGATGTTCATATTTTTAAGTATTTAAGTACTTAAGTATTTTGTTTCGCAGCCGATTTGACAGCTTAGAGTTACTTTTTGGTCAGTGGCTTTGCCACGGGAGCGTTAATTGCAAATTGGTAAAACTTCAGTTCGATAAACTCATTGTACAGAATTTTGTTCACCGATGAAACTCATCTTTTCATCTTTGTTGCATTTCGACTGGAGATAATCTGCAGAAAAAGTTATTGCTTGGTGGGTTTCATGGGCCGGCGTAATAGCGTAATACGGATATCCATGTTGCGCTATATGCATGCAAGTTACATGGCCGAAATTGTGGCAGCCAATAACGTCAAAGGGAATAATTTTTATCGACATTATTTACACGGCCATAAAAACGTAACTTTCATGAATCTTAGTTTCATTTCAAATGACAATAATATAATGTCTATCAAAAATTATAAATAACGTCCATGGACACTATTCCCACTTTGGAAAGGAAATAATGTCTATGAATTTCTCCTATATAGGGTTCCGTACACAAAAGTGTTTTCGTTACGCTGTCCGTCTGTCTGTCTATCTGCTTGTCCGTCTGTCTGTCACAGGCTGTTTTCTCGAGAATCGGAAGAGCTACGGACCTTAAATTTTGACAGAATATGTAAAACTTTGGCCGCTACAAGAACAAATATATGACAGCTAAATAGTAAAGGGTGTTCTAAAGCGAGCAACGAAACGTGTTGAAATACTTATGTAATATACAGACAGTTATATATAGATACTTTAAAGTTTCAAAGTTAGTGGTAATTGGTGTAGTCTATAGAATAGACTACACTAATTAACATTGATATTTAAAACAATAAAAAACAAAGGGTGTTCTATCAGTTAATGTTATTTTAACTATGTAATTTAGACAACTTGCTCTATCTAGGAAACCGTAAGGGGCAAACTCTTGAAATAAAAAAAAACGCTAAAACTAAAAATTCCAAAATTAAAAAAGTGTCAAAACAAAAAAATCTTCAAAATGAAAAAAAACGCTTAAAAGAAAAAAGTAACAAAATTAAAAAAAAATCGCTAAAATGCAAAAAATCACTAAAATTAAAAAGATCGCAAAAAAACTAAAAAACGCCAAAAAACGAAAAACCGAAAAAAGTCGTCAAACAGAAAAAAACCCTAAAACCTAAACAATCCATAAGACTAAAAATAGCGTCAAAAACAACACAAATTGCCAAAAATGGAAAAAGTCACCAAAACGTAAAAAGCGCCGAACAAAAAAAAACGTCAAAACTAAAATAAAACACCAAAAACCGAAAAAGTCACCAAAACGAAAAAGTGTTAAATAAAAAAAATTGCTAAAACTAAAAAATCACCTAAAACCGAATAAATCCCATAAACGGAAAAAAGCGCCAAGACTATAATACATCGCTAAAACTAAAAATATCGCAAAAAAAAACAAAAAAAAACGTTAAAATAAAAACGCCAAAACCAAAAAATGGAAAAAACTAAAAAATTGGCAAAAACAAAAAAAAAAGCAAAAAACAAAAAATCGTCAAAAAACACTAGAAAATCTCCAAAATGAAAAAAGCGCCAAAACCAAAAAAAAAAAAAATAAAAAATGCTAAATCAACAAAGAAAAAACTTTAAAAAATTGCCAAAATAAAAAAAGGGGAAAAACGAAATGGATATATGTATAAGTATTCGTACGGAACCCTTCGTGTGCGAGCCAAAATCGCACTTTATTTAATTTATTTTATATTAAATTTGAATATTCTTAGTTTTTTAAAACTTCAAATTTAATATAAAAATAATAAACTCCGCGTTTTAAGAACGCACGTGTGGCTTCAGCCTTAGACTCAATGCTAGGCCGGCGACAAATTCTTCAAACTTGGCACAGATCAAATAGGCATAAACTCTTGCCTTATCGAAGCCACTAATCGATATACGCACAGGAGAAAATTCTTAGACCTGCCAGGAAACCTGGACTTATGATTATTTTCGATTTTTATTTCGATTTCATTAAGCACATTTTGTTCTTGCATGCATATAAGAAATCATAAAATATCCCTTTATATTCTTTGTTATGTGTGTATGAATTTGATGTTTTTCAGCAATGTTATGATGTCTGTATTACTCAAGTGCACAATTCAAGTGCACATTTATTTACAAACAACACATTAAATGCAACTTCATGATTTATAAATGCAAGAATATTTTCAAGTACATAAAAGTACAAAAAATCAAACGAGTTCTTTTTTCTCCTTTTATTTTTTATTTTATTTTTATTAAAATATGATAAAAAATACTCGTGAACGAAGGAATTCAAAAAATGCATATACATACCTATAATGTACATGAAAGTAAATAACCTCAAGACATATACATACATACATTTTACTTAAGAAACTACAACACATTCTATAATGATTTGAATTTTTCCGCGTTGAAAACTTAAAGGGATACAAAATGCCAGAAATGCACAAAGTTAAATATGAAAAAAGTGTAAATATTTGCAATTGCATAGTTTTTGTAAGCTTTTCTTTTATTAAGGGATATGAAGTGATTAAATTCATTTTAAAACTAAAAAGTAATCATATGTTTTGCCCAAAAGATAAATTCTTTAAGGATTTTGGTGTACATTTTGCTTGCCGTAAATGATTCAAGAACAGAAAAACAAGTAGAAAATCTTGAGTCAGTTTAACTTTAATAAACGTTTCATTTTATAGCTCCGAAGGTTACTTAGATTGATGTTAGTTTAAAAGTCTGAAAAAGTCTTATGTAGACTTACTGCCTCTTGCATGTGAAAGCTCGTGTTCTTTCGCATTATCCACGAAGGAAACCTGATTTTCATTTTTCACAAGAAAACGAAAGTGGTTCCAATATCTCTATCTAAACTAAAAAAAATCACTCAGTTCTGTGCTGGTTCCGACTAATAAAAATTGTCGAAAAAAAGTCAGAAACAGGGCTCAGGCTTTCATGCAAATGCATGTTTTGTGTGGTGATAGATAAGGAGGTATTGACTAATTATCTATACGAATCAGCAAATATTAAGTAGTTTGGCATCGATTTGTAGTTTTTTTTGCATATTTTGGTGGTAAGTCCATATATTTGCATATTTTGCCAATAAATGCATATTTTTAGAGAAATACAAATTTTTTGAATGCATATTTCCAATTTTTTTAAAAAATATTAATAGGTCGATTATATATCCCAACTGAGTTTCAGTTGAGTTGCCAGTTGCTGAAAATTATACTACTGATGGCAACTGGCAACTGAGAGCTCTTAATTTCAGTTGCAAGTACCTTTTAGGCAACCATTAAGGTGGAGGTACATACCACGAGTTACGCGGCAGCGCTTTTCTTACTTTTCGAACTTTTAACGCTTTAAGAATGGCAAGTTACACACCACGCTTTTGATGCTCTACTGCTTATACAATTTCAAGCCTTTGCCGGCTATATTTTGTCTTGCCTTTAAGTTTTATTTTTCTTTATATATTTAATGCAGATTTCATCCATTTTTTAATAAAAAAAATTAGTTTCTAATAATTTATTTTCATTAAACAAACATTTTAGCATATGAATCTGGCAGCACTACCTGTCATTTTGTATACGACGCGTGAAAGTTGAAGAATGTTCAACTTTTTCCGAGTTACGCGCGTCGCAAGCTTCACTTTGTATCTTGCCTTATGCAAACACACTATTTAAACTTTTTTGACAGAAGTCTGTAACACATTAGCGTATTTAACGCATTCTATGTACCTTCACCTTTAATTTTCAGTTGCCGACTGGCAACGCAACTAAAATTCGGTTGCATTAAATAAAAGACCAAATTATGTTTGTTTTATGTTTTTTTTTTCTAATAATAATATAAACTAAAAATAAATTTTCATATTATTTTAGTTATTTAGTGCATGAAAGTCTGAGTCCTGGTCATTAACCTTTTTTTGAGGCTTAATATTTCATATCACACAGTGGCGCATAATCTTAATATTTTAATAATAAATCGGGCATTTCTTAGCGAATAATCCAATTAGAAAAAAATTACAATAGACATAGCAGAGGACTATTCCTGTTTATGTTTACTCTTCATATTTTTCAGGATCGTACATGTGAAGTCTCAAAGTAGAGCACTTTGGTCATATAAAATTTTATAACGCTTTTTGGCTTCTCGTCCCATTTATTTTTTTTTACACTTATGTTGTATAGTTAGTGAGTTATACGTATTTGAAAACGGAAGCATTGGTCCAGTATTCGCCAGATATCAGAGTAAACCTTGCAACCAATTTTTAAAAATTTTCGATTGATAGTTTTATATATGCACTTTATTAAATTTTTTTCTTATCGTTGATCATTGATATTTTTTAATAAAATTTTCAGTTACATGCATGCAAAAAAAAAGAGAGATTTCCTTCTGGGAATCTTAGAATTCCTAGAAATGAAATTTTTTGTGCACATAGAAAGCTGATTCGTCGAGGCAATCGAATTTGCTGTCAAGTTGCCAGAAGGTTTTATAGTTTTTTACCTAAAGGCGCTGCCGAACATCAGCCCAGTCAGTGCACAGAAAAAACTAAATTTCATTTTCTGTAAAGGAATTCAATGAAATAGAAAATATTTTGTCTAGGAACGGACCTACAAACAAATTTGTAAATGTTAGGGTATTCATTCGGTTAAGCGTTAATCGGTTAACCGGTTAACCGGTTAATTACTACCCGATTAGCTGATCCGTTAATTTAAAATTGGCTATTTTCGATTAACGGTTAAACCGGTTAATTGCAGTCGATTATCCAATTAACCGACATAACAAAATTGTATATTATAACATATTTTTTGTGTGTTTAATTATTTGTTTCATCTCATATACTAAAGGTATGTGTTTAGGAAAGAGCTTAGTAAAGATTCTGATACTCTAATTGAGCTTGAGGGAATTATTAAGTTTTTATTTAATAGTTTAATAGAAGCCAATAATACTGTTGCCAACGATTTAATTAAAAATCTAAGGATTATATTAGATGAGAGAAGAATTCAATAATTTTATACCTCCACTCAGGAATATTTCTTTCTGGCAACAGTATTTTAAGACACAGTACAAAAACGGAAAGTAAGGAATTCAGAATGTTCGGTGCTGAGCTCTGCCAGTAAGAGTCAGATAATGACCTGATAACAGAAGAATCTATCGATAGTAATAAGAGAAATATTTTAACAGAATTAAATGAAACAATTAGAAGAGTTAAGAATTTGCAAATATTAAAAGAGGACTCTAATGGCATAATGGTAGATTTTATATGTTTAGAGAAATCAGTGAAAAGGACTGAAAAACTAGATATTCTGTCTAAATCTACGATAAGTGAAAGGATATTTCCAAGTTTTGTCCAAACTAAAGAAAAGAATCGCTTAACTCCAAAACATTTAAACTAAATTATTTCTCTGAAAGATTGTTTTAGAAGACCTCCTTAAGCTATTGAAATAACTAATGAAATAATATCACAAACTTGTTAATTTTTTATTAATACATACCCTGCGGAAAATTTTGTGACAAATGCTCCAAAAGTACTCGTCCTATGACTTGAGAAAATCAGACTGGTACCAAAAAGAAGGAGTAGTGAATGGTGAAAAGATACATATTGTGTAAATGGTCACATATTAACCATTTTCAGTCAATTTAGTTGGAACTCCGGCTAGTATTGTAGTAAACGGCACTGAACAAATTCAATGCACCTGGATCTAAGGCCTATCACATAGTATCTATATAATATTAATTGTCTCCCTTCAATGAGACTGCCATGCCACTCAGGAACCTGTTGCGTAGCTATATTTAGATATTAACTTCAGCTTAACTGGTACGTATAACATTGAAATATAAGTTCCCCTGTGGTCGAGTGGGTAGTGTACTAGATTGTCATGCCGGAAGTTGTCGGTTCGAGTCCTATCAAAGACACCGCTTAAAAATAAAATTAAATTTCTACTTGGATTTGTAACAAGAGAAAAATAAATTAATCGATAATTTCAGCTGAATTTTGGAATAATATTTATATAATCTATATTATTTTACAGCGATTAGGACTTCATAAGATAGTTCAGGGACAAGTTACAAGGTGCATACGAAGTATCAATTAACCCCATCCCAGGCCATCCCCATGTAAAAGTGGCTGGTCCGCTTCATAGGAAGTGTTAGAACTCGGACTGGTCGCTACCACCTGGGACCGGTCACGTGACTTGTTTTGTGTCAGTTCCATTTACCGTAAGTTATTTAGGATTTATTGCTTGATTTAGTTCAAGAATTGTTGTTTGCTCTGTTATTGTATTTTTTGAATTATAAACACTAAATAATAAATAATTTATGCATTTTAATTTGTTGAAATTACTTGATTAATGAAAAAGCTTTATTAATCGGTTAACCGATTAATACCACAATTAACCGATTATTGACCGGTTAAGCCAAAACCTCGATTAATTAATCGAGCGATTAACCGTTTAAAGCAAAAGCCCGATTAAATGAATACCCTAGTAAATATAGTCAATAATATCTCAAGAATTTCATTGAAAAAAATCGTGTTTTTTTCTTTGAAAAAGTGTTTAAATCTATAAAACAGTTTGTCTAAAAATATTTATTTACAAATTGCAAACAAAACAATTTACGAAAGCAAAAAAAAAAAGATTTGCTGGATTTTCTGAAAAATATTAAACAATATTTTTGTATGAATTTATAAAAGAATTAGTCGAAAAATACTAACAATTATTAAACAACATATTTACTGAATTTTTTGTAATGTATCAAACAAAATTTTTGTCTGGGTACATCATCATCCCTTAAGCATTTATGAAATTTCACTTTGTTAAATGTGTTCAAGTCTGACTGTTTATCTAAAGACTTAAAAAAATGAATGAGAATTAATGCAACGAAATTAACGAATTGATTCAATCAAAAATCTTCAGTAAACAAACTTGGTACAATCGTGTTCCTTTTGCTATCATTGTTGTTGTTATTATTTGTGTGTATGTCGTAATCGTGGTTGATTTTGTGAGACACAGTTTTTCTTGTTGTTTTTGGTATTTGCGTCCTAAATAAGAGACAAACAAACAATTCATTGATTATGTTTGATTATGTAAAGATCATTTACTGAAAATAAAATTTATTTTTAGACAAACTTTTGTTTGAAAAATAGTGAGTGGTTGCATCGTGTTTAACTTTACGTATATTCGTTGAGATTTATAATAAATAAACAGAACTACTGAGAAGTTAATAAGTGAAATTAAATATCCGTGTTTATTTTTATTGCAATTCAAAAGGTCTACAATTCTGATGTATAATCTTCGATGTATTTTAACATAACCTCTTAAGGTATTAACTAAACAATTTCAATTATATTAAAAAAATATAGATAACACTCAATACATTTTTTTTTGACACAAATGATGATTCATTGATTAAACGTTTTGCAATATAATACTATTTAACAAATTTCGCAAAACTTTTAAATATTTAGAAGTTCAAACTTATGCTGTTATTTTAGTGTATGTTGTTAATGCAATTTTAATAATTAAACTGAGTAATGCGGCGTACAAAAAAAATTAACGCTCAATACAGAAGACTGCGGATATCAATAAGTTAAAAAATTATAGTTTCTAATATTTGAAAAAAATTTATGTATGAAATAAGAGAACCAAATGCAATTATTCCAAAAGCGTTGGAAATTTTTTCTCGTTTTTGGAAAAATTCATAGTGTCTTAATGTAGAAAATCAACAGCATGCATTACGGACACGTCATTTTGTATGAATCGAGCAAGAACAGTATTTTCGTCCTTCGTTTTTAACAAAAAATGGACAGTCTTACACAAAAAAAAACTTATGTAAATTTAATTATAATCTATTAAATCATGCTAAGGCTGAGGCCACACGCGCGTTTTTAAAACGCGGAGTTCTGCTTTTTATATTAAATTTGAAGTTATAAAAAATTTAGAATTTTTCAAATTTATTATAAAAATCAGAAACGCCGCGTTTTAAAAATGCCCGTGTGTCCTCAGCCTAAAGCAGTTTTTATTTTAAAATTTATGCGTCTATTTTATGAAATATTTTACTATACTTTCAACAGCATTTAAGTATAAAAATCAAACCAAAAAAGTTTCATTTCTCGTATACAATTTTCATGAAAATTTGTATATATACATATATAAGAATTGTAATCACATTCAACAGAGCCACCTCAGAAATGATGATAAACAAAACACACATCAGTACTGATGCTGGAAGTGTAGCGGCTTCCGAAAGTGGCATTGCTTTGTTCTACTGTGTATGTTGAATATTAAATCTATGTAAATTTTTCCCTGGTTCCTTGGAATTTTAGCCATGCATGATTCTATCTGAGTATAACGTTACGAATCTTATTTTCAAAGGACTTCCAAATGACTTAATATAGAAAACTTTTATCTCAATTTTTCCAAAATTGTATTTCTAAAGTTAGCATGTACTCAAATTAAATATACTACACTCTCATTAAAGAACTGAGCAGGCAAGGTACGATTTGACATTACTGATTTATCGCCACTTATATTTTGCATCTAATTGTTATAGTTTTTAATAAGTTTTTTCTCTTCTCCTCTAAAATAACAAAAAATTCAAGATATCCCTGTTCTATATTAAGCCAGAAATAAGTATGTATTTATACGTACATATTTCTCTGTAGTATTTTTAATTTTTATTTTGGACAATTACAAAAATCGAGATAATTAGTAAAATAATTTTCAACTGACATTTAGTAAAATAATTTTAATAATAACTTTTAAGAGCTTTTTTGAATGGAAGCCAAAATATCAACCCAAAAAAACTGACCATCAATAATAAAAACAAGCATTTATACTCATGTAATACAGATGACAATCAAACGAATGAAACTCTTATGAGACTAATTAGACAACACTTCTACTCATTTATATTAAGGAGAAAACAAATGGACACAAAATGTGGCATGGAAAGTTGTACAAATGCAAAAATTATAAAAACAACACATTTTGTGCCAGTTGAACTAAAAAATAGAATGATTTTAAAAAGCATTGGATATAATCTGGTGACACAAAATTATAACAAATATTAAAACGCTAATATTTTAATATAAAATGAATTAAGCTTCTTTTTTGTTTGTTTTTGTAGTAAAACTTCTTAAAGCACTTTAAAATAAACGTAGTATTTATTCCCTCACTGTGTATTCATTAAGATTGAAGAGCTATTTTATTGTAATTTGCTAAAAAAAAAGTGTAAACATTTTTTGCTAGTAAAAGTGGCTACTTATAAAAATAAGCTTAATAACTTTATTTAAAACTTCTTCTTTCGCTGGTGGTTATATCGTTTATTTTAGAATTATATATTTTTTGTATATATTTAAAGTTGTTGTGCTTTTGCTTCAGTAGACGCTAAAAGACAGCCAGACCGCCGGCTTGTTTCCGGCTGTAAAGCACCCACAATTTCCTGTTGTTTTCCAAACGAATCTTATTTTCTTAAAACTTAAAACTAAAGTTGTAGAAAAAGAAAACTAAAAGAACCTCAAAGCAATTTAAACAAAATAAAAAATTCTTTAATAAAATAAAAACAACAAGAACAACTACTAATACCTTGTTAAAAAATTAAAAAAAAACAAAGAGACATAAGACTGAGCTTTGTTATTTTTAAAAACAGTTTATAAAGTTTCTATGCTAAAAAAATGAATAGTTCAAGTTTTATAAGCATTTTAAAGTTCTCTTTTCTTTTTTTTATGTTAGCAAAGCTAAAAATGTTATCATTTTAAAGAAAGTGTTAAATTAAAGTTTGAGGCAAATATTATAATCAAGAGTTGTTTGTTAAAGTTTAAATAGAAAGAGTAAAACAAACAAATAAATTGCTTTTTATTTTTGCTTTCAATACAGAAACAAACTTAACCATACATACATTTTTGTCAAAGATGTGCAACCTTATTTAAATCACAAAACAATCTAAAGTTATAATTATTTTTAAACGCATTCAAACATGGAAAAGATTATCAATTTATTTTTATCTTTGTTCTTGTTGATTGTTCATTAAGAAATACTACATTTATAGACGAATTTGCAATTTTTTAAAGGTTAAATTCAAAACAAATTGATATTTTTTGTCTCATCAATCAGAGGTAACTTCTTCGGATTTAAGAAAGGGACCAAAAGACTCATATCACGAAGAGGTAGTTTGTTAAAATGTTCCCCAGAAATGTTTCCCATGATGTTTTACATAAAAACGGTGAACACATCTTATGTCTTAAACGTAAGGCTCAGAAGATTTTCTATGCCGAGTACGAACTCTGAATAAGTATCAAATTAACCCTTAAACACAGTTTAAGTTTTCAATGATTTCTGTCGCACAAGTTAAATTTGGAGCTTGGCTGTCTTTAAAGACCTATAGTAGAATTTTATTGCCAAGATTTTTGTAAACCATTTCATCGCAAGTCTTCCTCTAGTTAGATGTGTTTTTCACGATTTGTTAAAATAGAGCCAAAAATTACCATTATGTGAGGGAGTTAGAGTTAAACACCTCAGATGTAAAGAGCACATAGCTTCATATACCGATATGCTGCACGAACAGGCCAAATTGGGGGCAAATTTAATAAAATTCAGGTATATTTTTTTCTTCTCCTTTACTAGAGTCGCCTTTGAAGGAACCCCGTAATTTTAGTAAAGTTCAAAGTTGCTATATAGTGAAATGATACCCCAATTAAAGAGCCAGCGTAATTGCTTTCAAATATGTGCGTGATTGCGCAATAATTCTAAGTTGCTGTACGAGTACTACGTAAACCAGAAAAAATAGTTAACTGCTTGATTACTTGAAAGAATATTTTTAAAAAATTTTATAAATTTGAATTAGAATCATTTAAGCAGTCCTTGGCATGATTCTACATAAATTAAGTATTAAAATGCATATCTAAATTCCAACTAAATATTTCCTTCTTGCACTGATGTGTAAATATTTAACTTTACAATAAAGTCATATAAAAACTGTTTAAGATTTACTTTTTTGTTTTATACAAAAATCATATATTGATAGTTTTATAAAAACAATCATAATCCATAGCTGACATTGAAATATTTGTTTGATAAATAAAGCTAACAAAAATATTTACTGCTTATAAACTATATATTTTATTTTATTATATTTTTGTTTTTTTTTAATTGCACTGAAAATGGCACACTATCATACACACACTCAGGCAAAAGGAATATCGTATATGATATTTTGCAATAAAGAGCAAACATATATTTTAACAAAAACGAATTGTATGTACTATATATAGTATTTCTAAAATATAATACTGAGTTTGAACAAAACAAAAAATATATAAAAATATAAAAATTAATAATATACCCAGTAAAAAAGAGCTGCCAAGGAAATCAATAAGATCCTGAACTTGTAATCCGGAAGTGGTGCAAATCTGGATAATTTCTAATGATTTTTACGTAGGCTTGTCATTGCAAGAAGTTCTATTTTTTGATGCGTATTCATTTGTTCTGCTGTTATGTTCATGATGTTAGATGATTAAATTTTTCGCATTTTCTTTTTAGTATGTGCAAAGAAACCAATTTCTAATTACTTCTATAGAGTACTTTTTTATAAATAAATATATGACAATTCATAATATTTAATTCATTTGATTTAAAAAAAAAATCGAAAATCATCTTAAGAACTAGCAAAAATTTCGAATGAGCATCAATTTTGTATTAGTAAAATAAAAATTTAATTAAGTATCTAGATGTTGTTAATAATCACTTCTAGAGAAGTCATATTTTGGAAGTAGAGAAAAAATAGTTTCCCAAAAATTACTTGACATTTTTTTTTTCACTGGGTATATGTACTTGAATTGGAACAAAACCGATACAAAATAAAAAAAAAATTTGCAATATTTTTGCAGTTTTAAGTGTGTTGTGTGATGTTTGGCAATGTTAGTGTTGCTGCTGCCATGTTTATATGTTTGTATTACATTCACATTGTATATCGCCAGCTACCGCATATCAATACTTTAGAGCACAGAACTCTTCATACATTCAAAAAATTAATATATCTAACAATTAATTTACTTTATTCACGTAAAAATATATGAAATTAAATGTTATTGTTGTACTAAATTTTCTAGCAAAAATTACTTTAATTAGAACAATACAAGGCACCATTTGCACAAATCTATAACCCTTTTAATTCCAGTTGACTATATACCTAAGTACATACATATGGGTCATTATTTGTGAAGCGGACAAGCTAAAGATTTTTTGTATTATATGACTATATTATACTTATGTATATATACCATCGGTACAGAAAAAATTTTTTAGTTTCCTTAACGAAATATAAGACTATGAAAATTGGACTAAAGGTCAGGTACGCGCTACTACTTCTGGTGTTCATTAAATCAGCTTTCTTAAAAATATTTTTGGATTTTAGAAAAAACTAATTTTTATGGTAAAAAAAATTATTTAAATAAATTGAGCTAAAATTTCACAAACTTCCCCCTCTTTAATTTCTTTTATTTAAAACAAAAATGGCTCTTAGTTAGGGTTTTTTATTCCCAGAATTTTTTGTTTCCCGGGAGAGCGGAAACTAAAAAACAAATTCCCGCAATCCCGGGATTGAAGAACGTACTAAAATATTAAACAGAAATTTTAATTTCCGGTATCCGTTGATTTTTATATAAGCAAAATTAATCATTCAATCATTCAAAGGTACGTTCACACTTGGCAAATATTTGACGAAAAAAGAGTAACCGCTACTGCTGTTCAAGATTAGTGTGATTTAACTTGGGTTTATATAACAAAATAAAATGAATTATGCTCCAACTAACTATTTTTATATAATTATTAATACATGCGAACCCATATATTAAAAGCTATTTGAATTAAAGGAAATACAATTTTAGTTTGTCTGTTGGTCACGTTTTTTCGTCAAATATTTGCCAAGTGTGAACGTAGCTTAAGCTTTATTTTAAAAGTATTTCACAAGCAAACAGTGTCTAACGAAATAAAAATAAAAAGCAAACTTAACTAATCAGAAAAGCAAAAATACTCAAAGTATATTTGGTAAAAAAGAACAATATTTTTAATGAAATTTTAAGGAAACTTCGTATTTATAAACTATTTTTAGACCGAGCACCAATTCATTAGTAAAGTCACTGATGGATTCAATGATTTTAAGATGTGGTTGTCAGAGGGCGAAAGTAATCCAAAGAGAGATTAAAAGGTTGTCTAGGATAAATGCTGCTGACAACTGGCAGTCTTAGAACAGTAAAATCAGTCCTTTGCTCCTTGCTATGCAATGAAAATTCCCTTTCCTTAGAAAATTTGCACCTCTATATTCTTTGTTGCAAATGTTCTGTTAAAATAGTCAATGTATTAATTGCTTCATCTCACAATCGGTTTCTTATTTAAGTAACACAATTTCAGTTGTTGAGAAAAGCTTTCGCCCTTGACAGAAGTTGCCCAGACAGTTAAAGGGCCGTTGTATAAATAACGCTTCCTCGCAAGTCTTCTGTTTCAAAACATCACTGTCATGTGAAGTAATATCTATGCGCACAAAAACATAAATTTAAAAATGAGGCCAAGTTCCTATCGAAAATTTCGACCGTGAAAAGTACTAAGATAAAAATAAGGACTAAGTTCTTGATAGGTATAATATCATCCAATTTCTAGGCAACCTGTAAACTTGGCAACATTTTTCCCATATTTCTTTCCCATATTAGAAAGACAAACAAAAATATTGCCAAGCTAACAGGTTGCCTAGAAATGAGATGGTATTGTACCTATCAAGAGCTTGGTCCTTATTTTGATGTCAGTACTTTTTACGGTCGAAATTTTCAATAGGAATTTGGCGTTATTTTTACATTTATGGTTTTGTGCGGATCTCAGTTCTTTTTTCTAAGCTTTTATTTGGTACAATAAGTGCCCCCATACATATAAGGGAATTAAAAATCGGGAACAAAATTTTTTCAGCTTGTCCGCTTCACAAATAATGCCCCATATGTAAGTACATGTGAGTTTGTTTGTTCATATGAGTGTACATGTATGTTTTAAGATGTGATTGATTGCAGCTTAAATGTTTTCAAGTGATAAATTATAGTCTGACAGCATAAATATAAATCACAGATTAGCTCGTTGCTTCGTTTTTGTATCTGTGATAAACCAACAAAGTATTAAAAACCAAAAATACAATATTCTTTTAAAATAACAAGCAAATGCACAAAATAAACGAATTTTGTTACACAACAACTTTTCTTTAGCAAGAAATTTTAAATAACGAAATGAGCGAAAACATTCTGGTACTTACTTAAACTCTAGCTCAACCAACAACCTTAAGCATTGTGTAGTTAACGACAGTAATTATTTCTATAATAATTAACTTAAGTTGTTTTCTTTAACTGTTATGGGTAAACCAAAATCCAGCAAGAGTAAAGAAAGAAAAAGTGAAAAAATTAAATGTATTCAAGTTTAAAGTTTCTCACACAAAAATTTAATAATATAAATTTGAAAAAAAATCACACATTTGAGGATATGTAATGAAAACACTTGAGCGTAAATTTTAGGTAAACAAAAAAAAAACTTTCCCTTAGAGCACTTAACACAAATAAGTGTTAAGCATTTCCAACAATTTTTCGCAACGTTGATTTCGTATAACAACTTACATCCTTGCAATGCCACAGCTATGTCATGACGGGTAACAAAAGCTTGAGTATGAAAATTCCGCTAAACAATATTAAATGCTTATATTCACATTGAAGTTATACTACCTTTAAGACTACCAGCCAAATAAAAGTACCACACATACGAATATTAGCATTGCATTTAATGACAATTCACCTGAAACATTTGCACACATAAACCATTGCAAAACGACCCTGAATAAAATGTCGATAGTAAAACTGTACTAATTCACTATTGACTTTGTCCCTAGTACTACTGACTAATTGTACCCCAGGCAATGTTCTGTGGTATATACATTTAGCATGTGCTTGTCATTGAGATTCCACTAGTGACCTCAGAACTATTGACTTACTATGGACTAGGTGGTTCTTATGGGACCACATTGAGACATTGAGACCAGAGAATCACCAGTGTATTTTAGAGATTCTAGTCAACACATATGCAATTTTTTACTAGGTAAGGCAATTAAATTAGATTTTTTTATGAACATGTTTAGTTTTGCGTGCAGTCACATTTATTTTTAACACAAAAAAAGGAGACAATAAAAAATCGTTTTGTAGCTGTCAAAAACTTTTCTTCCCATTAAAGGCAAAATAAATACTATAGACGATTCGTTAACAATGTCACCAAAAAGTCACCAAACTTTTCGACAAAAGTGCTGACTTGGAGATACTTGGCCCCTGGCTTCCTTCAGGGGACATAAACAAGCACATACATAAGAAAAACATATGAATGTACTCAGCGGTAAATTGCTGAAGCAAATGGCCCATCCAGAAGGCCATCCAGCAGCCACAAGGCATTCCACTCTCCATTCTATACTCATATCTTTTTTACCCATGCTGTCATTGCGCCATAGTCCTTCCACAGTCCCTTCGCAATGTAGGAATTCTCAAACATCTCTTCAGTAACGCTTCCTAAAAGGCTTTTCACGGTATGCCTGATAAAAGACCTGTCTGATAAAAAGCAAATGGAGTTAAATTTTGTATCTCAGTATTTTCATAGCAGCTTTTATATATTTGATTAATGTGTTTTTTTTTTGTTTCGAGCATTATCTCCTTTCATCCGAAGTAATTTTTTATACATATGTATGTGGCCAAAGCTGGTGTATTTATTAAGAAGGAATTGGACATAATGTAGTTTCGATGGAATAAGGAAGAGCTAACAATGATGTCCATTTTATGTAACGTAAAATCTTATATAAAAATTACTTGTGATAAAAAAACCTACAAGATAACTTGTTATTTCTAAAGTACAGTTCTTATTAAACAAAACAAAAATTCTAAAATTTGAATACTCCTTTCACCTAGCTTTGTAGAAGAAGGAAACTTGGAAGGTATATCGGCCAAAAAATCTAAAAAAATAGTATACTCCTTTTACCTTTCCTTCCAAGGAAGGGAGTTTGAAAACTGTATCGGATCGAATCTATTACGAGTATAAGGAAGAGGTTAGGATTTTATGAACCCTCCTTTGGAAGGCAGGAAACAATTTTAATTGAAAAAAATATATAAGGTCTTGTAAGCCTTCTAGAAGGCCACAATTTTGCAGGCCTGTTGAATTTTATTGCTGGGTATTATTAAACATAAACATATTGGTAGACACAAATATAACAAGCAGCGTTGCCAGTTAAGCCTTTTTGACTTTTGGCCTCTAAGTAAATATACACAGCAAAAATGTTGATAGTAATGTAATGAGTTAAAATGCTAATGAAATAACTTTCACTACTTCTACTTTGGAATTTTAATCAATTACTATAATGTGGCGATGTCATTGAGGGCAAATACTTACCACAATGGGTTACAAATTATCAGTTAATAACAAACATAAACACAATTTAAAAAATTCATTTTGCTTTCGCAGGGGTTCAACTGCTTAGCGTCTGTATGATAGGCAGATACACTGCCAATAAGACAATAAATGGCTTGTTTACTTACTAGTAAGTAATTATGGTTGAAAAGTATGTTGTAAGGCAATGACAATAAATTACTAAGTTTTTACTGGGTATACATATAAAATCCATTTAATTAACGTTGTCCTCGCAAAGCGTGTTTGATCCACCTCAATTTACGTTTTTTAATTTCAGTTTCAACTGGCGAATGCCTTATCTCAGCCTATAGTTGGTGGTTACTGATTATGAGAATTTTGTAGAAGCAACGGTTAATAAAGGCTTGTAAAGCATTGAGATTCCGTTCTGCATTCCAGCTTTCACTGTCATAGATTGCCACCGATTTAACACAGCTATTAAATATGTTGATTTTCATTCCTCTGAATATATGATGTGAGTTCCAGACTTAATTGAGCAGACGAAAGGACTGCCTGGCCTTATTTATGCCATTCGACACATGTTCATTTGAGCCACCGGTTTTCTCTCAATATCATACTGCCCAGGTAGCACAAAGAATCAATGTTTTCCAGCTGATGGTTATTTAGCAGGAATTGCTGAGTGATGGCGGAGTTCGCATAACTTTTACTTTACCAGTATTGATCTTCAGGCCACATTTTAATGCGTCAGTTTCTATTGCTTTATGTTTGGACTTCATACCCTCGAACCGGTGAGACAGAAAGCAGATATCATCCGCATGGTCCAAGTCTTCAAACCTTCTGCTGAAGCCCTAAGTGATGACCCTAGGTGCTGTTATAGCCCTTGTCGGTATGTTTTCATGAAATTCATTAAATTATAGAGGGGATAGAGGACTGCCATGTTTAGTAGCTCCGTGAAGCACGCGGCATTTTGCATTATTATACATGCCCTGGATCAAAGATATGAGTTTTTTAGGAATACTCTTGCATATTAAAGAATTCCAGATTACAGAATGCTGAAGGGTATCAAAAAAATCGGTGAAGATTAAATATAGTGGAGATCGTCATTCAATGGACTGCTCTATTGTTATCCGAAAGCTGTTGATGTGGTCAAGACATGATTTGTAGGCCAAAATCCTGCTTGTTCGCTTCGGATTTCGTGCATCAGACCGTCGGATAATCGCTTGTGTAAAATATTGGCGATAACTTTGTTGACTATGCTAAGTAACATTATGACTCGCCAATTCATACATTCCGTAAAATTTCCCTTCTTGGGTATGTTAATAATCATGCCTTCTTCTAATTCGTCATTAACATTGCCAGAGATCCAAAAGTCGAACATCATCTGGTATATTAGTCGTGCGCTTATGTTAGGATCGACTTTAAGGAGTTCCGGGGAAATGTAATCGATTTTATGCATTTTGTTGTTTTTAAGACTTCTGATTACGTTTTAGATTTGGTCGACGCTTGGGGGGTCGGTTGGTATGTCATCTCATTCAATGTGTTCCGGGCAAGAACATGTTATACCATACGATGGTAAAGAGTTGATGCTCAGGAGAGTTTTGTATTGATCTACTCATATTTTGAGTTTTCCCTTTTTGGTTTTAAGTGGCTTCGAGCTTAATTTTTTTAGGCAGTTGTTTTGTCGCTCTGTAAAGGTCTTGGCTTCTGTTGGTCTCGGCTGCTCGTTGAGCATCTTCTGCGATGGCCTCAGTCCATGCACGTTTATCCTTCCTGGTGCTACACTTAGCATTTTTGTCTGCTCTGGTGTATTCTTCTCGCAGTCTTCGTTTCTCGCTGCGGGTTTTAGCTTTGTTTTGGATTTGCTTGCATAACTTTCATTCATTTATGAACTTCCATGTTTCGTCCGAAATCCACGGTTAGCTTTCTGGGTGTTTGTACCCGATGATTTCTTTGGCAGCGTTGCCAGTAGTTTCCTTGGCTATATGAAGATTTCAGAGCGTTAGCATATTTTTATCGGTGTGTTGAGTTATGCAATTTCCCTAAGTCAAATCTTCTCCGATCAGTATTTCGCTTGATTGATATAATTTTTAAGCGCAAAGTACCAATGATGAGCTGACGATCACTATTGCAGTTTGCAATGCGCTTCAATGCGATTGCCGATCTATGGATGATGTAACTTCTGAGAGATTACTATAAAAGTCCTCTTTTATTGCGATACCTGCTGTCTCTCTTGGGGCATAACATTGAACACATGTAAGGTTCCTAGCTCTCGTCCGAAATCTGACCGTTATAATCCTGCTGCAGTGCAGTTTCCAGTCAATCAGAGCATTACGTGCTTCCTTTGTTAGCAGAAATCTGACTCCATTTGAGCGAGGTTGGTTGGTTGATTTACCAGAATATAAAAGGGTCCAGCCAATCTGGTTTCACACAGTCCTATAAAAACCCAGTAAAAAATGTCCATGTTTTTTGAAGCACTAACGAAATAAAGCGCTTTATGATACGCTTCAAAATATGAGCTTGTTCAGAAGCTGTTTCATAGCGTCACAACAATGCAGAGTTTGAAGCGAGAAAAGTATTTGCTTTTTACTTATACAAAAGCTTCGTACACAAGCTATACAAAAAAGCTGATTTTATAGCGCTGATCGAAAGCAGGTTTTTCAGCGAGAATGAAGAGTAAGTTTATTTGACTTTCTTGGTGCCGTTTTGCAACAGTGTTTTTGGTCGAGGGATTGGTACGTTGGACTTCAAACCAGAAGGTTCTTAGTTAGATACTAGTTGAAGTTAAAATAACAAACATTGACTAAAAATATGAAATTAATAAAAATAAATAAAGAAACGAAATAAGAAAAGTTCAAAATGGCGTCAACGACGCCAATCCACATCGAACCATTTTTTTCATATATTTTCAGTTCTAGTGCTGAAAATGTTGATGATTTTCAGCGCTTCAAAAGCGCTTTTGTGAGCAAAAATGTAGTACTCCAATCCGGGAACTCGCCATACAAAAATCAGCAGCGATATCAGCAGGTTTGTCAGCGCTACTTTTATTTCACAATAGTAGAAACCTGCTTTATTGGAAGCAACTTTTTTACTGGGAAGCAGCTTATAAGTCTTCATTTCCTTGCAGAGTTGAGCAAGATGTATTGTTTCCATAAGCAATCGTACATTCCATAATCCAAATCGTGTCTGTTGTTTAAAGATAAAGGTCGTCGTCAAGTTATGGGGGTTATTTTCTTCCTTCGTTTCCGTTTCAGTAATCATTTACTTTAAGACGAGTAGCTGATTAGACTTCTGCGTCCGATTCTCGATCTGAGGCTGCCAGGTTGCCTCCAGAAAGGCAAGAGGGGTAAACATATCCTTTGTACCATGCATAGGATTATACCGCCGAAATTCGGTCATCAGAGCCTCGTTCGTTCTTCTTTGCAGTGTATAACACGTGCAAGTGATGTTGACATTTGGATAGTATAGGCTGTATAAGACATTCGTTCCCCTATAACTTTACTTTAGATATGTGGTAAATAAACACCATCATAAATAACATGAATTTGATTTTAATTCAACATGATTTTATTGATGATTTAATTTAAAATTTATTGGAAATTAAAATCATAGTCATGTTGATTTGAAGTGAAATATAACGTTGACAACAATTTTATTTTAACATTGAAAAAAAATTAATCAACGAGATTTGAGCTTAGATTATTAATTTTTCTTGTAAAATTAATATGAAATATTGCTAGTTTTACACCAGCAGCAGCAGGATATTTTCGGTGGTAATGCGAAGTTTGTCGAATATTTGTTGGGTATTAACATTTACACAACTCGAACATAAAAATAAACAACAACATTGGTATTTTTTCTGTGTGCATCGTAATATTTTAAAGTCTAGTTTCGTCCAGCTCCTGGCAACACTGATAGCTATTACATACGAGTACGTACAGATGTACATGCTTACATACGAATTAATATTATTCCCAAATAATATAGTTTCAATGCGGTCTTATGTGTATGTCACAGCACTCTGTGTTCTTTTATTTAAATACTATGCAATATGATCATTCCCGTACCATCCACATGTATACATTTTTGGCAAGAAAATTAACAAACTTTAACGTATTTTGAGAGTGTTTTCCGTTAAAGACATCCGGTATAAAACACTTAAGCGACATTTATTTATTACCTGGATTTGTAAATTCTAAAACCACTCCCGTGTATAAAATATAGAAAATGACAACTTGTAAGGAGACATTTATGGAGAATGTTTTCTTCGTTCTTTTGATTTATTTTTATGTTTGTATATAAGTTTATTTTCAAATAAAATGCATGCAAACATATTAACATTTAGGTATCATATTAGGCATATTGGATTACATTTTATGGATAGAGAAGCGAAAGTATACGATGTGCCAACAAATTTGCAATGAATTGTAGTAAGCAACAAATATAGTTATAAGAAAAAGTTAATAGAAAAGATTTAAAGAAACGTTCACATGATAACATTTTATGGTTTCATATTCATCAAAATAACAAATAATCGTACTTCCATGAACAAGTACTGCATAGGACTGCGTATACGTTATATGGGTGATTCTTTTCTAACTGTAGTATTTCATGTCCTGGACTGCGCTGTCTTACTGGTCATAATTATCAATATATATGAATGAATGTTTTATATTATTTCGGTCCTCGTGAAAACTTGCAATTATTCACTAAAATATAAAATACAAAAAAAACATTCTTCAATATTCTCTTGTATATAATAATATTTAACAGACACAGAAGTTTTTAAATTAATATATCTGCTTAATATTAAATGCCGCGCTATTACTTTTTGTTTTCAGATTTTGCCAACATTTTTTAATTCTAATTTGAGAAGCTCCTGTGCCATCTACCGCGAGATTATTGAAACAACTAGTAATCCATATTAAAACTAGGTCAACTAAGTAATGTTTGGATGTAACAGGGATATGAAACAGTGCAACGAGCTTGTGTTATATGAAATCAAAATTTTTAAATGTTTCGTCATAAGCTAGTCTGTCAGCTCTATTGGATTGCTTAAGTAATTATTCTGTTATTAATTTTAATCACATATTACGCATTTCTGAACTTATCACATCCCTTTATAACATGTTAGTTGGATATTGTCAACTTCATAGCCGATTAACTACAGTTGCCATTAAAGTTTAAAAATTTCAGCTTCGTGGATATCAGTTTCATGTGAAATATTATAAAAATATACTAATATTGTAAGCAACACGGTCAGTATACAATATGTCATAGCTAGTGCGACCATTGCAATATTAAAAAAAGGTCCAAAAAAGGTTTTTTAGAAAAATGTACCATTTCGAATTGAATTCAAAAATTTGATCATCATGCGCAAAATTTTACAGTTGCAATAAAATTCTCATGCACTTTAACTTTTACTATAAAATGGAATAAAAATTTGCATATAAATTTAAAAAAATTGAAATTTCAAAATGAAATTTAAAATTTGATCATTCGCAAAATTTTATAGTTGTAGCAAAATCCTTTTGCATTTTAATGTTTACTATAAAATGGAATAATAATTAGGGAAAAAAATTTAAAAATTCCTGTTTTAGAATTGAAAATTTTTTATAAAAAATGACAGTTGGAAAATAATCACCCATATACATCTTGTGAGGTATATGGAGTCCAACAGCTTACTTAGCGACCGTCAGTATGGCTACCGCAGAGGACGCTCTATGGCTGACATACTGGCATTCCTTTCGGAAAAATTGTGTCACTCCGTACACCATTTTAACGAGAGTAAGATATCTCTAAGGCGTTTGATAGAGTGTAGCATGCTGCGCTTTTATCAAAACTTGTTGCTTTTGGTGTTTAATGACTTCTCTGGATTTATATCTAGCTTTCTGAGAGATCGCACTATATGGGTTATTACAGATGGGATCTCATGCAACGAGTTCAAGATTAATTTAATTATGGGTGGCATAGGTATTAGGTATATTCTTGGCATGAAAGTCCAGTATGACGTTCGATGGACTGATCACATTTTTCAAGTCTCAAAAGAAGCATTCAAAAGCCTTGGTTTCTTAAGACGGTGTAAGATATACTTAACTCTATTAGATCTCCTTACTATTTATACCACCTATATCTGACCGAAAATGGAATACAACTCTTATGTATGGGCCGGTTCTTCAATGTCTATTTTGAAGTTACTCGACCGCGTGCAGGAGGGGGCGAAGAAGATCATCGGTGATAGTAGGCTAGCCAACTCTGTTGAGTCGCTTGAGTATCGAAGCAATGTGGGGTGCGTTTCGCTGTTTTATCAATACTACAATGGAATGTGTTCTGATGAAATCAGGGAACTGGTTCCCGAAAACCACTGTTTTTTGCAAACAACACGTTCTTCATTAAGGGCACATCTAATTGTGGTCGATACGCCAGTGAATCGCACTACGCATCATAGAGAGAACTTGGTCTTTGGCCGAACTGTTCGTATGTGGAATAAACTCCCTGCAGAGGTCTTTCCTGTCAGTTTCAATGTTGGAAGATTCAAATCAAACGTCAACAAACACTACTCTATTTATCACCCTTCCCACAACCAATTTTCCTAGTGCTGGTCCAAGAAAAAAAAACATGTGTATGCTTAAGCAACCTATAAGTAATATAACTTTTAATAACGTAGTTGACTATGAATAAAACACTTCCAGTTAACTTTTATGGTCTACCTATAAGCTAGATACGAGGTAATACAGAATTTTTAGAATTAAAAAGTTAAATAAAAGAATTAATATATCAGCTATTTTAAATTTATTTTATATAATCGAACAAGTTCGTAGATTCATATCCCATTAGAGGCCAGCATAATTTCAATTTATAGTTTTTATAAATTTGCACTGAGAATTTCGTAAATTTCGCATATTTTACGAACATCGTGCGTGGTGCGAAATAGCTTGCAAAGTACGAAAGTTTTCGTGTATTTGATGTAGTAATTTATTTCGCTGAACAACCTAATTGGCTCTATACTTAGCTTTAATCTTCTGCAATAAAAACAAACATATTTTTATAAAGCTTCGTTGAATAGTGAAGCTCTATTTTAATCAAATTGCTTAAAGTCAATTTGAAGATTTAATTCTGCAAATTGTATCCTAAAATTAACACATACACTTTCTTCTAGGATTACAAACACATTTAAGAACTGTTCGTATGTTCACAAATAAAAAAATTTATGAATAACGTACCAACGACAGGATGCTACTGTGTGAATCGTCACTAAATGTCATCAAGTGAAAGATACTTTTGTAAGAAAAAGTTGAAAAATGTTTATCAACATTTTGGTGGAAATGCTAGAAATAAAACAACAGTAAAAACAATCCTTAAAAGTACACCAACAACAATAGGAAAAAAAATTTTTAGAAAAGATGCAAAAGTATATGATGCTCTAGGAAAACCTATATGCTCTTTAGAAATTTTAGGTGCAAAAAATTTTGTAGTTAAAAAGTTTTTTCTTTCCATCATATGGAAGAAAAAAAAAACGCTAAAGAAAACCAACACAAAAGAATACTCGACGAAGCAGGAAAAATAAATAGTTTTAAAAATGCTAAGGAATGAGATTAAGCATATACAATATGTTGGTTGGTTTACGTGGCTGCCTAGTAAGCGCAAGTATTCAAGTAGAATCAATAAGATTCTCTTTCGAGAGACCTCTCCACTCGTCCGTCACCACTCGTCGGACCCCTCCACGTATTGCTCCTAGTCCATATCTTGGATTCGGTAGTAAGTACTAGATCCAACCCGTCACAATGAGTTATCTGATCAGTTCAACTAGGCCAAACTTTGATAGTCCTGATATGTGCAAGGCCGGGCACTCGCAAAGAAAGTGAAAGACTGTTTCTTTTTCCCTTTGATATGTGAAGCTACGGCGGAACGCATTCCTGCTAGTATTTCTGCCTATCGCCCAGTTCCCCGTCACTATTGCAACGAGCATCGAAATGTCCCTACGGTTTCTGTTCGTTAGTTGCGATATGTGCTCATCGTTTTAATAAGGCCAAACCTTCTTAGCTACCTTACACAACTTACGTCACCTGTCTTTAGCTTTCTGCTATTTATATATGAAAATATAGTTTCTAATAGTGCCAAACGGCATGGCTACCGATTAAGCAGTGGAGGCGTCTATAGCAGTGCCAGCTCTAGCCAGCTCATTCGCCTGTTCCTTACCAGGGAAGTTGCTATGTGCGGGAACCCAGATGTGGGTAATGTCAGCCTAACCACCTAACCTGGATAGCACATTCTTACCTGGCCAACTAAAGTATGATATGTAGTATGTGACCTAAGAGACAAAAGTGCTGCTTAGCTATCGACGAATATGCCGATTCTCTCTTGTATAATCCTGTCAATCAACACCTTGCCCACCTCCTTTATAGCCAATATTTCAACCTGAAATACACTGGTTTCTTCTAGAAGTCGGAAGAAGAGTCTTACCCCAAGGTCATTTGAGAAGACTCCAGAGCACAAGCCGCAGATCATTCTTGCACTCTGTATGTACTATTTTACATTGCTATTTTTGTGCAAGTCAAATGTTTGCTGAAGCAGATTACATGGTGAGAGATTGTATACTTCAATTGGAGTCATCAAGTTACCTCTAAGAATATACTCCACCGTCTCTTCGTGCAATTCGCAGAGTCTACATAATTTGGTCATAAAGTTGCCAATGATAAAGTAGAGTCGTAAGAGACCGCGGTGTTCGGTAATCAATCCTATAGTATTAGTAATATAAAGTATTTTTGTCTATTAAAAGTAACGTTTGGGATCATTTAAAACCGTTTCTTATCTCAGACCTTGAAGGGCTTCTCAATGGGGATCTCATTCCATCTGAGCCCTGGAAGTGTTCTGGCCTTTGACATATCCACGTGATATGC
Source organism: Panzeria rudis (assembly GCA_956483635.1). Taxonomy (NCBI): domain Eukaryota; kingdom Metazoa; phylum Arthropoda; class Insecta; order Diptera; family Tachinidae; genus Panzeria; species Panzeria rudis. The sequence goes on from OY101447.1 coordinate 142,102,177, forward strand.
CAAAGAAAGGTTTCGGTCCTATAAACTTATGTTGTACTCCTATATTGGGTAGACAATCATTTTTATTTTGATCTAATCTTCTACTAATAAAATTATTAAATTTATCAGCAGCTCACGTTTGTCAATCAATACCCTTCCCGCCTCCATTATAGCCAATGGTTCAACCTGAAATACACCTGGTCTCTGGTAAATCGCCCTATTAGTAATATAAAGTATTTCTTGCCCATTTAAAAGTAACACTTTGGATAACGTAATAAGCCGATTTTCTTGTCTTAGACAATTAAGAGCTTCCCAATGGTGATCAAATTCGATCTGAGCCCTGGAACTATTCTGCTATTTGACATATCCACGTAAAGTGCAAAAGAAGGTTTCCGATCCAATAAATCTACGTTGGGCTCTTATGTTGCCTAGGCAATCATTTTTATTTTGATCTAATCTGCTAATAAAAAAAAATTCAGAATTTTTTAACAGCTCGCGTTTGACTTATCTCAACCCTTTAAATTGTACGATACTAAATGTGGCAGCAAACAATTTGGAAATAAGGTGGTAACTGTCAAACGCCTTATCCAAGAACTGCATTTACTAATGCTTGTGTATGTGTTTATGTTGAACTCTTATTTGTTATTGCTGCTGCATATACGATTGTGTTTGTATGTCAGTAGTATGCTGTTGGCAATATTGTTGTGAAAGTAATGATTCCGTTAAGGGGAAATACGTTTTACGCGGAAACTGCATTGACAGTCACAAAATTTCCGGTGATCTCGCATGATTTAAAATGCGGTAACTAAATTTGAAACTAAATGTATTCGTACATTTCTATCTTATAGTTTTCTTTAGTTAACGCTTCAATGTTTATGTGTTTGTGAACAAAGCGTACATACATATCTGCAGATAGTGATACTATTTTGTTGAAAACTTTTATATAGTAAAATTTCCTTAGATTTCTTAGCAGAAAAAGTTTAGTTTTTTAATTTATATTTATTTCCCTAGTTTTTTTTTCTATTTTCTTTCTTTGGTAAAAGTCCTAATATTTAAGAAATTTTAACCGCGACATTCAACACAACTGTCTCTTTTAGATTTCAGGTTTATTCCTATGATATGCTTTATTTTAAAAATGCCTTTCTTTGCTTGTCTTTTCTATGTAGTTTCTTTCGACATTGGTTGAAATTTTGTGAATTTTAAAATAGATATGCGGTTTGTATTCTTGATTTGTTTGATAGTTTTTAATATATGTTCTTTTCACAAATGCCTTCCAAGGCATTTATACTAGTCATGGTATCATTGTGTACTTAGCCACACTCCATTTCAGTGGTTGTTTGAGTGATACTCTTCTTTAAATTTTCACTGACATATTTATCTCCTGCTCATGGGTTTTAACAATTAATTATGAATGCATTCTTATAAAAATTAAGAAACTATTATACTTTTATATAAAATGGCATGAATTAATAATGTATAACAAAGAGACTTTAATTAATTATGGCCACAATTAAAAATCGCAATTTAATATTGGAAAATTTTCTTTTATTTTCATTTGACACACATTAAGCATCAAATTGATAGATTTAGAAAAGATGGATAGTAATTAACTGAAGTCATTGTCTTTCCTTACACATACGCCCGATATCATTGCTACACATTGCGAAATATATGGTAATATTGCACCACAAAAATATTATGCATATATACGATATACACGAAAAATACAAAAAAAAATTTTTCAGCTTAATCGGGCTACGAATTCACATTCTTCATATATTCAGGCCAATACCCTACATATTGAGCCATTTTATACTTATACCTCTAAGGCTAAGAATTGTGCTTAGTGTGGTTACACTATTGCTAGCAAAATACGTAACGCTTTTTTTTACAAATTAAGAAATATTTAGGTTTTAAAGGATTTTGGTTCTCGTTGTTGTAACAGCTCTGCTGTTGTCGAAAAACCTTTGCTGTAATTAAATAGGGACGAATTGTTATAAATAGGGACTAACTAGTGCTATTAGATAGTAAGTGGGAGCTGGAGAAACCATGCCACCTCAGTTAGCTCTGCAGGACTGAGGAATGTCGATAGATCTATTTGGGCAGTTGAATAAATGCTCAGTATCGTGCGGGCATTGGATACAATTTTGGCATCGATTTTAGAGACATTGTTGCATCTTTAACTATTAATGGTTTTAGTGACCCTTTGTTGATGCAATATTTTCATAGCGTTTACAATGAACATTCTGTCATCGGTTGCGATGGCGTTTCTAATGTCGTCGCGATAGTACCAAATGTCCTTTCGGATGTGCCTTAGAGAGGGTCCTGCATTTCTGTAATGCTGTGGGATGTCAGACGGACTATTGGCTTTGGATACAATTTGGGAATCGATTTAGAGTACCGGGGACTACACGTTCTTGAAAGCAGTAGATTTTACTGATCTGGCCGCATCTCAGTAGTCCCAGGGTTGAGCGGGATTGTCTAGGCAGTTACAGCTCACTGTCTGAAATCATGATTGGATGGGTATTAAGGAGCTTGTTGCATCTTTAACTATTAATAGTTACAGTGACCATTTGTTGATGCAATATTTTCAAATCGCTCGCAAACAACATTCTGTTAACGTCGGATGGAATGGCTTTTCTAATGTCATCGCGATAGTACCAAAAGTCCTTTCGGATGTGCCTTAGAGAGTGTCCTGCATTAAAATTTTATGATTAGGGTGGGTTGGCAGGTGGCATGTCATCAGGAACTGCATTATCAGCAGTATATTGTCCCATCTAACTGGCACCATTAATGTGGCCTCATGTAGATGTTCAACACTGGTAATTTTTTGACATAGCAATGCAGAGTTTATAGTTCTAGGTAGTTTGCAAGATTTACCATGGGGGTGCATATTGGGACAGAATAATTTAAGAAGAAGCGAGCGACCAATAGCTTTATACATCGCTACAATTATCTTTTTATTCGTAACCAAAGAGGTGACAGAAAAAGCTTTCAGGACCTTGTTTCAGGATTTCGCTTTTTGGTTTATATATATTGAGTGCGACGTCAAGTGAAGGATGCTATCAAAGACTAATCGTAGTGCTTTAGGGCTACACACCGTAGATTTATACCTGGCTTCGACGGAGATGTCTAATTCTATCCTTACTGCCATAGTCCAAGAAGTGAAAAGGGATACTATCGACTTTTAGGGTGATAGTTTCAAGTGACGCTACTTCAGAAAATCTGTAATGGTGGAAAAATAGGAATGACATGTTGGTGCTTATATCAGAGATGTTCATCTGAATGACATGATGGCATAGTCATCGGCGTATGACAGCAGCGATATATACTGAGGAGTGGCGGGTATTTTAGCAAAATAAATATTAAAGACTGTCAGTGACAGTACTCCTACTTGTGAAATGCCTATTTTTATCTTGCGGTAGGTTGATTTTTGGCCTCAAAACTTTACAAACGCTTGCCTTCCATTGATGTAGTTTGCAATCCAGCGTTTAATGTCGTTGGGAAGACTCTAGTTCATAATGCCATTTATTAGCAACGAATGATTAATTGTACCAAATGTCTTAGACAAATCAAGTTTGGTCACAGTTGTGTAGCTATCAAATTCAATATCGTCGTTGTGGTAGGGGCTTTATGAAAACATGCTGACGCATGGCAAGCGGTAACTGCTCTGTCTGGGATGGCAACAGTAGTGCTTCCAAAACCTTTGATACAAGTGGTAGGATAAAGGTAGAGCAATAGGAATTTACATGTATAACGGGTTTGTCTGGTTTTTGATTCGGGGTGATCCTTGCAACCTTCCAGATATCTGGAATCACCAGCTGGCAGATCGAGAGGTCTAAAGTTCGAGTGAGAAAAGCCAATGCTTCTGTGCCAAATTTTTTCAACATTAGCATGGATATGCCATCAGGTGAAATGGCTTCAGAGGGCTTTGTTTTGGAGGTCATGTACTCAACTTTAATAAAGGAAGCAGTGTCTCGTTACGGCAGAACATGTTAGCAAGTTTTTTTAGCTTCCGTATACTGTGTGTTTTTGAAGCCGATAGCTGCAAGATTTTTCCGATAATTCGAAATAGATAGAATTTCCACGGTTGACCATAGCTTTTTTTGGGTCCACAAAACAGTGGTTGAAGTTGGCATTTGTTACGGCGGTGTTCATTAACAGATTTGTTATATGCGCCGTAAGCTCTTTTATGCATTTATCAGCCGGGTTAGAGGCACGCAAAAAATGGACTTGTTTTGCTAAGCATGCTGCACTAAATAGAATTTTAATAGCTTAGAACGCTGTCACTGTATTATTAAATGTATTGAATGAAGTATTTTCATTAAAACTTGCTATCGCTTTTCCGCAACTTATCATTCTGAAAAATACTTTCTTTAAAATTCTTATACGATTATCCTATTACTATCCGTATATGATTCTTTACGCTACAATCGTAAATGCAGTACTTACTGTAGCTAAATATTTTTAAATGTGTGTATCCGTGAAGTCCTACTCTTTTTCATTTAATTTATTGTCATCGGTACATTTTCAAATAACATTTTAGAAAATTAAAACTTTCAAAAGCATTTTTGCTACTCAAAAGTAAAACATTAAATTACTTTTATGTGCTTTCGATCGCTTTGATAAATATTCTCTACCTGAAAATGATATGAAATAAAAACAAACGAAAATAGAACATAGTTAAGGAAGAAATAAAGAAACGCATTTTGCAAATACTTAGTTTTAATTATTTTTCCTTTTTTTTATTTTCCTATCTTGTATACAAGTTCACGAATCTAAGGGTTAGTGTTACCTTAACTGTTGTTCTTTTTTAATTAAATATTTTAAATATTCTATGCTTTCTAGGTCAAGAAAAATAATAGCACACTTCCGTAAAAAGATAAAAGCTAATAATTAACAAAATTTAAGTGTTAAATTCTTTTTGCTTTGGGAAATTAACTTGCCAGTGGTCCAACAGTGAGATAAGAGTTTAGATCTTAAATTAGAAATCAATTTAGAAAATAAGTTGCTTAAGAAAGAATAGCATTTCTTCTAAGTGTTTCTCTTACATTACCATCAATTTTAAAAATTTACGAATTAATTCAAAAGCAAAGAAATGATAAATGCTAAGAAAGTTAATACACATGTTATTCTTTCATTAAATTAGTATACAAAAATTATTGGGTCGTTAACTAAAAGTAAAATTCCATAAGCCAATGGGTATTTCTAATGGGTATTGTATTGGCTAGGAATAATGTAAAAAATTGAGACAGAATCAAAATTTACTGGCCATAAATCAGACATTTCTAAGCGGGCGATAGGAATAAAACTTCACATGGTACCATTTTGGTTTATATATTGAATACGAACTCTCAAAATTTTTCAGGAGCGGAGCTATAAAGTCCAAAAATAGGCCAGGTCGGTAATAAAAAATGTTTAACGCTTGCCATAATTTTGTTTCTCATCCGATTTTAATTTTTTATATATTATATTACTTATTAAGATAAGAAATACATTGATCCAGTATTTTCCACATATCGAATCTAAATATCAAACCGACTTTTTTAAATTTTCTTTTGTTAGTTAAAGAAAAAAATCTTTAAGGAATTTATTATTTGAAATAAATTGCTGGGGTTTAAGCATTGTCTATAATATGCATTTAACTAATTGGTGCTTTACCAAATCGTTAGTAGACTACAAAAACACAATTTTAAACAAACCCTTTATCTTATGTACAGACTTTCAAAAACCATTTGATAATTCACAAATATGTAAATGATTTTCAAAAATAAACATAGTAGGCTTTGGAAGTTATACAAAACCCAGCAAATAATTTGTATTCGATATGAATTTATTTTATTTTTCTACACCTTTTTGCATTTATTTTGAACTTAAAACAAGTCCAATGTATAATTTTCTATGTATTTTAACATGAACTTCTTAATTATTCACTAAAAAATTTCAAATAAATTTAAAAAAATATGGATAACACTCAATGGATTTTTTTATTTTTATTTATTTATTTTTTTTGAATACATGATATATTGATGAAACTTTTTGCAATATAATACTATTTAATAAAGTTCACAAAACTTTTAAATATCTAGAATTACTAACCTAACCTGTTATATTAGTGTATATTGTTAATGAAATTATAATAATTGAACTGAGTATTGATGCACACTAAAGAAGCGTAACGCTCAATACACAAGACTGCGGATCATGATAATTAAAAACAAAATTTATAATTTTCAATATTTTTCTAAAATTTTATTTGTAAAAGAAGAGAAGCAACTACAAATATTGTAAAACCGCTATAAATTTAATTTCGTCTTTAGAAAAATTCATACTTTCCTAATGTTGAAAATCAACAGCATTCATTACGGACACGCTATTGGTATGAAGAGAGTATAAGCAGTATTTTCGTTCTTCGTTTTTTGGACATAATGGACAGTATTAGACAAAAAATCGTATGTATATATATTTATAGTATTTTAAATCATACTAAAGCATTTTTCACTTTAAAACGTATACGTTTATGAATCCAAATTGATTATAAGGCTAAGGTTCCTAACGTTTAATTCTGAAAGAATTGAGCATGATTAATACTTTTTTTTAAAGAGAAGTAACACCGGCAATTAATGCCTACCAGTTATTTAATTAATGTGTTACCTTCTTTGGGAAACGGATAGTTTTTGTTTTGTTCGGGTGAGAATATGAGAGACCAAGGTTTGAGGTGAGTGTGTGTGGGATTTGGGGGACCAAATAAAAGTATTAGGAATTTAGTGTCACAGGTAGCGAGGGCGAGTAGTGAATGTCCACCTTGTTCAGTCTCCCAATTTTTTTCTGTAAATTTCAATTGTTCATGTCTCTGGGATACAGCTGCGGGTTGGAACCTGCCCTTGCAGTGCGATTGAACTAGTCGGCTTCGCAGCTGTAGTGCCAACTTAGAGTCACGTACGTGAAGTGCGAGAGAGATAGAAAGCTTAGTTCATTGACAACTCTGCTAGTGTTGCAGCCCGTCTTGTGTCAAGTAGTGCCATTAATTTGTTATGTCATTGTTATGATGGAAAATCGTTCCAAATTGAGCCATTAATTTGTTTAAGCTGTGTAGCCATTTATTACTTATTTTACTTCGCGGTTCTACTACAGCACTGACGAAGGAGGGTGCCGTAAATTGCTTGGGATATGTTAGTATTAATCGCTGCCGATATTGTCAAAGTGATCAGTGCTATTCCTTCATCACTTTAAAAGTCCCACAACAACCAACAAATTAAGACGCAAATGCACATCGGAAAATATTCATGATGTTGTTGGCTTACCTGAAAATAGTCTTGAACTCAAGACCTCAGGGTTTGTAGTCAAATGCACTAACCACTTAGCCAACAACGAACAACGAAAAAGCTAACATTAATTTAATTTTATGTTACGAAATATTTTACTATAGTTTCAACAGACACCAAAAAAAAACATTTTAAATAAGGACCAACTAATACAAAATAAATTCCATTGGAACATATAAAAAATGTATATTAACCTGAAAAATATCTATCTCAGAGTTCCTAAGAAAGTTCCAAAAAATGCAAAAAAAAAATAAATGTTTCCTGATTTTGCCCATAAATTCCATATTGGGTCTAAAGCCCATAAAATGCTTTGGCAAACTAATGGATAAACAGGATAATTTCTGCAAACGTTTTTTTTATTCAATGCTGTTGGATTTTTTAATATATGGGCTAAAAACAAAACTATGCTGCATAACAAGTCGAATTTGGAAGGGTCAAGTGCAAACCAAAATTTTTTTTCAAACCTTTAAATAAAAAGATGTTTGTTGATATGTATTAATAAAATAAGTAGACAACCACCTTTTGAGTCAACATCTGTTTTTTGTCGCTTAAATTTATGAGTCAACAATAGCTGAGTAGGTCAAGTTCCTGTCTTCACATGTGAGCGAGCGCATGTTCGTATCCCAGGTGGGTCAAAACAATAAAAAATAAATAAAAATAAAATTTAAAAAATATAAATAAAACATAATGCGTATAAATTTTTTTTCATTTTAATTTGTTTATTTGACTATTTCTTTTTTAGCTTCAAGTAAGCCAAACATTAACTAGTTAATTGATGTGACAATGTAAATATATATATATATATATATATATATATATATATATATATATATATATATATATATATATATATATATATATATATATATATATATATATATATATATATATATATATATATTTGCAAGGGGTACCCCTTATTTTTTTACTTTTCAAATAAAAATAAGTAGTTATTTGATTTAAATTGTAAGTAGTTGCAACTTAAAGCCTCATATACATTTTTGCCTACCAATAAGCAAAGCTCTTGCTGGGTTTATTCAAATCGGGCAAGTTATAGTGAAATATACTATTCTGCCTGGTGGAAATATAAGTCATGCCATTTAAAAAATTTGTACGTGATAGAAAAAAATGCAATACATAAATTGTTTTATAATTTTGAGGACCCATCCGGAAATATGATGAAAAAAATACAAAAAATGCTCTTATTTATGGATCTATTGAAGTTTTCAAAACTCGAGCTAATCGGAAATTTATATGGTGACTTTCGAGTTCAGCAAATAAAAATACCTAAGGCTTATCTATTCTGATCTCCGCAACTTTCGAAAAGCTCATAATTAATGCGTTATGCTATTAGAGATAAAAGCTTAACGAAACATGATATTATTAAAAGACTACAAGAGCTTAATAGACACACAAATTTTTTGAAATAGCGCGGAAAAAGACAACAATAAAAACCGTTAACAAATACTACATCCCCGAAGTGTCCTGTTTTTGGACTGTACAGTTCCGTTACTAAGCAGTGTGGAAAGCTAATATTTTCAGGTAAGATCGAACTATTAGTTTAGAAATGATTGATTTATTTTCATAATAAGTTAATTCTGCCCCATTGTGCATCCCACAGTGGCGCTTTACAAATTTTAGCAAAACTTTTGGGAAAGTTATAAGTATTTTTGTAATAGATCCTTATTGAACTTAATGAGAGCCTTTTGTTTTGTTTAATTTTCATATTTTTACAGCCTGTTTCACGATGTCAAACGAACGAAAATATCGAAATTGTTAACAAAAGAAACTAAATTGCATCCCATTAACAACATACTCAGTAAACAATTTTCATGTTTTTTGAAGCACTGGGGCAATAAAGCGCATAATAATACGCTTTAAGAGAAGGCCTTATTGCAGAGCAGAGAATGTATATGAAAGAAACTATAAAAAGCAGATTTTCACTGCTGATACAGTGAAGGTTTTTAAGCGAGAAAGTTCCATATACTTACAGTTTTAGTGCCGAAAATGGTGATGATTCTCAGCGCTTCAAAAAGCGCGTTTTGTATCAAAAATGTAGTACTCCAAGCCGGGAACTCGCTATACAAAAATCAGCAGGTTTGTAAGCACTACTTTTATTCTCTCTTAGTAAAAACCTGCTTTATTTGAAGCTATTTTCTTACTAGGAAATTTATTCAGTTACATATTTATTTAGTAAGCAAATAAATAAATAAATAGATACATAAAACCGATTAACAGTAGGATACAAATCAGTTGTTTTTCGCATTGAAATCCAGCGAATGATAAAATTCAGCAGCGTGCGATGGGCCGTTAATTTTAGGTTATATTGAACCAAGGGATCACAGAAAGTGTACAATAGTGAGGTACTCACTAAAAAATACAAATTTTTCATGACAGCCATAAAGAATGTTAATATTTTACCCATTTTTGCTTTTATCAAGCACAAACACTTGCAGATTCATTTTTGATAAATTCAGAAGCACAACGCAATACGAAATAAATGTAAAAACAACAGAAAAAAGTTAAGGAAACAACCTCGAGCAATTTAACTAATTTATTCCGGTGTAGTAGCTATATACCGTTGTCAACTAATACAACAAATAACGACCTGACGTCTTTGCAATTAGCAGCAAGTAAGACCAGGCATACAAAAATAAAAGCTTAAAAGAAAACGAAAAAGTTCCGCAAAAAACTATGAAAACCAACATAAATAAATGAAAATGATATGAACGTGACAACCGCAAAACATCTACTTTTACAATAGATTTTACATAAAGCACAAAACTGACAAAGGAAACGAAATGGTATGAGTACAAAAAAAAATCCTTTCAAAAGCTACTTTTAATTTTGCTATTTTTGGGATTAAAAAACAAAAACAGCAGAAATACTATCAATCTGGAATAGCCAGAAGACGACAAAGATCATAGTTCGTTATACGACAACAAAACAAAGTACGCAAATATGTAAAAAAAGGCTCATCAAAATCAGATGGATAGAAATAGGTAGAACTTCACAGACACTTGTTCATACTACACACAAACACACACACACACAAATTTAGTTTAGTATGAGATAAAGTTAGAAAAAGTTTGAGGATATTTTCAACAATAATTTTTAGAGCATCGAAGCAAAAAGTGTGAGTTAAAGAAAACATACAAATGTTCATTAGTTACAATATTTCAACATAGTTTTGCACAAAATATGAATCCTTTCATTTACTATTTTACGTTTTTATTTTTCATTATGTTTGCTGTCAGCTCTCTGGCTGCCTTCAAGATGTTTCCCAGTAACAACAATGTTTGTAATTTTTTTCCTTTCACTCGTTCATTATTTATTTAGCTTCTTTTTAAAAAAAATTTCTGTAAATTAATTGTGAGTTTCAGCATACTTGCAATAAAATGAAGCTCTTAGGTTATGTTAGTGGGGACAGAAACAAAATTATCAACAAGCACAAAATACCCTTAAAACTTTGATTATTTAACAAGTTTTTTTTAAGAATATTCGTTTCGGTCAGACAGAAGACTAAAAGAAAAGTTGATTATATCTTTATTTAATACACCAATGACCCTTTTTATATTAAGGATCTTTCAACATGTCAGCAGTTATTATTTAAGCTTTCCTTAAAATCATTTCTTATATATTCCTCAATATGACAAAACTTGTATGTTCAAGTACGGACACCGATAGACAGAAGTTTACAAAAACTGGTAATATTAATTACTAAAAGGTATACTATATATGTATTGTCTATCGTTTTAAAAGTTTTATTAGAAATTTACATACTTTCCAAGTATTGGGAGTAAATTAACCCAAAATAGTAAAATCTTTATAAATAACTCAAACACTCAAATAATGCATGATAGTTATTCTAAGTGAAATCTACTGCGATATGGTAGCTGTTCATCTCAGATGTTGCTCAAACTTTGTGGAAATATTCTTTAGGGCCCGAAAGGAAATAGTTTTTGGAAGCACCATTCACGGTCCTCGCGAAATACAAAAAAAAAAATACAAACATGTTGGTTTTTTTTTGTGTGCGGCTTCAGCTGTTAAGTCTTTTATAGTTTTAATTAAAATTAAGAAATGGTAATTTCTGTGGAAAAATAAAAAATTAGCGTAATTCATGTCAATTTAAAAGAGTAGCAGGATGTAATACGATGCACTGTGGGGCAGAATCAGAATATTTGGAATAAAAATCAGGCATTTCTAAACGCATAGTCCAATCAATATAAAATTTCATATTGGCATAGCAGATGAGCATTCCCGATTATGTTTTAACTATTAGCTCTTCATATTGCTCAGGACTGGAGCTATGATGTCTCCAAATAGGGAACTTCGGCTATGTAAAATTTTTACCACTTGCCCTTATTTAGGGTTCCGTAAGCTAAAAGTGTAAAGGACCCTACTGCTTTCGCTACGCTGTCCGTCTATCTGTCTGTCTGGAAATTATCAAAAACGCTAAAAATAAAAAAAAACCAAATTTAAAAAAATGTCAAAAGAATTATCGCCAAGATGCAAAAAGTATTAAAGGAAAAAAGCACCAAAATATACAAAAAAAAACGCTAAAACGCAAAATGTATCCAAAATTAAAAAGATCGCCAAAAAACTAAAAACCGCCAAAAACCGAAAAAAGTCGTCAAAATGAAAAAAGCACTACAATATAAAAAATTGCAAAAAACTAAAAACATCATTAGAAACGAAAAAATCGCCAGAAATAGAAAAAATCAGCAAAACGAAAAGAACGCCAAGACCAAAAAAAAAGCGTGAAAACTAAAAAATCGCCAAAAACCAAAAAAAAAACGCAAAACGAAAAAAAATCGCTAAAACTAAAAAATCTCAAAACACCGGAAAAAGTCCCTAAAATCGAAAAAAGCTCCAAATCTGAAAGAAGCGCAAAAAACTAAGATAAATCACTAAAACTAAAAATATCGTTAAAAAGCGAAAAAAAACGTTAATTGCTAAAAACGAAAAATCCCAAAAAAAACGAAAAAACTTAAAAATTAAATAAAACTATATTAAACAAAAAATCAAAGCGAAAAAATATTTCAATATGAAGAAAGGGCAAAAACGAAAGGGGATATATGTGTATTCGTACGGAACCCGTCAGGTACGAGCCAAAGTCGCACTTTACTGAATTTTTTGTTATTCATCCGAATTCAAAAGGAAATACGTTAATTACGTTTCTAAAACCGTAAACAATTTTTTGTAATTTTAATATTTTATGTATAGCACCACCATTTAAAATCTGATCTCATCACATAGCATATTATTGTTTATAGCTTGACTGTGGTTTAATTTTTTCCTCAGGTGGCTTCTTAATCCGACATCGGCATCCTTGCCTCCTATAATCATATTTACATGTTCATATATACTTAAGTATAAAATCAAAAAAAAAAGTTTGTCTTGAGTAGAACAAAAATCAGAAAAACGGGAATGAAGAAAAATAACCCGACGGCAACGCTGGGAAAGTGCACCTTAATATCAGCTTGAGAGTAATTTATTTCTCGTATTCATTTTTCACGAAAAAGTTGTATATATAAAAATTAAAATCACATTCAACAGAGCCACCTGACAAGTGGTGATAAGCAAATACACGTGAGCACTAACGATGGAAGTGTAGCGGCTTCCGAAAGTGGCGCTACTGTCTTCTCCTGTGTACGTTGAAAAATTAAGTTGATGTTAATTTTTCCCTTGTTCCTTGGAATATTAATCATGCCTAATTCTTTCTGAATATAACGCTACGAACATTAGCCTAACAAAAAAATTTTCACCAGCCACCCCCTATAGTAAAAGTTACAACAATGAAGTTTCCAGAACTTTAGAATTTTTTCCTACGCCCCAAAACAAAACTTTTTTAATCTTTTATATACAGCGCTGCCATATTAAGTCGTTGCATAAAGTTTGAGTGTGGCTTAATTTTTTTTCACGGGTGGCTTGCTAATTCTACATTAAATTCTGGGCACCATTTATGCCATCTCGGACCCTTCCTTTCCCCAAAAGTGCTGTATTGTTGAGCGTGACAATTGTTTTTTTCCTTATTTATAATCGTTATATAGAGATATCTTTTATTCTGGGTGTTGACTGCTATAACTTTTTTTGGATGGAGACCGAACGGGTCTATTGTACACTTACCTCTTATAGCTTGTAAGTTATACTCATTTGAAACTTTAAATTTCTCAATTTTTTTAAGCTTTGGTCCAGTATTTTTCAAATATCGGATACAAATATCAACCGAGTTTTAAGAATTTTTCGCTTGTTTACTTAAGGAACAGAAGTTAAAAGCGTTCAAAAAAAGTTTTTAAGAAATTTGGCCGTCGGAGTTGAAAAATATTAAATTTTTATATTTAAAAAAAAAATTTTAATTTTCGACAACTTTTGTAAAAAAGAGCACCATCACTCTTTTATTTATAAAATAAAAATCTTTTGGAACGTACAACAAATGTATGCATATCTTAAAGGTATTTGCAGACACATAATTAAATTTCCTATTTTACTTCGACCTGGGCCCTTCGAAATATGACGTTTTTTATATTAAAACTCTTTTTTATTATTTTTTTTACATCCATAATTTGCTGTTTAACAAGGAGTTGGCGTTTTATACTAGATAAGTACATATATTGAAGCAAATGGGCGGCGTAGCAATATCCCAAAAGAGTTAAATTTGTGAAAATGCGTTCAAAGTTTTAAAAATTCTCGCAGGTATGTATCTAGCCGGTATTAAGGTTTTTATTGTATTTTACTTCTGTTTAGATTAAGATATGTTTCTGGAAAAATTTTTTAAATACATATCTGTGTCGTTTTATCATAGCATTCTAAGTCTAAAAATCGTGTTTGGAAAATGGATTGAAACTAAGGGTGGATTGTAAAAGGGTGAACCAGAATATGACCTTAAATAGATTTTGATTTAACACGACTTAAGATGTTATGCTAAAACAACACAGATATTAAGGAATATTTTTTCTTCATTATTTTAAAAATTTTGGTTGACTACGTTGCATTAAATGATCGATATCTATTCGTGTATAAGCATCTCCAGAGTTTCTCTCTAAAGTTGCGTAACATAGAGACAGTGGCTAAGCCCAACTATTTTAATTAATTATACGTGATGTAAAATGCATAAAACTTTTTGAAAATAAAAGTCATAGTTAAACGTATTGACGGCAAAATGTTCTTTTCTTTATTTACTTTTTCTTTTGTTTTCTTTTCTTCTAGAGCTTGTTTTCTTACTCATACCTGACAAACAAAAAAGAAAAGCTCAATTATCGTTATGTTATAATTGAAAACATTTTTAAATGACAAAGACGTGTTAATGAGTGTACGTAAAGAGGATATATTCTTAGATGAATATAAATATTTTTTCTTTTTGTAGAAATGAAAGACACAAAATTTATTTGCTTTATTTTAAACGAGCTCCAAAGAGGTGAAGAGATATGTGAAAAAGCAGCAATTAATTTATGGGAACATTAATTTTTCTTTAAATATTTTTCTTTTCTAATCGACTTCAAAAAAGAAGGAGGTTATCAATTCGTGCGTATTTTTATTTTTGTAGGCGCATAACTCTTTCCATTTTAAAAATTAATTATTGTTTCGAAAGGGTTTGCTTGCAGGTGGGTCCCATATTTTTTCGAAAATCGGAGGAGAAAATTCACTTCCCCCAATGCATGACTCCGTCATTTGTCAATAGATTTTCCAGCAATTTCAGCAAACTTTTAACTCTTGCCTCGTAAAACACGAAAGACTATAAAAAATTAAACTGAAAAATACATAAAATATAGAAATGCAAGTAAAAATTAACATACATACATATATTCATACATATATACAGCTTTAAAATTTCACATAAATATAGAGAGCATTCAAATTGACATAGTTTTAGGATTTTAAGAAGTAAAAATACAATATAATAAAAAGAATACTATAAATCAAAACAATTAAATAAAAGAGAATTTTCATTTAAGAGCTGACAAGGAGTATTAAAATATTCACAATAGAAACTGTTATACCAGAGGATTTTCGAATATGAGATAATTTCGAATAACGTTTTGTGGTTTACTCAAAGGAGCGTAATAACAAAAATTCCTTTACAGCTTCTTCTAATTCGAATCTCTCAAACATATTTATTTTTCTCTTATTAACTCTCGCTCTAGTTGTGCTCCTATTTCTAGGTGTGTTATGTTCGTAATGTGTTTTTAAATCTACTAAATATACGAATTTTAATTTTCCTTCCACAATGATTTTGTTTTATAACAAATTTTGTGCGGAAAACGAAGTTTTATCTTCGAACTGTATGTGCATGACGAAAAAGGATTTTATTTGAGTTGAATGTAAGAGTTGTTATCTCCTTTACTTTTTTTTGTTGAAGGCGCAATTCGTAAACAACAGATTCAGTTTTCAAACATTTAGTAGATGCGTTTTGTTGGTCGGTAAAAACGGTCTAATATTTTAAACCTTACGAAGATGACGTGCAATTTAAAAATGTCGTAACTGCAGTAATAAGCCGCTAAAATACATACATAAAAATTTTGTTTAAAAACAAAGGCGAAACCGTTCAAAATTAATTGTGCTTAAAATTAAGAAAATTATTAATAATTGCATAGAATTAAATAAAAAATAGAACTACCAATATCATTATAGATCAAATTTGTTCTTTAAAAAAAAGGTTATATCGGTTACAAAGCCAAATGCCATCACAAGTAAAACAAAATGCATACAATTTTATATAATATATGTATTTTTCGATGAATGTGTGTATGGCTAAGTTGCAAATAGTGTTTCTTTTAGTGTTTCGTGTTTTCGTTTTATAGATAAATCCTTTTGGCATTCAAAGCGGGTAAACATGACTTTAATTTTCTTCTTGGTATGTTTCAAGTTTTAATGTCTTTTATAATGCATGAACTCGTATGTTTTTTTTTTTTGTTATTTATATGAAAACTTTATTTGTATGCAATATAATATACGTATACACTAGGGTGGGTAGATTTTTAATAAAATCTTAGAGGGGATATAATTTTACGAAAAATTCTAAGTACCTTCGCCCTAGAAACCATGGATATAAATGGATTTTGATCTTTCGGAAATTCTAAAATATGTTTAAGGATGCCTGTAGTATATGCAAAATTACAAAAGGCTTGAAACAATTTGGCGTATACTTAATATTTTATGAATACATTAAATAATGATGCTCATACGCCATCCTCTATTCAGATATCCTACGTAAGCACTTTTTGTAATTTTTCCTTTAACACATGTGTACAAGAACTAAGTCTTTTGAAAATATTTTAGTTCTAAAGTTAAATAGAATTCTTCATAGAATCATTTACTTCCTACGATTTTTATTTTATTGTATTTTTTGCATCCATCGCCCTAGAAACCATGGATATAAATGGATTTTGATCTTTCGGAAATTCTAAAATATGTTTAAGGATGCCTGTAGTATATGCAAAATTACAAAAGGCTTGAAACAATTTGGCGTATAATTAATATTTTATGAATACATTAAATAATGATGCTCATACGCCATCCTCTATTCAGATATCCTACGTAAGCACTTTTTGTAATTTTTCCTTTAACACATGTGTACAAGAACTAAGTCTTTTGAAAATATTTTAGTTCTAAAGTTAAATAGAATTCTTCATAGAATCATTTACTTCCTACGATTTTTATTTTATTGTATTTTTTGCATCCATAGAAATCGAACCACCCTAATATATATGCATACTAAAGAGGTATGCTTGTTTTATTTAGGGTTTTTCGTTATAAAAATATTATGAAAATTATTTTTGTATGCGAAGCGTGAATGCTCGAAATTGACGTTTTTGGTTTTTACGATAGAAAATAACATTTGCCACCCGATTGCATTCTCATCTTGACAGCTTTGTATGGAAAAAAGAAAGTTAAAGCAATTTCAAAAACCTCATAAGCGCCATACAAAATGGCATTTGCTTGCAAAATAGAAAGGTTTTTATATTTAAAGTTGGCCATTTTAAAGGCTCACGAACCAAATTTTTCGGTTTTTTAAATAAAAATTTTTTTAAAAAAATGTTTCCACACCTTTCAGAGAGTCACAAAGCCATGCTTTGTAAAAAAATTAAAATCCATATTTAAAAAGTTATTAAGCTTTTTTTTCGTTTTCTGACAACCAAGTTGTTGGCGCTTACGTGGCTTAAGCTTAGTCTAGACGATATGTTGAATCAGCATATTTATGGTAAAAAATTTGTTACCAGTGCCAACATATCGTGTAGACACAAAATTTTTTCAACATACGTATGTTCAACCACATATGGCGGCCATTTATTAACGTTGTCAACAAACGTATATTCATGATTTTAGCATATCGTGCAGACACCATATTTTTACGTTTTAACAAATTTACTACGTATGCTGAGAGTTATGTTGTTTGTTGAAAAGTGTACGCAAGCTTTTCAGCATATAACAAATTTGATAGCATATAGAATTTATATTTCAGCTCAACTCTCATAATATATGGTAACTATTTTGCCTGATTCAGCACGGGACATTCTAATTTCCGAGATGTTATCAATTTCTTGCGTATTTTCGCTATTTATTTGATTTTCTTATTCTTTGAAGCTTAGTAATTTCTCCGGAACAAGTCAAGAATACCAGCGCTGTTGAAAATTGAAATAAACAACACATGAGGTAATAGCACTTTTTAGACAAACAATATTTGTGAAGTTTTTTTCGGCGCTCTCTTTTGGTTCCGGAGCTACGGGGCTCAAAAACTTCATTTTGAACTGGCCATAACTCCTACAATTCTGCACGGATATAAACGATATGTACATCATTTTAAGGCGCTATAAAATACCTTTCCACTGGTTTATATCCGTCAACCCAATTTGATATCCGTTAACCCATTCTGAACCAAATACTGTTTTAAAAATTTTTAACACGACTTTTTGCAGCACACCTTTATCTGAAAAAATTACCAATATATCGATACTTAAGCATGTATATAATTTTGTAGAGAACCTTCCAAGTTTTCATTTGATATACTTATTTTCATTATGTATGTCGAATGGTGGTTTCGCTGAGTAAAGATTGTCTGACTAACCGGCCTTTGGCCGGGCTTAGAGATTATCTCCTTTATGTATGTCGAATAGTGGCTTCGCTGAGGAAAAATGTTTTGCCTAGCAAAATACCTGTTATACATTTTAACATCTCCTAAACTAAACAGCACTTTTCATATATATACCAATGCACACATGGAGATTGCCTCGAAAAATATGTATTTTTGAAAACTCATTTTTGAAGCTGCATATCTTCCGTATTTCATTAGTGATAGCTTTCAAGAAATTTCTCTATAAATTTATATACATGGTTAAGTACCGTTATATGGGTAAGTTTTTGAGATAACGGTGTTTTTACGTAAAAAGTCGGGTTAATTTGTTTTAAAATTGCATTTGGCTCACAATGGGTTAATGGATTTCAAAAATTTATTTACCAGTAGAAAAGTATTTTAGAGCACTTTAAAATGATATACATATCAATTATCCATGAAGAATTGTAGGAGTTATGGCCAATTCAAAATAAAAGTTTTGAACGCCGTAACTCTGAAACCAAAAGAGAGCGCCGAAAAAATTCACAAAAAATTATTTGTCTAAAAAGGGCTATTACCTCATGATTATTATCATTTTAATTTTCAACAGCGTTGGTATTCTTGACTTAAGCCATTTCTTCAACACATTTTAGCAATTTTTCGCGTATTTTCTAATAAGTTGCGTTCTTCGGAACAATGCTAGTGATATATACATCGTAGATATTATATTTTATTTTTAAAAATTTATTTCGCACTAAAAATATTAATTTTGCAATAAAAGCGATAATTGATAGAAATAAGTAATAAAGAAAGAGTATTGTAAAACTTATTTGAAGTTTATAAACAAATGTTTGCATAACTCTGCATATATATCATCATA
Source organism: Panzeria rudis (assembly GCA_956483635.1). Classification (NCBI taxonomy): domain Eukaryota; kingdom Metazoa; phylum Arthropoda; class Insecta; order Diptera; family Tachinidae; genus Panzeria; species Panzeria rudis. The sequence continues at coordinate 142,121,411 of OY101447.1, forward strand.
CGGAATTCAACATATCATGTAGACGCAAAAATTGTATGCTAACTAATATGTTGACATATCATTTGCTGTTATATGTTGACTTCAAAAAAATTGATACTTTCAGCATACCGGGTAGACGCTTAGCATATTGAATATGCTGACAGACGCATTTGTTGTTATTTTAAAGCATATGAGTGTTAGCATACATTTGCTGATTCAACATGCCGTCTAGACTAAGCTTTAAGAAGAAATGCGACGAATTAATAGCATGTGTTATTTTAAATCATATATATGGTTGAGTTATATATATATATATATATATATATATATATATATATATATATATATATATATATATATATATATATATATATATATATATATATATATATATATATATATATATATATATATATATATATATATATATATATATATATATATATATATATATATATATATATATATATATATATATATATATATATATATATATATATATATATATATATATATATATATATATATACATATGGTTATGTTGAACCATATATGGTTATTTTGAAGCATATGTATGGTTACTTTGAATCATATATATTATTATTTTTAACCACATATTCAATCATAGTATGTTGCTTCTCGATTATGGTTGCCCCAATAATGAGTTTTTCTTTGCGTGCATGTTATATACGAGTGAAATTTATACGTGTTCAATTGGCAGAACCACGCATTTGGGGTATTTGAGAGAACTTTGCGTCTTCAATGGTAAAATGTTTCGTCTGGTCGTAGCATCTTAGGGTGGTATTGTTATTGTATAAAATTCTTAGATAAAATAAATGGACACTAGCTTTAGTATTGGTTTTATATTTTATTTATTATACTTTTAACACGTTAACAGTCCACAGCTCATATATGGGCAGTGAACGGAAAGCACCAGCAGTCCACAGCCAATATGTGGGCTGTTCATCCATATAAATTTAATGAGCTTTATAGTTGTGGACGTTGAGGGAACATCGTTTATTTGACTTGGACTTCACAGGACAGACCATAAAAAAATTGTGCGGACTTGTTGAGTACTCTTCGGTCCCTACCTTGGACTGTTAACGTGTAAATATATTTGTAGTTATGTCGTCGACGATGCTATTTAGTTCGTCTGTAAACAGTTTAAGAAAAAATATAGTCTATGTTGGTTCATTGTTGTGAAGATAAATTCAATTTGTAATATAATTTGCATTTGCATAGCAAATATTTTTGTAGCATTTTTGTTGTGTGAATGTTCTTGATTTTCGACGTGCAAAATTTTCCACATATTGTTATTTGTGCACTTTTTTGTTTGTTTGATTTTGTAATGTAATATTTGTTTCATATTTTATTTTGGTATTATTCATTATTGTTTGTAGAATTTCACGTCGCCATTCCTTTTCCTTAGCAGAAGAAAATTACATATTTTACACAATATCTTAATTGATAGCTAATGACGCATAGTTAAAATCGATCAGTATATTACCTGATCGATCTTAAACAACAGGGTTATTTACATACATATTTACTAATTAGAATACCTGAATTTAGTTATAAGGAGATCTCGCAACATATTATGGTGTAGCGACTGCCTTGAAGTTATTAGTACCTGATGCTGTTAATGGGATCTCTCATATTTTTAAATCAGATCAAAATTTGAGTCGACCTTGTAAATATATTTTGAAATACATGTCTCATTAAAATTTAGCTATAATATAAATGCTTCGCTCACTTTTCTAGTCATTTTTTCTGTCTGAATAACTCGAGCACTAGCAGCATAACCATAATATTTTAAATTCAGTAATAAAATCAGTTTTGAAAAAAACACTAATGATAGTTGAATGCTATTCTGATTTAGGACCCTTCTTATAGTTTGAATGATTTTGAACTAAGTTCTTAGCTTTCCCAATTCGGCATTTATTTAAGGAAATCACAAATTTCTGGAAATAAAATTTAATTGAAAATATAATCAACACCCACAAATCTACTGCAGAGCTCACTAAGTAATATTTCCCAAACATTTGTTTTGTGTACAGTGAAACTTCTATAACGAGTCTGAAGGGGATCGGCAAACACTTCCTTATAGATACAGATTCGCTGTACATATCGCACTTGTTTAACAATAGTGTGTTAACTCAAAATTTTCATGTTATCACCTTTCACCGAATAACGACATTATTTGTTCAAATATACCAACTGTAAAAATGTTGTATTGTTCTGACCATCACTTCACCACAAAAACGAGTTGTGATATTTTTAGTGAAATAAAAAGTACAAAAAACAAACAGTAAGTACTTTGAGTTGTTACTTTTTTCATGCTTCAAATGTTTCAATTTATTCATTTTTATTTTAAGGTGTTAGAATTTTTCGAAATAATTTTGGGATAATACTGTTTTTATTCAAAGAATTTGTTTAAAATCGATGATACTCGTAGTTACTCAAAATTTCATATTTTCTTTAAGAAATTTATTATTTGACATATTGCTGATAGTTACGCATTGTCTATATGCGTTTCATTGGCGCTTTACCAAATCATCAGTAGACTTCAATTACAACTTTGAACAGTTACAAACCTCTTATAAATGATAATATTTTTGAAAATCACTAAAGAATAAAATACTACTACGCTTGTACAAAACCCAGCAAATAATTTGTATTCGATATGAATCTATAAAAAATTATGAAAATATGTCAAATAATAAATTTCTTAAAGGTTTAATTTGGATTTTATCTTTCATTTAGTCTTATAATTACATTATTGTTATTCATTGGATTTCTAATTGCATAAAGGTATAGAAAAATAATATAGATTCATAACGAATACAAATTATTTGCTAGGTTTTTGTATAAGTTGCTAAGCCTATTACGCTTTTTAGGGTTCCGTACACCAAAAGTGTAATGGAACCCTATTGTTTTCGCTACGCTGCCCATCTGTATGTGTGTCTGTCCATCCGGCTGTCTGTCACAGGTTGTTTTTTCGGGAACCGTACGATCACGAACCTAAAATTTACACAGAATATGTAAAACGTTGTCCGCTACAAGAACATATGCCAGTTAAAAATTAAAGGGTTTTCTTAAGCGAGTAAAGAAAAATGTAATATACAGACACTTATATATAGAGACTTTAAATTTTCAAAGTTCGTGTTAATTGGTGTAGTCTGTAGAATAGACTACACTAATTAACACCGATACTTAAAACCATAAAATTTAAAGGGTGTGCTATCAGTTAATATAATTTTGACTATGTAATTTAGACAATTTGCTGTATCTTGGAAACCATACGAGGTAAAATCTTGAAATTTAAAACAACACTAAAACTAAAAAGTTCCAAAATAAAATTTAAAAACGAAAAATTGCCAAAATGACAAAAGCGCTTAAAGAAAAAAACACCAACATTATAAAAAATTTGCTGAAACGCAAAAAATCATCAAAACTAAAAAGATCGCTGAAAACCCTAAAAAACGCAAAAGACGAAAAAGTCGTCAAAACGAAAAAAGCTCTAAAACTAAAAACAGCTAAAACTAAAAATATCTTAAAAAAACAAAAAAAAAATCGACAATAATTAAAAAAAAATCACCAAAACGAAAATAAAAGCGCCAAAACTAGATAAAATCACAAAAAACCGAAAAAATCGCCAGAACGATAAAAAGTGTCAAAAGCAAAAAAAATAAGTCGCTAAACTAAAAATCAGCAAAAACCGAAAAAAGCGCTAAAGCCGAAAAAAGCGCCGAAACTAAAATAAGTCGCTTAGACTAAAAATATCGTCAAAAAGCGAAAAAAAATGTAAAAAACGCCAACACCAAAAAATCGCAAAAACTAAAAAAATCGGGGGAAAAATTGCAAAAAACGAAAAATCGAAAAAAACAACGAATAAATCACGAAATTAAAAACAAAGCGCCGAAGCCAAACAAGTCGCCAAAACAACGAAAAATAACTGAAAAAACAAAAAAAACCAAATTTAAACAAAAAGCACAACGAAAAAACTGCCAAAATGAAAAATAAGGAGCAAAAACGGAAAATGATATACATATGCCAAAGTCTCACTTTACTTAATTTATTTTATTCTTTTGTGATTTTCAAAAATATTATCGTTAGTAAATTAGATAAGAAAATTCATCTGGAAAGTAATAAATTATACATACAAAAAGTCGCACTTCCCACCAGAGAAATGGATGAGCTGATTCACTTTCGCTGTGCACTCACATTTACAATGCCTTTGTTATGTTTTTTAACATCAATATGATATTGCTTGCAATATTCACTCTCTTACAACTGACTGTCATTAATTAAGTCTTGTGCTGTTAACAGAAGTAAGTAAAATACAGTTACTGTTGTTTGATTGGTTTGTATAGTAATCAAATAACTCACAAAAGCATGTTGATGTAAGTATGTAAGTATATGCTTTTACACATTTTTAAAATTACTGTAAAAAGCTAATTAAAAGTGTTTTAGAAAATTTAACATAATAAATTCAGAATTAATAAGAAATGTTGAAAATGGAGTTTATTAGTGGAATAAAAAATAAATATAGCAGAAGCAAAATATGGGATGAGAGATATGGTGGGACGATGGTAGTGCAAACTTTTTCAAAAAGCATTCAATACAATCATACTGATTCATTGCATTTGTGAATCATATGCATAAACAGACATTCCAAGCAGTGACAGGCGTTTATTAACAACAGTCTCGTTGATTTGAATCATGCATTAGCATGATTCATTTTTTTAATGTTGAGTGCTAGCTCAATACTCATTTTAGAAAAAGCAAAATTATGCCGTTTGATTCGTAATCAAACAGATCACTGGTTCCCACTGAAGCTTTTCTTGATTTATGTAATACTTACATGCATAGACAACATAAAGAGATTGCTTACTTGCATATTTGGAAAATGGAATGTACGTTTGCTCTTTTTCAGGATCCACGACATGTATAAGAATTCTACTAATGCGTGATTTTATTTTAGAAAAAAATTTCTTTATACAATTTTCTAAGAGCCTATTTCACCAATTTATTTAAATATCAATTCATATTTAAAAGTAATTTTTCCATACAAAAATGAATGTAAATCGACATTTAGATGAATGAATTGATATTTAAATAGCGTTGGAAAAATAGGCTCCAAGACACAAATTTTATTTTAACTTATCTTTGTCATGTTTGAAGTTTTAGTTTGGAAATGGAATTTAATGTAGGAAGTTGTTCAAATACGGATTGTTTTTTGCAGTTATATATATTTTTGTATCTTCAATAAAATTGAACTAACAATAAGTAATCTTATCTTAAGTCTACAATGTTGTATGCTTACGCAGAGGCGTATGACCGAATATGCTGCGGTATTGAGGAATCAAAAGCTCTTGATGTTTTTAGCATGAAAATCCACTGTAATGTTCGATGCAATGATCACATTTTTCAAGTTGCAAAAGAAGTATTCAAGTGCCTTGGATTTTTGAGACGGTGCAAGAGTTACTTTACTTCACCTATATATTACCACCTATATCTTACCACCTATATCTTACCAAAAAAAAAAATGGAATACAACTCTCATGTATAGGCCGCTGCTTCAAAGATTATTTTGAAGTTACTCGGCCGCGTACAGGAGAGTTCGAAGAAGCTTATCGATGACAGTAGGGCAGCAAGGATGTGTTTCGCTGTTCTATCGCTAATACAATGGAGTATATTCTAGTGAAATTAGGGAACTTGTTCGCGAAACCCAATTAGTTTTGCTCACAACACGTTTTTCGTTACGAGCACATCCATTTGTGGTCGATTTGCCAGTGTACCGCTTTACGTATTATAGAGATAATTCGTACTTTGGCCGAACAGACCCCGCAGGTGTCTTTCCAGTCACTTTCAATGTGGGAAAGTTCAAGTCGAATGTCACAGGTACTACTCCTCTATCCTCCTTCCCATAACCAATTTTCCTAGTTCCGTCACAATGCACTGCATAAGTAGGGGTCATCCCCTGAGTGCTTTTCAAAAAAAAGTCTGTACATAAGATAAGGGGCTTGTAACTGTTCAAAAGCATGGTTGAAGTCTACTAACGATTTGGTAAGGCACCAATGAAATGCATACAGACAATGCTTTACCATCAACAAATAAATTTATGACAATATGTCAAATAATAAATTTCTTAAATATTTTTTATTATAAATATATTTATTTTCGTAAAAGCAAAAACTTAAAAAAACAATACTAGTTCATTGCATAAAAGTAAAAATGGAATGAATTAACAATTACATTAAAGTAAGCACACAAGGAAATCAATGTTTGTATGTGTGATTTTAATGTCAATTTACACTGTGTAAAGGAACATTTTAATCTTAGTATTAACGATACATAATTTTTATATGGTAACTTTTATTGTTTGACGTCTCGTAGTATGTACACGACAAATTATGTTTGGTTTTTATTTATGTGTGTACAAAAACATTTTTTGGAAGTGCTACTGGAACTTGGTACCGTAAGGTCATCAGATACTTATATAGTAAAAAATCTACACGTAAAATTTACGTACATACTTTAGTATTGTAGGTTTAAAGCAGTATGGTGTTAAGTAATTGCATTAACTTTCATAAGCTGTAGCCATTTTATTAATTGTTCTACCGACGATTTTGCAAACATTACCGATGAAGGAGGGCCCTGTGATGTACATTAGTATAGCACAGTATCAATCGCTGAAGATACTGTCTAGTGGCCAGTGCTATGCCTTCATCACTTTAACAGTTCAACAGCAATTAACACAATGACATAGCAATGCACATCATAAAAATTCATGATGTTGATGACTTGACTGAAACTAGACTCGTACCCAAGACCTTAGGAATTATTTTGGTTTGTAGTCAGCACCCTAACCACTTCAGCAACCTCAGTTTATTACCAAACTTATAAGATTCCCATACTCGAGTTGAAATTTTTTTTAAATAAGCTGAACTCTTGAATATAGTTTACTTTCTGTAAAATATTCCGCAATATTGGTCCTTAAATATCACATAAATCGTTGAACGTAACACTACAAACGTTACTAAATTAAAAATAAAATTAATTAAAAAACTTTAATGCAAAACAAAAATTATTTTACCTCTTTATGTACATGCTTAATTGCTCTGTTAATGTAAAAAAATTATGAAGCATGGAAGGAAACTTTTTAAATTTGTTTTATACAAAAATAGGAAAAAATTAAATCTTAAAAACACAAATAACAAGTTTTATGTTAAATAAAAGAAGAAAAACAAAAAATATATAACAACATTAAAACTTTGTTAAACTTTAAAGAAAAATTTTTTTTGCAGGGCATTAAAAACTTTAAAATTGTTTACTCATATACTTTCATATACAGTATATTACGATTTCATGCTTAAGGACTTCAAGAAAAATAGTTGTAGAAGATAAAAAAATAAACATTATACTTTAACACTGTCCATTAGATTAAACGTGCTTTATGACCTTATGGCAGTTTGATGACTTGGTTTTTTTCTTGTGTTTTCCAAGTCTATTTTTAAAATATATTGTTGCAAAGCCCTGGATACCAGTTTTAGCAGGAAATATGTCATTAAAGGGCACATTGCCAATGGCCAGCTAAGTAGCATTAAAAAGTATCAATAAGACCGCTATTAAAAGCATAGACTTACAATTTTTTTAAGCACAACAAAAAACTCTTGAAATGATTACTTACTATGAGAGAAGATATAGGGGAGCACATACATTTAAGGCTTTTTAACATCAGTTATTATAGTACTTAAGTTACTTATTTATGTGTCTAATATAACCTTTTATTACAAATAAGAAGGAAGTTTTGCCGTTGTTGAGATAACTTTAAAGTTATGATGAATGTCATTTATTAATTATAAATAAGGCACTTTAATATTGTTTAGATTGCTATACAACGCAGAAAACAAGCCAGGATATCGACATAACTAACAAATTTATACGAATGAATCCAAATTGATTACTAGATAAGGTTCCTATCGCCATATTCAGAAGAATGAAAAATGATTACTGTTGCAAGAAACAAGGGAAAAGTAACCATCAAATTAATTTTTAACGTACACAAGAGAACACAGAAGTTGTGATATGCAAAATATACATAAGCGTAAAAGTTTATATTTATAGATATGGAAACAATTTCGGATAGTGGTATAAGATGGGTTAATTAAATGAGCAAAAATAGTCGAGGTTAGGTTTAGATGCCAGGTACCCATATAAATCCTTAACTGCTTTCTGCAACACAGAGAAAACAGATTCGTTGAGACAAATGAATTTGTTGCTAATCTAATTTTGGCAGTTGCACCAACTATCATAGAATTCTTATAGAAAAAGAAGGTATTAAACAATAATAAATAATTGGTAATGTGAACCGTTACACCTTTATATCTACAACCAAAAAATTTTCTTCCGACTTACAACCGTCATACCCGGCTAAGTAATGCTATTTCGTAGTTAATTTGTTCTAATAGAGATCTTCTTTTTAGTTTTTCTCGACAAATTGAATCAGTTGTAGCCTATTCATCAAAATAAACGTCGTTTTAATTTTAACAGTGGCCAAAATAAATGCCAAAAGCCAATTTTGCTAAGAGTTAGTGTGATTTAACTTGGTTTTTACATCACAAAATAAAGTTAATTATGCTGCAAAAAGTAATTTTTATATTAGTTTTTATTAAATATTAATATAAGGAATTAAAAAATTAAAAAATTTTTGACATATAATTTTGTATATATACTAGGGATATAACGATACGCCGTTTTGCCGATCCGATACCGATTCCGATACTTAAAAATAAATATCGCCGATACCGATTCCGATTTTATTTTTTTATTATGCAAAATTACAGAGTAAGAGATTATTAATATATAAAATAGATATTAACACAGTATATAAAATTGGAAGTAATTTTTAAGGAACTACATTTTCATTTTCATTCCAAAGAATCTATATTAAAAATATGCAGATAATTAGTAGAAAAGCAAGTACAAATTTGTAATTCCTTTGTAATTTAAAAAAATACTCGCCATGCTTTTTAAAAAATCGATTTATTAAAGGACATTTATCAACTAATATTCTTCTTAATAACTTATTAGCTTAATTATTAAAAGTCTTCTAAAAGTTTATATTTATTCACTTAAATTTACATGAAAATACAGTTTTGTGTTTAAATTCGCATAAAAAGAAACAAGTTCTGAAAATGGGTTATTTTTCATCCTTTTTTAACCGACTTCCAAAAAGAAGAAGGTTATCAATTCGTGTGTATGTTATTTTTTTTTACTTTTTTATGTTTGTACACGCATAACTCTGTCATTTGTGAAGCGATTTAAAAAATTCTTTTTTGCTGGAAAGGGTTTGCCTGCAGTTTGGTCCCATAATTTTTTTTTTTTTGAAAATCGGAGGGGGAAATTCGCTCCCCTCCATGCATAACTCTGTCATATGTGAACCGATTTTCAAAATTCTTGTTTTATTTGAAAGGGTTTGACAAAAATTGGTCCCAAATTTTTTTTGTCGAAAATCGGAGAGGCAAGTTTGCTCCCCCTCCACTCCCTCCCCACCAATCCATAACTATGTCATTTGTGAATAGCTTTTCAAAATTCTTGTGTTGTTTGCAAGGGTTCGCTAGTTTGGCACCATAATTCTTTTCGAAAATGGGAGGGGGAAACTTGCTTCCCCCATGCATAACTTTATCATTGGGAACCGATTATCAAAATGTTTTTTTATTTTAAAGGGTTTGACTACAGTTTTTTTTCGAAAATCAGTTGCGAAATTTGCTGCAAACCCCCCTTCAGGTTGGTACCATAATTTTTCTCCAAAATCTGTGCGGGATTTCCCCTTCCCCCAGAAATATTGATTACCGCATAGCTTCTCCATTTATGGGCCGAGTTCCAACATTTATTTTTTGTTTGGAAGGGTTTGCCTAGAGTTTGGTCGCATAATTTTTCTACGAAAATCTGTGGGGCAAGTCTTCCACGCCTCCACCCAAAATATTTATTAGAGCACAATTCCTTCATTTGCATACCGATTTTCAAAATTGTTTATATGGAAGGCCATCTAGTATATTACTCTTTATACTAAAGTCGGCTTTTTTTGGCAGAATTATTTGAGGAATCATTATAGAACACCGAAAAAGAAATTTGTCCTAACATCACTACAAATTCGGTGATTGGTAACCGAAAAAGAGAACTTCTTGCAATGACGAGCAAATGTGAAACTAATTAGAAATTATCCAAATTCTCAATATTTCCGGATCGCGAATTCTACATTTTCATGATTTCTTTATAATGTCTTTTTTGCTGGGAATAATATTTAAAAAACAACGCATTGAATTTGAGTTCATGGTAAAATTAACAATTAATAAATTATTGTTTTTGCAAAATAACAGCGTAAAATATTATTAATTTTTAAAATTGATATTAATATGATTTAAAAAATAACGAAATGAATTTAGTTCTTGGTAAAATTAACAAAAAAATAAATAATTTTTTTAAAAAAATTTTTTAAAGTATCGTCGTATCGACAGTAAAATATCGTCGATACCGATGTATCAGAAAATCTGAAGTATCGCCGATATATCGGTATCGGTATCGGTATTCGTTACATCCCTAATATATACAGACATATCTGTTACGAATCTATTTTCATATATGTTCAAATAATATAAAAACTATGAAATATAATTAAGATAAACATATATTTTTGCATTTGGAATAAAAAAATTTCATGAATTGTTCTGTGCCTTCCCGGCTATGTATTTTGTATGGTTAAGGGCTAAGTTGCAAGAACTCTTTATAGATTTTCTCCAAAAATATAAATTTTATATGCTATTTTTTTACTTGCAAAAAAACAACATTTTAGGAACATATTTAAAATTTCAAGTCGATATCGCACCAGCTAGTGAAATTATATAGAATTAAAATTAAAAATATACCCCGGTAGGCAGTTGTAGACATGAGGGTTAATCGGTTAGATGTATCAATGACAATAAGATTAGTTACAACACCAGATACAAATTTTTTAGTTGCAAATAACAATAATTGGTACTATAATCCAATTCATAATATATTATTCGGTAAACAACTTGATATTCGTTATTTAGTCATCACAAAAGCATACGATCGTTTGTTCTAATCAATTTAAGCCTTTCAGAATCATACTTTTATTACAATTATGCTCTTATGGTAATGAACGTGGAATGTTTTTTTGTTTTCATAGAAAATTGATAGTGTTAGTTCAAATATAGTCTATTCAACTAATATTTTATCCGCATAACCATTTTCCAGCAAACCCTTTTTTATGGGTGTGAACATCGAAGCTAAAACATTAAACTTAAATTGGTACTCATCAATTGTGCAAACTTTTAATTATAGAACTTTAAAAGTAGTTAGTCAAACATACAAAACCTTAACTAGTCATTTATTAGCTCCATTATTATAATTTTTTTCTATGAAAATAGCAATCATAATTTCAGAAAATACCAGGAAAAAATAAAATGTTTTCTAACTGTTTCATAAACCTATGTACATGGGTCATTCTCTTTTTGAGTGTACATTCAGGGGGTTTTTTTAACTTTATCAATTTAACTAATAAAAATATGGGAAGGATCCCCATTCAATGGATCCTGAAATATGGGGCCTGTTTCACGATGTCGACAAGTCGATTTCGTTTTCTTATTTATATTGAAAACAATAATAAAAAATTTAAATTTGTTTTTGTTTTCAATATAAATAAGAGAACAACATCGACTTGTCGAGATCGTGGGACAGGCCTATAATTATATGATTCGATTTTATAAAAAAATTTTGTGTATTGGAATGATTTTTGCGAAGAAAATACACCAAAAAAAATAGATTATAGGGCTTTAAAGCACTGTATATCTATCTACGCACTAAGGACATTTTAAAAAACAGTACCATTTTTTAATTTTGACATGGGTTCACATGAAAACCAAAAAAAAATGCATATTTTAAAATAATTCTAACAACAGGCTAACTCTTTTTTCAAATAATTCTAATTATAATTAAATTGGCCGACAATGTAAAAATTATGCCAACTTTAAACAATTATTCTTTTTAAAATGCGGCCTACATAGTATATTCTTTGCAAATATAACAAAAATTAGTGGTGTTGAAGCAAAATTTTTTCAAATAAAATCAAGAATTTCTAAACGGATGATGTTCTCTATATCTTTTCTACACTTCCGCAGCTGTTAGCTTTTTTTCCTTTCTAAAATTTATAGATAAATTATATTTAACCTTCCTATGCTCACGCATACGGTCTGTGAGACTGACTTATAGAACTTTAATTTTTTTCTTATCAACGAGGATCGCGAAAGTATTGGGCTTAATATTAAGATGTTTATTACCTGCTATTTCCTTTGTAATGCGATACAGCCCTTTGGGCATCAGTTACTAAATTCTATGCCCATTTTTTCTTATCGCATCTGAAATTGCATTTGACTTTTTTATTCTCTTCATTATACCGTCGGTTCAATACTTGCTTCTCTTCAGATGACTTAGCGCTAATTAGTTGTGTTTTGCATCTTTTTCTGGACGCGGTCAGATCCAACATTGCATCAGAAATCCAGAGCTTGTTAGTTCTCCTGACGTAGCCAATTTCGCTTCTGGACGTTTCGGTAATTGCTGTTTTTAATTTATCCTAGTATGTGTTGATGTTTTTCTGAGTTTTATTGTGAAGATTGAGGGTTATGCTTCGAAGTTTGCTGCAGAAATTACCCGCTACTGCTTTGTTGTTCAGTCTGTTTACGTCAAATGCCTTCATATTACTTGAGGGTCTACGATGTACTTCTCTTACTTTTAGCCTGATTACAGTTATTATTAGAAGATGGTCGTTGGCCACGTCAACGCCTCTTTTGTTCCTTACGTCTCTCAGCAATCCTCTCCATAGTCTGCTGATGGCAAAATGGTCAATTTGATTTTCTGTTACACGGTCCGGGGAAATCCATGTAACCCTATGCACGTTCCTATGTGAAAAAGCGAGCCAACTAGCACTAAGCTGAAGCTATCTCATATTTCGAAAAGCATTTCACCATTTTCGGACATCTTTCCTAGCCCATGAATGCCCATGACACTCCCATGGTTGTTGTTGTCGCATCCTTGTTGCGCATTGAAATCGACCATTAATAGCTTTATGTCGCAATGATTGATGTTTTTGAGTATATTACGAGCTATTAGAACAAAAAGGTTCCATGTGAAATAAAGTAAAACAAAGCTCTAACTGCAAAAATAACATTTTTAAATCAATATATTAACCAAATCTCTGAGTTCGAATCCATTTTAGCTAGCACTTACATTTTATCATATCATATGGAATTGCTTTTTCGCGAAAGCTGTGATGCCACATAGTTGGCGCCATTTTTAACTGGCTACGGCATTTTGGCCAAAATGTTAGTTGGAACCCTTTTATTCTAAGAGCTCGATTAGACAGCTGGCTATAAAAGTTACTATTTTAATCCATGTCAGCACCATCCGTTGGGGCATAGCATTGAATGCAGGTTAGTGTTCTTTCACGTGTTTTATGTTAATGTTTAATGTGGCCACAATAATCCTGCCGTTATGGGGCTTTCACTCGAAAAGGGCGTTTTTGGCTTCTTTCGAAAGCATGAAACCAACACCGCTTGCTCTAAGTTGGTCGGATGGTTTTCCAGAGTATAATAAGTTCGAACCTTTTGCTGTAGTAATTTGGCCGCTTTTTGGCCATACTATTTCGCTCTGGCCTAATAAAATTAGTTTGTATTCTATTAGCTCCTTTTCTACCTGAACCAATTTTGACCCTTTTAACATAGTTTGCTCCTTCCATGATCCAATTTGTGTACTTAGTTTCATGCCAATGGTCGTCAACAGGGATTTGATATATGTATTATTATTGGTATATGGTACATAGAGGCCAAACAGAAACTTCAAAAACTTAAGTGTGCTGTCAAAAACCTAAGTCTAAGGATGTAGTAGTAGAACATTTTGTGTTAGTATTGGTTTAAAATAAAAATTTCCCCACAGCACTAAAACCGCACTTGGTTGTAACAAAAAATAATCTAAATTATTTATATTTTTTATATATGAATTTTTAGAAGTTTATGCAATTATTGTTGTATTAATTAATGCAAATATGAATTAAGAATACTTTTTAATACATTCGAGCTCAAAAAATATTGACTTGCTTAACATTTTTTTTGCAATTTTTCTATTTGGTACCAAAAATTTTTATCCCAAATAGGAACAAAAATACAATACTGTTCAATGAAAAATAAATTTCAACACACAAATGTCAACAAAATTAAAAAAATATTCTAAAATTACAGCAAGAAGAAATATAAAATTTATATTAAAACAAATGAAAAAATTAAATAAAACTAAAAAGTGTTTTTGCGTGGAAAAAAAGTTACGATTAGTGCATTTTCAAATGGAAAAATGATAGTCTCTGAAGTATGTTGAAATGAAAAGATGGTGTCCTCTCATTTTTGTTGAATTGACAATATCGATATGTGTAAAGGGAGTTGTCATTATTTTATTGACAGTGCGAGAGCTTGCTATCTATGTTTATCAATGGTATTGGTTTCAGTAATAGTATTGTATTCAAATGGGTAGATGATTCGTCTAAGGCATCCTGGACTAGTGCTGGGTTTGTTAACTTTGCCACCAGTCAAGGCATGGTGTAGAGTCAATAGCTGCTTTGGCGAGCGGATTAAGTGTTAAGACTTACAATTGATCGCTTTGACCACTTTGTCTTAAGCAGTCCTTGCTCCCCTAAACACTATATTAAGGTAGAAAAATTCCAGGGAATTCCCGCACTAATTTCCCGGAGTTCCGGGACTGAAAGCTTTTGCAAATATTCTAAAATCTTTATAAATGCGCTCTTGTTTCTTGAAAAATTCATACTTCAATCAACAGCATGCCATTTAGACACGTCCTTTGTTTTTAACACTTAACGTTCTTTGTTTTTAACACTTAATGTGCAGTCTTACAAAAAAAAAAACTTATGTACACTTATTTATAATATTTTAAATCACGCTAAACCGGATTTAATTTTCCGATTTATGCCTTTATTTCATGAAATATGTTACTATATTTTAACGGACACGAAAAAAGCATTGTAAATGAGAATCAACCACATCATATCTGATACATGTCATACATTTGAAGTATGAGTGTGGTGTTTGTATGCCAATTTGTGAAATAATTCAGTATTCGTAATTTTAATTGAATACTTTTATTACTCATACGTACTTAAATATACGAATATCACCTAAAAGTATCTACTAAGCACACATACATAAATATATATAGGTGAATTTATATACATATCTACATACTTCAGTATTTATGTTACAGTTATTATTGTAATTATATATTTTCATTGTGTTGTTAACCTAATTAAAATTACAAAACATTTCAAACTAAAACAATATTGCTTACGGCTTATTCATTACTATACATATATCTGTGGTTTTCTTGAATAAGTGCGTATGTCACAAAACCAATTTTTTAGGAGAGCCAACCGACTTTATTTTTAATATTGTAGACTCTGTGTGATTTTTATCAAATTTTTTTTTTTGAGGTAGTCACTTAAATATATGTTGTAAATGTTCGTTTAAAACCTTCAGACAAACATATCCACGGGTAAGATCCTAAAGAATAATTAAAAAACAATGTCCCAAGGATACTAAAAGTGTATGAAGAAAAAAAGCTTATTTCGATAACAGTTGTTTACATTGAACTAATTCAAGCACACAAGATTTTTTTACCTGAAAAATGCTTGCGCACAAGTTACTATAAGTTTTTATTAACTGAACAGTAACCAAAAAATATTTGGGAAATGTGTTCAAAAGTAACAACGTATGTGGCTATGTGTTTTTTTGAACGACAATAAATTGCCAGTTCGCAATTATAAGTCGATTTAGCTCATTAGAGCTGAAAAATATTTCTTATTATATATCGAATAACAACAATTTGGCATAAATAATTCTAAATCGAAAAAATGGAAATACGCGCTTTTTTAAACAAACCACAGACATACTAATGTGTTGTTGTACTTGTACCAAAAGAAGTTAAAGCATGTCATGTCAGGTGTCAAAAATTATGAAAACATGATATACAACGTGATTTATTATTTACATATAAATATTTACTTGAGCAATAAACAATTACGCTGATACATCATAAACTATGAATGGTAAAAGTGTTTCGAAGCTGAATATTAAACTTTAGTTTACTCTTTCATCTTTGAATTAATAATACTTGTGAGCTTAGCATTTTGCCTTTACCAATTATGAAAACGTACATCATTAAGATAAATCTATTTACATAATTAAAATAATTACCAGTAGAAAAAAATCACAATTTAGAGAATCGTAGAATGTTTTATTGTTTTAGACTTGTATGATTATATCAAATTTATAAAATTTATTTGAGAATTTCTCTTCATTAATTTTTTGTTTCTTTTTTCTATTTGTTGTAAGTGTTTAATTTCCGTATACAAATTTCACGAAAAGTTTTTTATATGTATTTATGAGAATCACATCCAACAGAACCATCCATCTAACTTGTCGCGATAAGCAAGATACTCATGAGCACTAAAGGTGAAAGTGTATAGGCTTCTGCAAACAGCGTACTGCTATGTACGTTGAAAATTAAATTGATGTTCATTTTTCCCCAATTCCTTGTAATATTAGTCATGACTAGCTCTTTCTAGATATAAAACTACCAACATTAGCCTGTAAAATCACTATGGAAATAATCAATTAAATAAATAAAGATATTTTACATCTTGGGATTATTGAAATAGAATGCCTATAATCACAAAAAAAATATGTTCTCGTCTTTAGAAACTGATTGCGAGAAAGCAATACAATATAACCAAACAAATTTTGATAACAAATTCATTTACCATTATTTATGTAACTTAAATGCTGCAATAGGCTCTAAGACTTTCATTAATATTGTTAAAAAATGCTCAAGACACACATTCTTCCTTACCATACATAAACAGAAAAAAAAGACTTTAGGAATATTGCAGTAAGTTAAGAAACATATAATTCACATAATCAAAAATTAATTTTCCGCTGTAAAACATATTTTAATAATAAAACATTTATAATTCAAATAAAAAGTGACAGTTGTACAGGTACACATGTGTAATTCAAGACTCCACTTTTTACGAGCAATTTCAGTTTTACACCTCCCCTTAATACAGTGTAATTTAATCATTTATTGCAAATTTAGGAAGAAAAAAATTACACCATTAAATTACTTTAAAAATTTATCATTATTTATGAAAAATACTTCTGCCATAGTGAAAAAAAACAACAGAAGTAGGGAAAAGAAAAACTTCCAACATTTTTTTTATAAATATTTTAACAAATTATATTACTTAAGGAAGCATTATATGTATTATTCTCCTCTTTGCATTTTTCTTCATCATCAGTCAGCCAGCCAACTCGTGGAAATGTTAAAAAGGTATATTGTTTTTATCTAAAGCTAAGATCCCCTTAAAATATAAAATTTTATAACTTTAGCACCTTCAATATGTCAACATAATTTCTAGATAGGAAACGACGAAAAAATAAATACAAATGTTTTTTACAACTTTCATTTATTCGAAAAAAAAAAGAAAAATCCAGTAGAACGAAGGCGGCAAAAGAAAGAAACGTACAGCAAGCGAAAATAACAAAAAATGTGATAAAACTTTCAAGTGACAGACACAAATCAAATTAATTTATGTAAATTTTTGCAACATGCAAACGAACAACATTTACTGATGATGAAAAACAAAGCAAAACTTAGAAGAAAAAAAGTATGGTAATAAAAACCAAGATTTAAGAAAGTTACTCTGTCTATATTTTAACATCAACAACAAAAAAAATTTATGAAAACAATTTTGTTTGGTTAATGCTAGTGATGGCACAATGGTACGAATTAAAATATTGGACACGCGAAACTATAAAACAAAGAGAAGTTGACATGTAAATAATAAAAATTTCTCCAAATTATTTCTTTGAATTTAATATTTAATAATAATCAATGGTGCACCGCACAGTGGTCCCAATTAGAAAGATATGGTAATGAATCTGTATATTTAAAGCTTGGGATCCGATTATTAAGAAATGTATGCAAAAATCATAGCGAAAAAGCTTTAAGAATAATGAAACATGAAAAACTTAGTTGGCCTCATATCTTTTACAAATGTGATCCGATTTTCATTAAGATATCTTTAATAGTTTCAGATATATTTGGCTCTGAATTATAAAATTTTGGTTCTTGGCCTCAACTTTGTTCCTGATTTCGTAAACATCTGCGGTAATAGCATAGCCAAAATTTTCAAGAAAAATATTTTATGATTCTAAAATAATATGTGGAAGAAATTCTTAAGTTATCTCAATTCATGTAGCCGTGAAAAAAATCAAAGTCAAGACTTTGAAATGATGGTAAAAAATGGCTAAATTTTTACAAAAATAATTATCTATTGAACGTTTTTCTAAAAAAAATTTCAAAGCTAAAATGTTTTCTTTGCCATATTTCAAAAGAACTGATTTCAAAAATGACTGCAGTTGAAATATCAAACCGATTATAGCATGCACGCTACATTAATCATTGCACGAATATAGTGCATTTTTATTCAAAATTCTAAATTAATCGCTTAAGACAAAAACACAACAATCGAGTTGTTAAAATTTCTTTACAAATTCTATTAGATATATTTGATATAATTAGTTTGACTTTTATTAGTCACCCGCCCAGTAAAAATGTGTCCAGCAGAGCAGTTTTCCTAAAAACAGTAAATTTTTAAAAAACATTTTATTTAATTTTTGTTTCTTTACAATTTATTAAAACACATAAAACTTCTCTTATGTTTAACGATATATTAAACGGGAATATTTTTATGAACTTTCATATAAAAAAAAATATGTGAAGAAAATACTAATGGCTATTTTTTTAAGTTTCCTCAGTCAAATCCCTTATTTGTGTTGCAGGATGATGCAAATTCATACAAAATATACAAATGCACTTATCTACATGTCCATTTGTATATAATACATATATAATTTTGATTTGAAGTACTAAGTAAAACGGCCGCAAAACAGACGCCTCAGGTAAAATTTGGCAAAAGTGTACTATTTACTAAGCGCATACACAATACATGATCATGAGACGTATGAGTAATATGATGGTATCATCATACTATCATATTACTCATAATCTTGTACATTGTACTAAAAATGGAAAATCGAATTTTTCACGTATAGTGTATTTTCTTTGTCTATTTATAAGATTTACAAAAACTTTAAACTCATTAAAATAGGATCATGTTTGTAAAAGTTCATGCCCGAGGTAGTCAAATTTAACACCTTGTAGTTTGCTGTGTGTTTCAATCCGGTGGTCAGTGTTTCATTTTTCTTAGAGTTTATGTCCTTTATAATTTCTACAGACATCGTTTTATAATAGTATCACAAGTTTCAAAGATATAGATTTATTATTTACACTATTTTCAATTGGAACCACTGTGCACCGCAGATCAGACAGTATCCGTAACAACATTATAGCGGGACAGCGAAAAAATTCGAAAAACCTTGTTTTGAAAATAATTAAATATAACTTTGTTAAAAATGTCGGAATCAAAATAGTTTGGAAATAAATCAGCAATTTCTAAACAGAAAATCCGATCAAACAGAAATTTTACATGAACATAGCAGAGAAGTCTTCCTATTTAACCTAAGAAGATGAGCTTCCCAAATTGCTAAGTAGTAGAGCTCTGAAATCCTTACTTAACGGTTTCTATTTTTTTTGTTTCTCGTATGATTCTAAATATATTTTTCATCCTTATAGTGGGGCACACTCGTTCAAAAAACTTAAATTTCTTAATTATGTTGATTACTGGGCTAAGGTTCGTAACGTTATATTCAGAATCAGGCATGACGAAATAACATCCACTGAAGATTTAATTCACGAAAAGTGTATTTATGGGTAATTCTTATGGCGATTTCTTTTCTGACAAATATGTTGCATATATGTTACATGTTTTACTTTTTTGTGTTCGTTTGTACAAAAAATACAACTGTGGGAAAAATTTTCAAGTTCTTTTGTGAATATGTTGCATAAAAAACATGCAAATATGTAGCATATTTTACCCTCATTTTTATTTAAGGTGTTCATACTGCCCTTTTACAGCTGTGGTATTTACTACTTTATTTGTAGAAAAAAAGGTTTTCTTTTGTTTGTTATTCAGAATGTCTGTAGGTTTGAGCTAAAAATATTTCAATTGAATATATAATATATAATAGCAATAACAAATGGAAATAAATGAAAGTTTAACATAGTTAGTTATGTCAATGATCCTTTCCAAATCGTAAAGGTATGCGAATATAGCTCAAATGGCTTTAAAAATCGGCAACTAAGAAATAAATTAACTCAATATTTGAAACGCTAAATATACCTTATGTAAAAATGTAACAGTTGCAAATATAGGCAGCTAATTTTGTTCGGTTGAAATTTTACAAAACGTAGCAACTGGCAAGATTATGGGTAACATCTAAAAAGTGTTATATATATATACAATATAACATATTTTTCCAGAAAAGAAATCGCCATTATTCTAAACGTAAATTTTGTTATTTTTTGGTTACCAATGTAACTAATTGAAATATGAGAAGGTAGGATTCATGTTATAATTTTCGCCTCACGAATTTAGGTACATTTTCATCGCATCTGCTATGGATGTCATCAGAGTATCAGAAAATTGGTTTATTCTGAAATAAATTGGTATATTTTTGACTTACTAGGCTTAAAATTATTTCGTGCATTGTTATTTTCGTACTACGCAGAAAACTATTTTTTTGTTTTTTTTAGTGTTTGCGTCCTAAATTAAAATCAAACAAAAAATTAACTGGTTCAGTAAAAAACATTTACTGGAAAGAAAATTTTATTTTAGACAAACGATTATTTGAAAATTTTTTTGTTAAAATTTTTTCTGTGAACTTGTCATGTTTTCCAAAAAATCGCAAGTCTGTCATAGAGAATGTGATTAAATTATCATAGATTTGCGCAATATCTGTCTGTTGTAGTTATTTTCAATTCTCAAAACTGAATAATTTTTTAACTGACAATCGGAGATCCGATGACTGAAAAAGATGATAAAGCAATTTATCTAGTATAATATTCGGCTTTACTGCTAAAACGTTGAAAGATTAATTTTCGCTCCATAGTGCTATTGTCATATTTATTATTTGTTGAATTCTTCTCTTTAAGCTTATCTCTTGAACAGGTAAAAAAATATAACAACAGAAAAAAAAAGAACTTGCAAGTATTTGTTATATAAATTCCTTAGGGATATTGAAATGAGAATTTTTTACCACTGAAGATGAAGAAAACTTAATTTAATGGGATAAAGCAACTCAAACAAATAATACCCAATTATGATCTAAATGGCAACAATACTAAAAACTGACAACAGCTACATGTTGAAAAGCAATAGTAATAGCAAAAACTTGGATATTAGTACCTTGATTTTTTATGTTCCAAACAAATGTTTAAAAAAAAGAAGAATCATAAAATTACATAAATATGCATGTGATTTGTTTTTTATACTAAAGGATATACACACATTTTATAATAAAAATTACGACAATAAAACTGTTAAGGACATTTAGGAATATTAAGGCCGGAAAACGGAAATAAACTTTAAAGATGACATTTGCCAATGCAAGGGAAAACAAAAACAGATATATTTATATTCCTTTGCCCATAATATAATTAGACTGCAATTACGACAATGCAAACAGTACGCAGCACGAACAAAGCTTAAACTAAATATATTTTTCATCACAAATAATCACTTAATAATTTAATGTATCAAATTTATCAAATATTTGCAAAATAATAGGAATTATAATTTTTTTTATAAATTGTTGTTGTCCGCAGTTTTCTGTATTGAGTGTTATATTTTTTTTATGCTCCATTACTAAGTTTACTTGTTGAAATTATATTACCAACATCTCATTATTTATAGATGTGTTATCTATAGTTCTTTTAATTTAACTGAAAATTTTCAGTATATAAATAAGAAGTTTAAGTTAAAATTCATCAAAGGATATCCATCTGAATTTTTAAAATTCAAAATATAGCGTGTGCTTTAAAAAAATTACAAAATTCATAAGAAAATGTACTGAGCGTTACGTTAACAAAATTCTTAAATATAATTTATCTATAGTTTTTAAGGACTGTAAAAAAGGTAGCAGGAGCGCAAGAGCAAAAATGATATGGAAAGCATTGTCTGTAAGACTGATTTTTGCTCATGCATAAATCTTTGCAAAGAATTTTGTTTTTAAATGTTACCAATTTTTTAGTTTTAAGTGTAAGCTCAAGTCAAAATTTAAAAAATGGTCATAGCTTTTAATTTCGTCTTGCGATTAGTTAAAATTTTTATAGAGAATAGATATATAGTGCGTTCAAACCCAATACTCACTAGTTGTGTTGCATTTTTTCCCAAAATCATTCACAGCACAACAGTGAAAGCAAATGTAACTCTTAATAAATAAAATTTAAAAAAAAAGTCGGATATATTATTTTATTTCAGGATTCATTGAATGAGGCGAAACTATAATATGACTCTTACCTTCTCATAAGTGTACATAATAAGGATAACCCATATCAAATTTTCATTCAATACGAAACCAAATTTGTCATTTTTAAATAGATAGTTTTTGCATACACTATTTGTGAATACAACCTGTTTAATTCAGAGTTAATGTTATTGCTAATGTCCTGTATTTGTTTATCAATTTATTAAAATAATTATTAATTACGCAGTAACGTTTAACGGTTTCCTTTAAACATTTTATGAATTTATACGGAAGCTATGTGCAATTTTGTGACAGGATGTGAGACTTACAGATATCGTTAAAATGATAAGAAAATTTTATTGAACAAAATTATAGACAAGCTCATTTTATTAGATATTTATTGTCGTGAAATTATATATGGATGATACTCATTCTAAACGTACATTTTGCATGTGTGTGTGTGTGTGTTTTTTTTTTACCAATGTAACTAAATGTTTACCAATGTAACTAAATATGAGAAGATAGTTTTTGCGTCATTTAGTTGATCCTAAAATAAAATTATATTCTTCGATTTTTTCATATTTTCCTGTATTGAGCGTTACATTTGATTTCGCGGTTCTTCTGGGAATGATTTTTACGAAAAGAAATACACCATAAAAAGTGAGTATAGGGTTGTAAAGCACCACTATACATTTATTCTCCGCGTTCACATGGAGAAATAAAATATTTGTCTCTTTCAAAATAGTTCTTCACTAACATTTAACCAGAGCAAAAATAAGTCCTAATTTTCTTTCATATAAGATTTAGTTTAATAGAATCGACCAATAATGTCAAAAGTTGTGTCAATTCCAAATAGTTATTTGTAGCAAAATACGACCTACTTAATACATTCTACAAAAATATAAAAGCTCACAGACAGTAGAGAGCTATAGCAAAATTTTTGCAAAGAAAACCAAAAATTTGTTAGCAGATAATGTTCTTTATATCGTTTCTCTCGTTCAGCTGCAGTTAACTTTTAAATTATATTTAAAAATAATTTTTTCGTAACGCTCAAAACGTTTTTATAGGAATTCAATATTTTTTTCAAAACACAAACTATGGGCAGTATGAATAAAAAGTATTTGCTCTTTACTTAAAAATTTGTTTTAAATCCAAATTTCTTGGTCTTATATTCAATAATTTCCAGAGTTTTGTGTTTTAAAATAAATTTTTAAGTAAAGAGTAAATCCTTTTTTAAATTCATACTACCATATGTTTTAAATTTAAAAGAAAATCAGATATATAGTCTTTGATGAATTTTGACATAAACTCTGTAGCTAGTCACTAAAAAATTTCAACTAAATTAAAAAAAATTGTGGATAACACCCAATACATTTGTTTTTTTATTTTTATTTTTTTATACAAACCATGATTGATTGATGAAACGTTTTGCAATATATAAATATTTAACAGAGTTCACAAAACTTTTAAATATTTAAAAGTACAAACCTACGCTGTTATTTTAATGTATATTTATTGTTAATGTAGTTTTAATAATTAAACAGATTAATGAGGTGTACTAAAAACTCCAAACGCTCAACAAACATGACTGCGGACACTACCAATTAAAAAACCAATATCTAATATTTCTCAAAATGTTGATGTCTGAAATATTAGAAGAAAATGCAAATATTCTAAAACCGTTATAAATATAATCTCGTTTTTGAAAAAATTCATAGCTTCTTAATGTGGAAATCAACAACATGCATTGCGGACACGCCATTTTACGAAGAGCGGAAAAAAAATATTTTTGTTTCTTGTTTTTAACACACACAGTCTTACACAAAAAAAAGTATGTACATTTCTTTACAATTTATTATATAATGCTAAACAGTTTTCATTTCAAAATTTATGTGTTTATTTTATATTTTACTATACTTTACTATACTTTCAGCGGACAAGAAAAAAAAAGCATTTGAAATGAGAATGTGCCATATAAAATTATTAAAATAATCTTTAATTACACAGTAACGATTAACGGTTTCCTTTAAACATTTTACGAATTTATACGGAAATTATGTAGAATTTTGTGACAGGATGTGAGGGTTTTAGAGATCGTTAAAATTATTAGAAAAATTTATTGAGCAAAAATATAGATAAACTTGGTGTTTTAGAATTTTTTTTATCCTCAATTTATTTATGAAATTCGGAACATTGTTTCATCGCATAATACCGGGTTTCCCAAAATTAACGCAGAGCTTTGAATAGTCTATAAATCCATTATCTTTACATGTTTTTCTTCAATTTTTTCAGATTGTTGTAAAGAAGATATGGGAAATTATAACTGGAAAGGTTTACTATTGAACAACGATCATGCAGCACGAGGAACAATGACGTTGTTACGGAGCGTTTTAAGCGAACGTATTATTTGAAGACGCAGTGATTTTATTAGCCGGACAAAACCGCTCTCAAAGCATTTCCTTTGGGTTATTTTACAGATCGCCAATGACCGCGACCCAACCAAAAAAATAATAGTCTAGGAAAAATTCGAACGATGGCTTCGAAAATCGTGAAAAGTAATGGAGCGCCACGAAAATGTCCGGTAACAGCGCTATTGTTTCCCTTGATATATGTTCGTTGGTCAGTAGTAAACCATTCCAATTTTAATTTCCCAAATCTTCTTTACAATCTAAAAAATAGATAAGCAAAATTTGATAATAATGGAGCTATAGACTATTCAAACCTCTTCGTTAATTTAGGGTCATTCTGTATTTATTATTCTTTATTAAGATGTTTTTTATTGAGTTAATTTTTCACAAAAAAATTCTAATAAAGTGTCCGCCAGATAAATTTTTTTTTTGAAAATGCTATAAAAAAACCTACTGAATATTTTCTCAAATTTCTTTTTTTATTTGAAAGTACAATCCTTGCGGTTAATGAAAAATAATTTCGGTCTAAAGTTTAAGCACATTATCGAGTGTGTGCAGCTGTATTTCACCAATGGCTTCACGAATATTGTCCTTTAAAGTGTCAATTGTCTCTGGCTTGTCGGCGTAACACTTATCTTTGACGGCACCCCACAAATAATAGTCCAACGGTGTCAAATCGCAGCTCCGAGGTGGCCAAACGACATCAGCTCTGCGGCTGATAATGCGATCTTCAAAAACACGGCGCAAAACATCGAGTGTAGCTTCGGCTGTGTGGCACGTAGCGCCGTCCTGTTGAAACCAAATATTGCCAATATCCTCCTCTTCAATTTTTGTGAACAAAAATTCGTTCAACATGGCCCGATAACGATCGCCATTGACTGTAACGGCCACTCCTTGCTCATTTTCGAAGAAAAATGGCCCAATTATGCCTCTGGACCAAAATCCGCACCAAACAGTGACTAATTTTGGGTGCGTCGGCTATTCAATGTATGCGTGCGGGTTTTCTGTGCCCCAAATGCGACAATTTTGCTTGTTTACATACCCGCCAAGATCAAAATGAGCTTCATCTGAAAAGATGATTTTTTTGGCAAAATCGGCATCTTCTGTAAGTCGATCGGAGGCCCATACACAACCATATTCGCAAGCGTATACACAACCATATTCGTTCAGCGGAAGGATAAAACTAATTATCTGTCAAATCAGACATGAGCTAAGTGTAACCATTCACGAAATAAGCACTAGTTGAAAAAAATAACGTTATATGGCGGACCCTTTATATATAATTTAATATTTGTTGGTATGTTTGTTTGTTTCTACTCTAATCCGATCGCTATAAAATTTTTGAAACTTTACTCTGCACCTGCGGGTAAGTACACGCTATATCTTTCTGGAAGTTTTTAAAGAGGGGTTTGGCCCCTCCCATACTAGCCAAATATTGGTATACCAATATTGGTAGACCCCATAAGACTCCATTTTGACAAGCCAAATATTACTAACCGAAAACGTCACCAATATTTCTCTGAAACTAAGTATTATACGTTTGTGGCAGCAAGGCGCATACACACACATACGCACACACACAAAAACTATAATTTTACTGTTGTACATATAGAAATTGAGATTTTTATCAGTTGAGTTTCTTCACTTGATTGTGAATAAAATCAACATTTGTCCATCGATGATTAGAGTTTTTATAAAAATGTAAAATTTTTCCATTTTAAATTTTTTATGAATTTTTCGAAAACAAAAAAAAAAATATAAAATTAATTTTGTAAAAAAATAATACTTTTCCCCGGTAATTTCGAAATAACTCCGAAAGTTGAAGTTATGACGATTTAAGGGTAATTTTATGACGCATCTTTAAGTTGTTTATTTATTTAAATCGGACAATTCGTTCCTGAGTTAAAGTGAAATAAGCTGAACTACCTAGTGGAAATAATAGTCATGCCCATAAAACAAATCTGTACTTGATAGAAAAAAGAAAACAGATTTGAATTTAGCGCGTTAAACTTGTCACATTCCCAATATTTTTTACAGTCTAAAATGAGTTATGACACAAGTCTAATGTTAACCTAGCAAAAATCGTGACTAGTTCATATATTCCTTTAAAGAGCACTCCATAAGGGACCAGTAGTACTCCAAAAGTAGTCCAATTGTGTGAAATAAATGTAGTCCATTTAACACTGCAATATCCCAGGGCTGGAGCATGCAGTCCACGTGCTAGATAAAAAGATCTACTCCATGTGGCTAATCCACGGAATAATTACTTTTGAAAATATTCTATGTCACCAACAAATGGCTAGCTTGAAAGTAATCTTGAAAGTAATCATTTTATGCGGCAATCTAAAGTACATTTTCTTTTCTTAAAAAAAAATATTTGATGGTCTTTTTTCCACTACAAAATATATATTTGAAATAGAATATTAATCACAAACAAACATTCATTGCATCAGGGTTATCATTATATTTGTAACTGATTTTACGAACAATATTCATGGCAAGACTACTGCTAACAAACAGACATTTGTTTGAATACATTCTATGAATGCATTACATAGAACCATGTTTGTAGCTCGTTTTAGATACAAAACTATTTAAATAATGTGGATTTAAATAATGTGGATTTGATCATAGGTTTGTGTCTAAAATGAGCCACTAAACGAGTTCGACACGTGCCTAATTTTAAGCGCTATTGAGTTTCTTCGTACATTTCTCTACTTCCTTTTAGATTTATGACTTTAATTTTATATTGCATCAAAATTTTTTTTTACAAAAATGACTTTAATTGTAATAAAAGTACACAATTTCATTTAAAATGAAATTATTTCAAGGCTAAAGTAGAAACATTAAGACAAGTACCAACTGTTTTTCTTTTCAAGTTAAACAACTTGTTAGAATTTTATATCATTTGCCTCTTTTTATAAGCAAATCCAAAAAAATTTAGGTAACCCGGTTTTACAGTTCATACAAAAAGTAAATTCTATTTATAAAATGCAAAAAAATATATGGAAAAATGTTTTCAGCGAAATCTTTTGTGATTTGGAACAAGTCCTTTGAGCGAAAAAAAAATTTATATACACACTTAAAATAAATGTTTTTTTTTACTTAAGTCCTTAATGCTTAAAAAAAGATAAGAAGCTAAGAAAAATGAGTCGCTTAAAAAAATGCTTTCATTTTATTCTGGTCTAGAAAAAAAATCGACGTAATGTTTAGTTTGCATGTTGGAGCAACAAAATAGAAATAAGTATATAAAACGAATACAAATCCTTAAGTAACTAAAAATGAAAAATAATGGCTGCGCAAATCAGAAGAAAGCAATGAAATAAAAATTTTAAACAAATAGTCTGAGATGTTATTGGCAAGCAAAAATGAGGCCACTAAAAATGCTTAAAGTGGAGTATTAACAAAAAATTTTAAATAATTCTAAACTCTAATATGTACTAAAAAAAATAATTTTGCCATGGCTATGCAAAATATATATATTGCCTTGTTTTAATAATTGTAGCTTTATATTGACATTACAATTGTTTGGTTTCTTTTATATTAATTTTTTTAATATACTTTGTTTTAATAAAGGGAGTTATATATAAGTAAACTAGCCCCATCAGATGTGCTTCAGTAACCCATTGTTGGTAAGTTATAGGAAAATTCCTTCAATCCACTAAGCATAACCGAACTTGTCTGAAAAGCAGTTGCATTTAATAACATTTCTTAACTCTTTTGTGCTTTTATAAGATTTTCAAAAAACGATGGGAAAAATTTTCCTTATTTTTGAGAAAGGTAAAAGGTATCTTCGTGCTTTCATCAAACACAATAAGAAAAAATAATTATATATAACGATTTTTGTTACACTGATCTAACAAATCTATTCTCCATTGTAAGAGTAAAATAAAGTTCTAATAATTAATTAAATGTCTGTTACTTGATTATATGTTCTAAGAAATCTCATTAACAACATTATTTAAACTCCTTTGAATAATTTAAATTCAATTTAATTTCTATGAAAATGTATTTTGGCAAGGATCAAATAGACCTTTTTTCATCAAAGCTAAAAAAATATTTATTTAGTAGAAGAAAATTAAGTTGTCCTTAACCGTTGTTTGTATTTTTTTCTTCTTGTAAAAAATGAAATATTATGATATATTTTAAGAGATATTTTCAGTATTGTTTGTTCGTATACTTTTATTCTTGGAAAAATTGATGCGACCAAAATAAACAGACGGCAGACAAAATTGATTGATGGCTCCTTTTCTGACCGCATTCTCTTTGTTTTATCTTCTCGAAATGTGCGAGATTTCTCATGGTTGTCTCTTTTCATTTCAAGACTTCATGACTTTTTTTATGTTTGTTAAACTGATAAAGGTTTCTTTACGTAAGTGAATACGAGGGTTGTCTGTTTTGAAAGAAGTTAATATGTATTAAGTATATGAAATAAAAAAGTCATTGCTGCATTTGCATTGGTAATATCCTAATTCGTCAAAAAAATCTCCCGTCTTATCTTTGAGTCTAAATTCATTTGTTTTTACTTAGAAATATATCTTACGCCTCTCCTCGTAGAAAAAAAAATATTAAATAAATTTTGTGGGTGGCTGTGTGTTTATAAAAAATTGTATGGCTAATAAATAATATATTTGAGGTTGCTTTGCTCAACCATCTTGTTGATTTCTTTATTGTTTTTATTATTATGTACAATACAAATATTATGGTGCTGGCTTTTGACAGTTTACGAAGGAAAGCAACTTTATATTTATAATACTCGTACAATAATATTAAATATTGTTCGTATTCACATTATGAACCAGGCCACAATTTCATTTGTTTGTCGTTAGTTGCGTGTTTGTCTACAGATCATCTTGTCGCAATGTTTGTAACATTACGTGTGTGTCTTATTTTGGCACTATATAAAGAATTTTTAATTTTTGATAAACTGATTTTTTGTCATTATGTTATATGATTTCTTAATTTTTGTTGTCCCATCAACAGGTAATTTCTTTTTTTTTTTTTGCAACAACAGTGAAAGTTATTAAGTGAAGATGGAAGCCAAATACTTGGGTGTTATCCTCGACAGTAAGCTTTCATGGATGAGGAATACTCAAGAAAGACTAAAGAAAGGACTAAATGCCTACAATGCATGCAGCAACTCCATTGGAAGAAATTTTGGCCTGTAACTGAAGGTGGTAAACTGGATTTACACATCTATTGTCAGGCCGATTGTTTCCTATGGTTGTGTGGTGTGGTGAGAGGCGTTTGAGAGAGGAGAGTCATAGGAGATTACTTGTTAAGGTGCAGAGATGCGCCTCTCAAGCTGCCTTGGATGTCATTCACCTGCTTCCCATAGACGATTTTGTGGTGAGAACGGCAGCATGGAATCTCCTAAGACTATTAGAGGCAGGGTTGGTGAGGACAGGAGTAACAGGTCACACAGCAATCCTAAATGAGATCAGTTTTAGCGGGGGGTTTCCATAAGTCATGGGTTTACGGACTCTAAGGTCGCTGAAATTGATTTTGGCACGACACCCTCATTAGTAATTCCGGATAGGGACTTTTGGGTCGAATCTGATAGATGAGGGTTGTGCGGTTTTCACGAACGGGTCCAAAATGGGAACAGGTACGGGAGCTGGTCTCTATATTTTGGGGACGGATATTCGTAGGTCTTTTAGACTACCGAAAGAGTGTAGTGTTTTCCAAGCTGAGATATTGGTGATCCTCAGGGCCACGGAGATAGTGGCCACAGATGTGGCTGAGGGCGGGGAGGTAACCTTCTACGTTGACAGTCAGACGGCGCTAAAAGCGTTGAAGGGACAAAGTGTCAGATCGAGCAGGAGAGCCCTCAACTCGCTTAATGACAAAATAGTGTCAGACTAGGCAATGTTGAGAGAAATGAGACTGCTGATGAGCTGGCAAGATTAAGGTCAGCGTTAGATGAGGATTTGTGTGACAGGTCGATTAAAATACCGATCGGTCATTACTATAGGGAGCTCAGTGACTGGGTGTCGAGCAGGGCCAACCATTCATGGGGGAGTAGGGAGGATTGTAGAGTCTCGAGGGCCATATGGCCAAAACTTGACTTAAGTAGATCCGAACTACTACTGGGTATGAATAAGAAGGTGAAAGGTGTCTGAATGACGCATTGACTGGTCATTGTTCGGCCACGGCGAGGACCAGCATTTGAGAGATTGACACTCCAGATTTTTGTAGGATGTGCGAGGATGAGGAGGAACCAGAACCATTGAGCATGCTGTCTGCCGTTGCCCAAGGCTGCAACGACACAGGCTTAGGTGGCTCGGCAGACGTTTTCATGAGAGCATTAGTGATATCGCGAAGTGCAAACTTGATGATATCAATGGCTTCATCATGGGAATAAGGTGGCTTAATGTCAGATAAAAGGGTTATTTTCTGGGTACAGGAGGGGTTTTTCATAACGGATACAAATAGAATGGAATCGCAATGGATCAAATTGGGTCTCCGAGTAGATGTGCGGTATAGAACTACTTTTCCTAACCTAACCGAATCTATTAAGTGAACATATTTCTTATATATGATACATTTTTAAACATAATTTCTAACTAAAACTAGAATTCGTTCCCAAAAAGCATTTGTTAAATATAATCTCTCGATTTACAACAACATTTTTGTTGAATTTTCAAAAATAGCAGTTGTTTTTCTTCGTTTTTCTTTACTTTTGCGTGGTGAATAAATTAGGCTAACGGTTTGCTGTTTCTGCGTGTGTGACGACGTTAATTCTTTCAAGACGAATGGGGCACATATGTCCAACTTGGTTTTACGTCATTACAGCTATATTTTCCAATGGATTTTGACCTAATGGATGTTGTCGACAAAAAAAAATAAATGCATTTTTTGGTATTCGTGTTAAAATTAAGGTTTTGTTGCTTCAGTTAGGCTTAAGGGTATCACAAAGTAATAAACTTTTATTTATTTTAGTTTCCAAATATCTTGGATTCTAATTAATACTGTTGGATAAACTTTTAGTATTAGATGTACCAATGCCTTCTTTAAATTTATTGACCAAAGCATTTTGAATCGGTTTTATACTTTTCTCGGTGGAGCTGAAAGTATGATAGCACTTGTGTAAAGGTGCAATTTTTTCTTTAATTTTTTGTTTGTTTTTTTAATATTTTATAATTTAAAAACAAAGAAAACACATAAAAACAAAGAAATACAAAAAAAAATAATAACCATTAGATGAATGAGAACAAAGAAAATATATAAAAACAAAGAAAAACATAAAAAAGCAAAAATTTTTACCATTGAATGAGATGGATATGTCAATGACAAACTGTCTATCTTTTGCTTTTTTGCCTGTATGTTATATATAGATAACCACTCTTAGCATCGCAACTTCACCACAATTTAAGCTTATGACTTTCATGATGCATGATGCTCGTCTATAATCTGGCATATTCCTTGGCTCAAAGTTGAAGTGATTTATATTACTCGTCTAATTTGAAAGAATCGATCGTATGATGGGTCGTCATGGCTTAGCTTTTCAGCAGTGTTAACAAAATGTAAGCTGGCAAGGATTTCTTAAAAGCGGTCTCGAGTCATAGCCTTGGAAATAAACTGTACTGAATATACATATTTCAATCGCAGACCAGTGCAATCTTATTTCTGGCAATCTGTGGATACTCATCGCCTATAATCTCCCCAAAAACTGCTTTCAACCCTTCTTTACTTATAGAAAATTTTATAAGTACATTTTTGCTCATAATAAAGTTTCGTTTGGTGAATTATATACTCTGTTAGTGTGTCGAACTCACAAACTGTATTGAAGACTTCTAAAACAGATGGGATTGGTTGAAACTTTTTCGGTCAGCAGAACATCTTCGGTTTTGGGTACGATCGCTAAGTACGCAAAATTATTCAACATAGCTCTACGCTCGATATCTAATTCCAAAACATTTTTTTTCACTATCCGATATGTTCAAAATCTGTACGATTTCATACTCTGTTTCACACATTATCATGCAAACTATTGAACAACCGATCAGTAGATGATAGTTAGAATCGTTTTTATTTTCTTTGCAATGTAAATAAAGCAATGCACTTCCATGTGTAGTTGTTGTAACGAAAACATGTTTTTAAATCAGTGGTGGCTATTCTCTCAATTTTCTATGCTCGCGAGTACAGCCTGTTTTTTACCATCGACACACGTACACTGTGATTCAGCCCACAGTGGGGCAGAATCAAAATATTTGGAACATAAATCAAGCATTTCTAAACGCATCGTTCTAACATAATAAAATTTCACATGAATATAGCAGAAAAATACTTCTATTTATCGGTTAAATATAAGCCCTCTGACTTGCTAAGGGGCGGAGCCATGAAGTCTCAAAATAGGGCACTTCGTTAATGTAAATTTATTACTGCTTGCCATTTTTTTTTTGTTTCTCATCCGATTTTACACCTTTTTGGTGCATTAAAATCCTTAATAAGATCTTAAAGATACATACTTGTTTATATACTTATATCTTAAAGTTAGTGAGTTATACTCATGTGAAAATTTAAACTACTCAATTTTTCAAAACTTTGGTCCAGTACTTTCCAGATATCGGATCCAAATATCTTGAAATTTTTAAAAAAATTTTATAATTTATTCATAATACTTATCAAAGGTTTATAAGAGGTTTATGAAACAAATTTTTCCAAAAATATGTTGTTGTTAGCTTCAGTTATTATTTAAATTTTAAAAATATATAAAAAGAATTAGTCTGTTACAAAAAATCCAGTAAGAATTTTTGTTTCATTCAGTAAACTATTTTGGTTAGAGTTTGTAAGTATTTTTAGACAAATTATCTAATAGATTTTATTTGGTACTAGACAAAATAATTGCTAATTCATTGAAATTCGTTTGGGTTTTATTCGCTATGAAAATCTCTAAATAAACCCGAATATCACTTTAAGTTTTTGTGCGATCAAATATTTTCTCCTACATTAAAAAACAGTACAAATAATTTTTAAATCCATTGCACTATGGTTCGGATAACCTCCACGAATATAAATTTTCATGGTCATCCTATTTCAACTCAACTGAGTTGATTGATTCCCCGAATCGGGATGTAACGCAAAAAAGTGCTTTGGCGTCCGTTGTGGCAATCTTCGTGAATAACCTACCGGGAAATTTCTTTATTGCAATCTACAATATGGTTTTTTAAATTGTTACTTTATCTTCAAATGATTATTACATATAAGACACTTGTAGCAGCAAATTTAAGGCTTGTTTATATTTCGTATAACAATTCAATATAGAACATAACTTTGATACTCACACTTAGACACACATCCACTGCTAGCTAATTGCGTATTTGTTGAAGCAACATATGCTTAGAATTTTTTGCAATAAACTCTTAAACCTTAAAGTGAAATATCCTTGTGCTTTTATTTCCATAAAATTTTCAAACGTTTTGGAAAACAAACTGAATTTAAGTGGAAAACCTTGAAAATATTTAAAGAAAATTTATGCTTGAAAACAGTATTTAAGACAACAAACATGTTTTTAAAAAAAGTTTCTTTTTTTTTGCTTTTTTTTTGTCAAGATGCAACGCTGCAAATTATGTCACCGTTGATACACAAGTACAGTAAGCTCATTTCCATATACAACATCATAACTGCATACCTTAAAATATATGTATGTGAGTGTATATGTTTTAAGTACATGTACCGTCAGTGTACCTACAAAGAAGAATTTAAGATCTGCACATTGAAATAAAGACTCAAGCATGCAAACACAAGCTTTCTAACACACTTGTAGTAGTAGATTGGAAATATACGTGGGCATGTACATGAACATGCATAGGGAAAAGATAAACGATTTTTATGCCACGTTGACTATAAATGTCGCTGTTATGTATAATAATTTTTCTTTTACGTTTACGTTTATTTTTTGTTCGCTTGCTTCTTCTCTTTTCGTTGTATTGCAGTAGCAGCTGTATTGTAGTAGTTTTTTTTTCTAAACTCAACCTACACATTTTTATCGTTTACTATATCACAGTAGATTTATACAAATGAGTTTTATGTTTACATACATATGTACATATAAGAGTTTTTATTTTCCCGGACTTTTTCAATTCCCGGGAATGCGGGATTGATTTTTGAATTTCCCTGGATTCCCACGAATTCCAGCCCAATATAAAACGATACAATATATCAATTAATTTAATTTATTTGAACAAAACCAAATAGCAATTGATCTAATAAATTGCTATCAAAAAAATATATTAATGCATTAAAACTTAGTTAAAAATATAATTTCACATCTTTACAAAGTAATCATTGATTCTTTTTTTAGTAAAGAAGAAACCCTTTGATAATTGTCAGTTTTGAGCGTTAGTTTTGAGCGTAAGTTTTGAGCGTCAAACAACCCATCTGGGTATACCAAAAACAATATGATATTTTTTGGAAAGTATAGGCGTGTACTTCCTTATTTTGCTCACTCAGGGCTGTTTCAATTAGTCCATTTCGCATCCTTCCCACCTAATGTCCAACTTTTTGCACGTGACAAAAAGCCCTTCTACAGCATTGTGTGTCGTACAAAAAAATTGGACATTAGGAGGAAAGGATCCGAAATGGCATAAGTGGCGCCCAGAATATGATGTCGTATTAAAAAGTCACCTTAGCTGAAAATTAAACCACACTCAAGCCATAAGCAACGATGTACGATATGATAAGATTGAACTTTAAACTTTAATGTAAGTGTTCTAGTTCTTATTAAATGTTTTCCTCCTGAAAAATAACGAAAAGTCGAGTTTCCCTTTATACCCATATATCAAAAAATTCCTGTTATGAACTCAAGTCAGCTATTGCAGTAATTTTGTATAAAAGAAACAACTTTTGCATAAACGTTATTGACAAAAAAGGGGTTAATATTTAAGTCACAAAAAGAATTATTAAAAAAGACAATTGCAATAAAAAGTTTCACGGTTTGAAAATTTAATACTCGTAATTTCAAGTATTTTGGAAGTGGAATATTGACAAATTTCACTAAATGTCTATCATATTTGCCTACAATTTAAACAAAACTCAAAGTAAAAAAAAAATACTTTTGCCTAGCTAGATTGGCCAAATCTTAAACTGTGCGTTGCAAGTATAGCATTTCCAGGCTATGTTTTGACCTTTTATTTTTATTTTAGCATCGAAATTTGCGTTTTAACTTCGTGGCTTATTTTAGCCTCAAGAGGGTTAAATTGTTTCTTCACAATAAGAATTTATAAGAAATTTATTATTTGACATATTGCCATAATTATATTTTAAATGAAATTTATTTGTTGATGGTTATTAAGCAATTGTCTATATGCATTTAATCGGCGCTTTTACCAAATCGTCAGTAGACTTCAACCACAACTTTGAAAAGTTACAAACCTCTTATTTTATGCACAGACTTTCAAAAAACCATTTGAGAATTTACAAACGATAATATTTTTGAAAATCACAAAGGAATAAAATAAGTGCAGTAGGCTTAGAAACTTATACAAAACCCAACAAATATTTTATATTCGATATGAATCTATTTTATTTTTCTACACCTGTATACAATTAAAAATCCATTGGATAACAATAAAAGTATTATAAGGCAAAATGAAAAATAAAGGTATAATTTGGTTTTTATTTTTCATTTTGCCATATAATACTTTTATTGTTATCCAATGGATTTCTACTTGTATATAGGTGTAGAAAAATAAAATAGAATCATATCGAATATAAAATATTTGTTGGGTTTTGTACCTTTATTTCAACAGCTGCATATCTGGTTATGTTTTTAGTTCTAAAGGCACCATATTTTAGAAAATAGCAATTGTATCGATATGGAATTTTATGATATCCTTAACAAAAGTTTTTTTCGCCATATCTAAAATTTTTAGGTGAAATTGGACAGCTTAGTCCAGAGATATGTCCACTTTTCGCTTTCTCGCCCTTATGGAAATATATACAAACTAAGCAACTGTACAACAATAAAAATAATAAAAGAAAAAAATTCTCATAAAAAATGCATGTCCATAAGTTGGCATGTCTCTGACAAAAGCTGTCCAATTCCACTCAAATTTAAAAAAATTGCCAAAAACACTTTTTTAAGGATGTCATGAAATTTCTTATCGATATATTTGCTACTTTCTAAGACAAATCGCTCTTAAATATAAAACATACCCAGGTATGCTTGCTGTTGATGTACGTATAATTTTTCAGCTGTTCACATAAAGGTTAAATGTAAACTCTTGCAATAGTTGAATATTTATTATTAAACTGGAGACTTTTTTCCATAAAATGAAACCAAAATTATCATTTTTTGCTTTGGACTCTTAAAGAAAGATTTGTGCACCACATAAAATAAGCTGTGAGCCACTGTATTTAAAACTGTGTATCTTTTTCCTTTTTATCCCCCGACCAAAAAAAGAGGTGTATCTATGTCTATGTATCTGTGCATATATGTGTCTGTCTGTTACCTCGTAGAACATAACTGGGTGAACCGATTTTGATTTAGTGTTTTGTGTTTGGAAGGCAACTTGATCGAGATTGATCTTAGCTATGTTTATAATAGTTCTTGCCGCTTAGAAGTTATCACCTATTTTCTAGCGATATCGTTTTGGATCTGTGTGTCTGTAGCAAGATAGCTCCCGAGCGGCTAGATCAATTGCAATTTAGTTTCTTTTGTTCGAAATGTGACTTGACAAAATTCATCATTTGTTTTCTTGGGAGGTTTTTAAAATTTTAAATCTAATGTTATTTCATTATCTACTTAAAGTATCTTCGTAGTTAATGACAATTAACATGTTTGTGTATTTTTAAATATTAAATAATACAGTAAATATTGACTTTTCAATAAAAAATATTTAGATTTTTTTTTTAGCTTTTATTTTTGTGCAAAAAACTTATTAAAAACATATGAAATTTAAGTGTTTGTAGAAAACTTTGTAATATGAGCTTTCCCAATTTTCTAAGAATTTGACATTCGTTACCTGAATATTTATTGCAAAAGTTCTGGCGAGTTTTAAATAGAAGTTGAAATTTTTCAAAAATGCCTTTCAATCGTAATAGTTCGAGTCATAAATAATTCAATTATAGTAGAGCATTTGAGTTAAATTCGATTGTGAAGAAAAAGAAACATATAATACAATTGTAATTCGTGACTTGTTTATTTGTATGGATTTTGTTGTTGTAGTTTTGAATATCTAGTTCCGGGAATTTTGTTATTGTTTTGGGTTTTAAAGCAGAAGAAAACTAAATTAACCAGAATAGATATCCAAAAATTTATATAGAAAAATTAAAACCAGACAAAAAACGGTATGCAGAATATAAGCAGAAATCAAATGTTTAATTTATTTATTATGAAATGACATCGTCGTAAAGTTAGATTGCAAATGACAAAAGTATTATGCGTTGATATGGTAAAATATAAAATACATGTTTCTTATGAAATTGTTATGTTTCCACAAAATATACAAAAAAAAACTGATTTCTCACTGCTGACACATTCACGGGTTTTAAGCAAGAAAGTTGTACACATTTTTCATTTTAGTGCTGAAAATGGTGATGATTTTCAGCGCTTCAAGAAGCGCTTATTTTTAGCAAAAATGTTGTACGAAAAACCGGGATACAAAAATCAACAGCGATATCAGCATTTTTATAAGCGCTAATTTTATTTTATAATATAAATAACTGCTTTTTTTGAGGCAATTTTTTAATATGGTATTTTACAGATCAAATATTATATCAAATTTATACATTTTTCGGTTTTGGACCGCCAGTTATAGGATGACCTCTACTTATGACGTACATTGTGTCGTAACTATAATAATTTGATTATAATATTTGTGAAAAGGATTTTGTGGAAGTCTGATTTAAGTTCTCCCACATCGAAGGGGAAAAGAAAGAGCTTTGCAGGGATTTTATATCACATACGAATCCTGCGGCTAGAAAAGAGTTTTCTCTTTAATACCTTGCTAATATATTATATTAAATTTTGAAGACACGAATTCTTTTGAAGACACGAATATAAAAATATTATTTCATATTTGGCAATGCTTCTTAGTACTGAAAACTTCATTCTGAAAAAAAATCTCAGAACCTTAGTTTACTGAATTGGGGCGTTTAACTGAAACAAATTTGTTGAATTTGTACTTGTACAAAAAGGATTGCGGATAGTTATATGTTAAGGT
Organism: Panzeria rudis; assembly: GCA_956483635.1. Taxonomy (NCBI): domain Eukaryota; kingdom Metazoa; phylum Arthropoda; class Insecta; order Diptera; family Tachinidae; genus Panzeria; species Panzeria rudis. Next base: position 142,160,537 of record OY101447.1, read on the forward strand.
AGATAAAAAGAACTCGAGAAAAATGTGACATTTCGAATAAAAGGCGTCAGATGGGCAAATATATCAGGAACAGCATATGAACAAACATCGAAATCTAGTGGCGGTACTACCAGGATCTTTCTTCTACTTCATATCTAATAAAAAATATGATTATTTTTCATAAACGAAACAATAAAGACAAAGACTGTTACGATTATTTTAGCCCCACTACCCTTAACGGTATATGAGTAGTTCATGAATGTAAATAATAAAGTACATCTCTGTACGTAAACATGTGTGCGCTTTTAAGCATGTGTATGTGTGTTGCACTTCTATATGTGCCATGAGTTATTGACTTTTTGTGGCTGCCGGAGTATATTAAAGTTTCTTTCTTTTCTTCTACTGTCAGCTACCATTTTTATGATCATCGAGTTAAGAAAAACCAAATATTGGGAAAAGTGAAATCTATAAATATGTATGAACAAATATTCGAAGTATAAAAGGTTTTAATGCTACCAGAAGGTAAAAAAAATTATAAATCGCTTTCTATAAAGTTATTGATTGGTAGTGGTTTTTAAAAGCCATAATAAATTAAACTTGAGACTTTTTTCTGGCTTTGGTAAGACGTACATATATTTAACTGGTTACAACAGTATGCAGGTATTAGAGAGTATACAAAAATGCACACGAGTTGAAAAAATGGTATTACGAAACTTATACTAAAGTACGCAGTAGTCAAGCACAACATTATTTAATCTTTTAAACATAGACGTACTACAAGGAGAAATTATAAGCTTTTAAATACTTTTGAAATTTTCAAGCTTTTGTAAATAATTTTTAATTACAACTGATTAGATGTGTTGGTTGTTATGAAAAGGTATTAATTATACTAAGCAGTTTTTTATATTCTTTTAGTTCTCATTCTATATAAGGGCTGAAAATTTACTATATGTATCAATTACGATACTACGTAAATAAAGTTTAGCAAAAAAAATAAAAAATGGTTTTCAGAAGTTAAATGAAAATTCCGCGAAAGCGACAGTTCTTAAAAAATATATAAAGTTTTTAATTGCTCTTGCATAAAATTTACAAATTTAACAATTGATTTATAAATGTTAGTCAAACTGTATGGTTTTTATCCAAAGTTATTTCATTAGTTTGGCTTAAGCTCATTTTTAATTTAATTGTTCATCATATATATATATATATATATATATATATATATATATATATATATATATATATATATATATATATATATATATATATATATATATATATATATATATATATAATATATATATATATATATATATATATATATATATATATATATATATATATATATATATATATATTATATATATATGTATATATATATATATATATATAGTATATATATATATATATATATATATATATATATACATATATATATATATATATATATATATATATATATATATATATTTATATATATATATATATATATAATTATATATATATATATATATATATAATATATATATATATATATTATATATATAATATATATATATATATATATATAAATATATATATATATATATATATATATATATATATATATATATATATATATATATATATTATATATATATAAAATTATATATATATATATATATATATATATATATATATATATATATATATATATATATATATATATATATATATATAGTATATATATATAAATGTATTATATATATATATAATATATATATATAATATATATATATATATATATATATATATATAATATATATATATATATATATATATATATATATATATATATATATATATATATATATTTATATATATCTGTGTGGGATGTGGAAACATGTTATTGTCATAAAATGTGCATATTCATCAAATTACGGATTTGCACATGACAGTGCAGCGCATGTGCCTAAATTTGGCAAGGAGACACTAGACCACCAAAATTTCCAAAAGTATTTATTTAATTCGCTCCACCGGCAGTTTCTGATAGACTGACCATAAAGAATGATATGTTTGCAAAAATTGCATCGATAGCTTGCAGACAGATCAGGCGCATTGCACTTTTCACAGAAAAAATAATATATGTACACTAAAGTTTTTGGTACCATACTTATAAAATCGGTGATTATTGATATTTTCGAATGAAACTTTGTAGTTATATTGAAAATTTTGTACTAAATACCATGCAAAAAAAATAAAGATTTTCTTCTGAAATTATCAAAATTCTTAAGAAAGTTCCAAGAATTCCAAAAATTGTAATTATGAGCAATTTTGCCCACTGCGTCCCACACTTGATCCGAGGCCCATTTAACACTTTGCCAAAAAAAACTACGTACATATAAGGGTTTTCAGAAGTTGCAATAGTTTTGGAATCCCAGCCTTGGGATTTTAGAGCATGTATACTAAATTCAAAATTTCGATATAAAATAGGTCGCATTAGGACGTGCACAGGTCTAAATATATTAGGAAATTCAACGAATTTTTTTTTCGTCGATTTATGTCTGGAAAATATAGGACCAAAGCTTTGCAAAATTGAGGAAATTCAATTTTCATATTAGTATAAGTCACTAACTATAAGATGTAAGTGTACAACCAAACATGTGTCCTTTAAATTATAATAAGGGATATAATACTGCAACAAATTTTAGAATCGGATGAGAAGCAAAAAATGGTAAGCAGTAAAAAATTTTACAAGGCCAAAGTGCCCTATTTTGAGACTTAACAGGTCCGGTCATGAGCACATAATAGCGCTAATATTTAAGACAGAAATAGAAATACTCTTCTGCTATGTCCATATAAAATTTTATTTTGATAGAACTATCTGTTAAGAAATACTGTTTTATGTTGCCAAATATTTCCATTCTTCCCCACTGTGCACTGTTGAAATTTACACATAGTTTTGTAAATTTTGATATGCGATATTTTAGATTTTCTCTACCTCTCGCTTTTAAACGTGTAAAATTAATGGAATTATAAGTGAAAAATTCGTACTGAAATGGCCTTAAATACAAGTATTCGACACACTTAAAGGCAACATACTTAATTAAAGCTCCCAGGAAACCAAAACATTCGAAAATAATATCGCATTCGAATGTTGCGCACACGTTTCTCGGACAAAACAATCGCGAACGGCTATCGAAGTCGGAAAGAGAAAGAGCTGCTATAGCTCACTCGTCGCTCAGTTTGTGGCAGCAAATCTTTCGATTTCGATGCTTCGCTGACAAATCAATAGCGAACCAATATCGAAGAAATATCGATACCACAAAAATGCAGGAAAAAATAATTTTTCAAGATTGCTATCTCAATTTTTTAATCTATCTATTTTATTGTAAATGGAATAATTATTTATTTTAAATTTTAACTTACGGTGCATTGAATCAGATTCGAACACGGTACCTCCAGGCTGGGAGATTAGCACACATCCACTAGGCTATGGTAGCAAATTTTTTCTATTCAATTATTGCACACATGAATGTAAATTACACATTCGATAAATTATCGAAAATAGTTCAATGCTGCGAACATTCACATTTTATGAAATTTGGCAATTGCGCTTCTTATCGAGACATATTTCGATGCTGCGAACATTCACATTTTATGAAATTTGGCAATTGAGCTTATTGTCGCAACATTATCGAAAAAAGCTCGCATTTGCCAACATTCGATTTTTTTTAGATTCACGAGCATTTATCGAAAAAATTTGTTTCGAAAATTCTTCGTTTTAGCGAATCTTCTTTTATTTCGAATCTCAGGTTTAGTGGGCTCTTTTACGGTCCTTTTCACAATGTGTGAGTAAAAGCTTACGAAGACCTTAACGGCAAGTTCGACAGACAAAACTTGCCGTTAAACTCCATGTTAACTCTTAATCGTACATTGTGAAAAGGACCGTTATTAAAGTTATTAAATTTCTGTATAGTGTTTTATTATTTTTACATACATAATTGAATGTATCTTGCATCAATAAAAATTAATTATTTATGACACTTTTATCGGCTATTGGTGATAACAGCAATTTTTACGTTAAAATTAAAGTTAAGCATATGCAAAAATATAAGGTAAAGTAAAATTCTTTAATTTAATTGTAAAGACAGTAGTAATTCACATTATTTTTCACTTCTTTTTTGCAACACTTTTCATCATTATTTATTAATTCTTCAATTAAAGGCTTTTTTATACAATGAATACTATCTTAAAAGTTTACTCTTGAAATTGACATTTTTATTCTATTTTAATTTTCAGGAAAATAAGTTTTTTTTTCAATATTCGCAACACTGACTGATAATATATTGGTGCAAGTAGGAACTCAATATGTACGAAATAAGTAAGCTTAAGGCGATTTTTCTTATCGATTCTGTATAAGCTTCCTACAGTTTAAACTTAAAGTACGCATTTCTTATTACATTCAGATTTGCACAAACTAACGTTAAACATATCGATATTTTTTATTTTTTTCTTTCTTTTTTTTTGTTGAGGCCAACAAAATGGTTTTCAAAGAAACAACTGTGATAGCATTCAGATAGTTAAAAACTTACATAAACTTTACCTATAAGGACTCATTGTCCATTTTTAACATTTTTGAAGGCGAATGCTATTATCTACCAACAGAGGGAAAATTTTTAAAATCGGTTTATATTTATATCCGATATCTGGCAAATAGTGAACCAATTTTTTGAAAAATTTTAAATTTTCAATTTTTGAATGAGTATTATTTACTAAATATACAAAATAAATGCAAAACTACATATGTGTCTTTTTGATCGAAAAAATGCCTAGCTTTAAAAATTTTACGTGACCAAATTGGTCTATTTTGAGACGCTATGAGGTCTCTCCTTCTGAGCGATTTGGAAAGCTGGTATTCAAACGATACATGCAAATATTTCTTTGCTATGTCCGTTTAAAATTTTATTCCGATAGAATCATCCGTTTAGATATGCCTGATTTATATACAAAATATTTTGATTCTGTCCAACTGTGCGTTTGGAGTATAAATATAATTAGTTAAAGTCAAGGTTAAGATTTATACATGACTACATAACTGCAAGGTAAGATTAATACAATAGTTGCGCTTGCATAGGACTAAAATTAATATACAATTCATTGAGATTTCTTTAAGAGGGAAGATGAAATTGTTACTTTTGTTAAAAAAAGGCATTGTTGGAGTTTTATAAAGCATGACATGGCGTATTTATTTCTTGCAATTTTGGTACTCGATATATAATTTAATTCTTATTGTTGTCACTAGATATACATACATTTTCATTGTTGTTGTTAGATTATAGGACCATATTCATTGTGTGTATGTATATATATTAAATGGTGTATGATAGTGAGTATTTTATTAGACGACACCCGCCTGCATTCATGTGCAACGGAATAAACTAATTGCTTTTTATTGTCTTTTTATTAGAACAATGTTTTTCTGGTTGTTGCCTTAGTTGTTGCTACAAGTTGTTGTGTTCTGTTTGCTGTTATCGTATTTGTTTTGTTTGTTATTGGATTTTCTAAATGTTTTAATGTTTGTACGTGCCTGTCCATACTGATATTTACATCAGTTGTCAGACAGTTTTTAGCTCAGGTTAGTTAGTTTGCTTTTCAGTTTGAATGCATGTTTGTGGCTTTTTTTTACATACTGACATTTTACTAAATATGTTTTATATTTTAATATGAATAGAAAACAAAGGAATAAGAGGAAAAAATCCAAGAAAATTGCTATCAAGACATTTCTTTCTTTAAACATGTCTGGACAAGCTATTTTTTAATACTGACAATGGGTTGTATTAAAGAAAGATTTTAGCTTTTAATTATTAAGTTATGTTTTAAATAAAAAATTAAACAAAACAAGAAAAATGGAAATTTTGTATTTTTGTATGCCGTATACGTAGTTCATGCTGTTGATTTTCCACATTAAGAAACTAAGAATTTTTCCCAAAACGAGATTAAACTTATAGCGGTTTTAGAATATTTGCATTTATTTTTTTTTCCTTTTTTTTATAACAAACACAGCCCGCGAAGCGATCAGCTTGTCTGCGGAAAAACACCCAGGGTCTATGGCGGGAATCGAACCCACGACCTCTGGACTGACAGGGTAGCGTCGCTACCACTCAGTCACAGGGGCACAAAAATTTTTTAAAAATGATTAGAAACTATATATTTTTTAATTGTTATTGTCCACAGTCTTGTGTATTAAGCGTTACGTTTTCTTGTACGCTTCATTAGTCTGTTTAAGTATTAAAATTGCATTAACAACATGCGTAAGGTTTGTACTTTTAAATATATAAAAGTTTTGCGAACTTTGTATTATATTGCAAACCGTTTTAGCAATCAATCATGGTTTGTTTTCAAAAAATGTATTGAGTGTTATCCATATTTCTTTAATTTAATTGAAAATTTTTAGTGAATAACTGAGGATTTTATATTAATATATATCGAATATTATACATCTGATTTATTTTAAAATATAGTGTGTGTTCCTAAAAAAATATAGTGTTTGTTTCTAAAAAAAATATTGAGTTCCTATAAAAATGTATTGAGCGTTACGTAAAAAAAGTTTTATATATAATTTAATTATAAATTTTAGGACGTTAAAGAAGTTAACAGTAGCTGCAGGGTAGAAATGATATGAAGAGCATTATCTGTAATCAAATTTCGGATTTCCTTTGAAAAAATTTTGCTTCTATTGTGGGTTATTATATTTTCGAAGAATATATTGGGTAGGTCGTATTTTGCTACTAATAATTATTTGAAATTGACATAACTTTTAACATTGTCGGTCCATTTTATGGAAACCAGACTTATTTGAAAGAACAATTAAGCTGCTTTTTGGTCATTAACAAATATTTGTAAAGAATTATAAAGATAACAAATTTTTATTTTTCCATGTCAACCCAACTAAAAATTTCAAAAGAACAACAGCGAAAGCAAAAGTAATGCTCAATAATATGATTCCTAACTTATCATGTTTTATTTAGTTACATTGGTAAACAAATAATAAAAATACAAAATGTACATTTAGAATGAGAGTCCACCATATAATAATTAAATGCTCCTGAAGAAATTAGTTTTATGGAGAAAATAATGTTGCTTTTGTACGGCAAAATTGTTATATATTAAAATTTGCAATTTTTTAAATTCAAAATTGTGTATTTTCCAACTCAAAGGGAATATTTCCATAAAATTTGTTTTAACAACTTGCAATTATGTTGTTGAACTAACAAAGAAATAACAGTGACATTCGGTTGTTATATGGATACGATATTACGAAAATGCTGGACCACGGCTTTGATAAATTTTAATGTATTAATTTTCAATCGTAACCTTTTAAGGGCTATAAGGATACCACAAGTTTTTAAAGGAGAAATAAATAAAATGTTTGAAAAAGTTTATATTCAAACTTTAAACGTCCACTGCTGACCAATTCCTTAAGCTAGTAGGAGTACTTTTCTGCTATGTCCATGTAAAATTATATCAAAATATTTCGTTTCTGCCTGTTGTGGATGGTTATCCAATATTTGATCTAAATGAGCTCCAATTGCGCCAGGTATGTGTTCTATTTCTTCCCTGTACCTTCCTGATATTTCAGCCAACGTTAATGATGTCGTTTTATTCTTAATATTTTGCTTATGCGACACATCTTAAAAGTGGTTTGTTTTTTATTTTTAAGCCTGGATTGATATACTTAAATTTACCCCTTTATCGGTAAACTTCGTCGAATCGACGAGTACCAATTTTCCGTTCCTATAATAAAGTAGCTATGCATATTTTTTAATGGATACAAATTTATATTGTTCTTTTATATATTTTAAACAATAAATAAAAATATTTTCATAAATGTTTGCTTTATTTAGTTAATTTTTTTTAATAAAAACTGGACTAAACTTATTTTTTTATTATTAGTAAAAAATATTTTGAAAATTAAAAAAATTTATATATTATTTATATATTATTTGGCGATTTTTGACATTGAATTTGGCGAAAAAGGCAAAATAAATCTGACAACCCTGTCATCGAACAGTAATGCATGACCACACACAACAAAAATAGACTGTTGGCTAGAGTTACAGAGAAAATTAGAGTGTTACGTGAAAAGAGAAAAAATAGAACGAAAAAATAAAAACAGTGATCGTCGTTTCGACGAATGTATACCAATCTAGTGTTAAGTAGTTTATTTTGCAATTGTTATAAAACGGAAAATAAGTGAATCTAAACCTATAAAACAATGACTTTAGTCTAAAATTTTTTTAATTTATGTTTCTGTTTTTAATAAATTTTACATGATGTTCCACATATTTTTACACGTACTTACCATTTTTTACTAAAAATTTACGTTAAAGAATACTTTAGCTTATATTTCTTTTTTTAAATTTCGTTTTTAGTAAAGCAAGTACTTTTTTTACTGTAATGGACATCAGTTATATATGATGTATTGTGAAATGTGAATGGAGGTACAGGAAATGAAAGTTGGCTACCTCGGGTGTGAAAGTCAATAACTTTCTTAAATACTGTCTGCTTTGTAAAATTTTAACCTTGCTAGATTTTCCTGGACAAAACAACGAACGAATTTGCTTGCAATTGCAGTTTCAGAAATATTTCAGTTTAAAATTAAAATTTTGAATTTTTGCATCGAACTTTTTTTTTGGTTTTTGCTTTTAACTTTTTTACTAAGCCACTGATTTTAAAATAAGCCACTTCATTCATTAAACACACATACAAATTTTTTAAATGTCCTAATTCGTCGTTAAATCGTAAAAAATGTATAAACTCAAAACTTTGAAATTTAACTAAAAAATCCTTAATTTTTCCAAAAAAGTGCTTTCATAGTTTTTAGAATTGTAAATTTTTAGAAATTTTTACATTTACATTTTAAACATCGTTGAGCGTGGTCGATAATCATCAATTTTCGAAAAAAAATTGTGTTTATGGGCCTGTAAAAAACCTTGCACAGGATCAAAAGTCCGTGAATTACATTTTACTATATATGTTCTTAGGATTAATGGTGCATTAAGTTGAGACAAACTCAAAATTAGTGACGAAAGTTTATATATTATAAAAAAACGACTAAAAATTTTTATTTTTTCTGAAGTTTGTATTGTGAGCTCTTAATACATTATTTAACTATGAGTTAAAATTTATTTATATACATTTTACTGATCTAGAAATATTGAAGTTGAAGTGTAATTAGCAGAGAAGACAAAAATAGCAGAAAAATCATGTTTTTCAAGCAAAGACTCAAAATATAAAAATGTGGGATGTGTATTTGTCCAGACCCACCTATTAATATGTAATTTGAGGCGCTGAATCTGAGGACCATTTTCTTTGCTACTCCTCGGGTAACCGAAAATAGCATTTAGTGTGCAATAGACCCATATAGTATCTATAAAATAAAACTATTTTTAAATAGTAGTGTAACTCTTTAAAAAAATCCCCTTCTTATTACATTTTAGGTAGATAGAAAAACAAACATAAACTGGGTTTGATTATTTTTATTTTACCCGGTGCATACAAAAATTTAAATATTTTTATTTCTCATACACAAGCTCACAACTAAATAATCACACTTTTATTAAAACACACACACACATTTTAACATTTATCACAAAAGGAATATTATAACGAACCCAAATTGTTTGGCTGGTTTTTGTGGTGAGAGCGTATGTGTGATTATACGCCATAATATTCCGTTATTTAAGGATATTATTGTTCCCCAAAGTATTATGTTCTTTATAGTTTTGATATGAATATGTAGTTTCCGGCACGTACACATCTGAACAGTATGCTTTTATAATACAAATACAAGCACACATTGTGTGTAAGTATTTATGGAAGTGCACACTAACGAACATATAGAAATATGTGCACTTGAGTTGTGTAAGAACATCAGTAGCAACATCATCAACCAAGCCATAGTCATGTAACACCTTAAAATACGCATTTTTTCAATTCTATAAATACGGCAAATACTCACAAAAACATACAAAACTTACATAAGAGGAGCATGCTTGAAAAAAAGAAGCCAGAACAAATTACAATTCAAAAACACCCGAAGCACAGAGACACACACATATAAACGTGCATTTGAATGAATGTTTATATGTTTATGCTACTACCAACAACGACGATATAAGATGAATTATATGAGATAAAAAAAATATAACATCATTTGAACAAAACACAGACAAACATAGTGAGACACATGAAACATGTTTTTAAAAATACTTTTACGACAACAACAGAAGTGGTAAGGAAGAGCTATTTATTGATAATGACAGTGGCAGAAACAAAAGGAACAAAAAAAAAAACAAATGAACAGGACAGTCATAATGACAGTTATGTTTAGTAGACAACAACATATGTCTGTTTGTGTTTATGATAATGATTTAACATTAAAGTAAAACAGAAAACCAAAATCAAAAAATTAAAACATAGGAGAGAAAACATTCAGTCAATAATAGATGAAAAACATACCCAACTCCGCAAACACTCAGTTTAACATACTCGTCGCCACTATAACACACAGACACATACATAATTAGATTTTGATGTTTTAATATATAGTTTTATATTTTGAAAATTTCAAAGGATATTTCTTAAATGAAAATTTTGCAGTCCTTTCGGTAGTTTCTTTTAAAATTATTGTACGACTCTTTACAAAGGTAAAGTTTTGCTTTAAAGGAATGCTAAATTGCCATTTTTTTTTATAAGAAAAAAACTTAAAATTTTTTCTAGTTTTTCTTATTAAAAACAAAATTAAAAAAAAAAAAGAAAGGTTGAGGTAGGGAATGCTTCTACAACACATCAGCAAGCATAGCAACAACCCAGCAAACATGAAGTCCAACCTTTGAAATAAGATTAGTTTATCATTTGATATCAAGCACAATTCTCAAACCTTTTTGAAAGGCTTATATTTAACACTTGAATTCTAGTTGATAATGATTTGAATATAAACATTTGATAATCAGTGTTTTATCAATTTGATGTGGAGTCATTCTCAAACTATAAATTAACGAGTAAACACTACTTAAAACGAAAAATAAATTGGAATCATTTAAAAAATAAGGCGATCAAAGTGAATTGCTTATTACATCTGCGGAAAAATTACATATTTACTGTTTGCTTGTGAGAAAATATACATAGTATGTATATTGCTTGTGATTAAATAATTTATTATCATGAGTAACAACGTGTATAAGAAAAAAAAATATATAATATGTATATGAACTTGAAAAAAATTATTTTATATAAGTTCCACATTATATTACAATCCACATTTGAAAAACATTTGAGAATAACGCTTGAAAGTAAGTTGAGAATAAATGAATTTCTCAATTTGAAAATAATTTCCCCTTTTTGGTGAGAATGCTATGTTTTTCAAGTTATTTTCAAATCATTTTCAAACGTTTGTCGTTTGAGAAAAGCTTTGATTTCAAATCATCCATAATTTTTAATCAAGCAGGCGTGTTTGTTGGGAAGGCACCCATACGTACATATTTAAAGCCCGGCTCTACACATCAATATTTCTTAATACTTGTATCAGCACAATCATATTCGGTTATATTCTGAATTATAAAATTGATATATCTGCAGTTCTGTTGTATCCACTTAAATTTTTAGCTAATTATTCATCACCTAATATAGCTTCCAAAATTGGTTAAACTTATTTGAAATATTGTACCCAATTAATTTAATAAAAAAAATATTATTCGTTGTAGGCTAAGCTATTGACCATATTGTGGCTTCCTCATGAACAGTTACTTTCATAGGAAAACTTTCATTCAGACAATGAATTTCGTCATTTTATTAATGCAGTTTGTCATTAAAAGTAAGCTGATGAAACCCTTAATTAGATTAATGAAGAATGTTTCATTGTATATATGAACTTCTTAGCTGGTTCGGCTTCCATACAAAATAAAAAAGTCGACCCAGTCAACCCATACTATCAAAAATTAATTGAAAAAATACCAGTTATATAATTTTAAATTTTTGCAACGTCCCTGGATACCTTCCTTTTAGTTATTTGTACACTGCGTTGCCGTTTATAGTTCGATCATAACATATTGTCAATCAATATAAAAAACAAACAAAAATTGCACCAGTCACCCCTTAGAATGACAGATATATCAATAACGTTTCTAGAACTGTAAAAAAAAGTCTTCCAAACGTTAATCATATACCTTTCATTCTACGACGTATTTTTTTATTTTACTTTATTTGACCTGGTTTCATGTAGTATGTGTTTGAAAAAGAAAAAGGGGCTTAGCTTTGGGGCGTGGCATAAAAGTCTGAATATTAAAAGATAGATATACTAAATTTCGGTAGAGCTTTCTTGCCACGTCCTAAGTCATAAGTGGCGCGGTAAATTTGATGTCAAATTAAAAATTTAGCAAAGCAAATATTTTGCCAAGTCAAGCCATGAACAACGATCTGCATTATGTAATGATCGGACTGCAAATGGCGACGCAGCATACAAAAAAATAAAAGGGCGGTATCCACGGGCGTAGCAAAAAAGTAAAAAAAATATTTTTGGAACTGTTTTCAGCTAATCTTTAATCCTAGGAGTGACCGTCTCAACTTTTTTCGAACCACCTTACTGGCCATGTCATAAATGGAATGAAACTATTTCACTAGTTCAACGAAACAGATTTATGAATTAAATATAGTGGTTTCATTATTTTTTCTTTTACAAAAGAGAAATAATATACCTAAGCAATTAACGTGATGTGATGTGCATTAGTATATGTCCGGCAATCGCTGGCGGTACTGCTCAGTAACCGGTAAATATTGATGACTTGCCTGCAACTAGTCTCGAACTGAACCCCTCCGAATTTGTAGGAAACGCGCTAACTACTGTAGCCAACCGTCCCCTCTTGTTTCTCATTATTTCAAATATATAAATTACGTATGATTAGAAAAAAAAGGAAGATGCATAGCTACCGACGTGTTTTATACAATGAAAAATATTACATTAGCGGAGTTCAGTGTTTGATGCAAATAGTCTTACAAAAGTGCTAATGCAAAATATCAGAGTTTTTTTATGAAATCCAAGAACAGAATACATAAAATTTCATAAAAAAGCTACGATATCGTTCTCCGATATAAAGGAAATAAATTCATTTACTCTGCACTCGGGTTAGTTTAGTTTAGTTTAGTTTAGCGGAAGCATATGTAGGAAATTTTTTTAAATCTCTTCATATCTATTACATCACAAAAGAGCCAAGGAAACCATGTCGACCGGTTGTTAGAAATCTATCCTAGCCTAGGCTAAGCCAATCTATATGGTGGGATTTCGCTGGTGGTGGGCACCAAGATATATAAAATATAGTTGTGTTAGCGTTTTGAAAGTTTACTCAACGAAAAAAATCATGTTTAAAGTTTGCATAATGTTTGAGGGATTTGAAATAAGCAAGGTCATGAGAATTCAAGTGTTCTGATATAGCTACAAGCGCTTAAAATAGCTAAAAAAGGCAGAAATATTTATTTTTTCTATTTTATTCAGAATAAATCTGCTGCTAGTGAGCTGCACATCCTGAAATTTTTAGACAGTGTCTGGCACGTGTCAAAACATGTACTATTATAAAATTTTAGCCAAAATTAAAAGGGTTCAACATATTTATTTAAAGAAAATTAAGTTAAACGGTTTTGTAACGTAACAAAAATTTCAAAAACCTCAAAATGTTTTTTTTAAACATGTATGTATGCCTGGCTGGTGCAAGCTTTTAACTATAATTAACCTTCTCGACATTTTGGACGCCATAACTCTGCAAGTAGCCATAAAAAATCTGAAAGAATTCGTGAAAACTGACTTTTTGTCGGAGACACTATTTCCAATATTTGAGCGAAAGCCAAAAAAATACAATTTTCTAGTAAAGTTGACACAAACACAGCCATATACATAAGAGCAATTTAAAAACATAGAATGTTCTTATTTTTTCAAAACCCGCAGCGCAATATCTTCATAGGGTTGAGGCACGATGAATGTTGAAAGCGGAGCTCTTAAATTTAATTTTTAGATGTTGCTCATAGCAGATTTCTGTTTTCCGTACAAATTACATGGTGAATTTTTTTCGTTATCTTAAAAACTTTGTAAATGGTACTTACATATTTCTGTAAAAAAAACTAAACGCTCTACAGAAAGTATTTAAACTTATTTTGTGCTAAGCTCTGTCATTCCAAAGTTATTTACACTCGAATTTCAATTCATAGTCAATACAAGTATTTTTTAAATTTCCGCTAGATAAAAATATTTTATTTACCTGTAATATATCTTAATGGAAGCGAAAAAAATTATTTTTAAAAGAGGGGGACTTAAATTTAATATATAAAGGTCACGCATCGCAGATTTCTATTTCACATACAAATTGCATAGGATTTTTTTTGTTTCTTATCATATTTATATAGAAAACTGAACGGTGTACAAAAAGTGTCTCATATCATTTTTGCTAATCTGTCTCATTCCAAATTTATTCCAACTCAAAATTCCATTTCTAGTCAATTGACTACGAATTGAACTTTAAATGTAAATAACTTAGGAATGAGACTGTTTATCAATAAATGATTTAAACTTTTTTATAAAAATATGTAGAAGCCATGAGATATAACATTTTTAAGAAAACAAAAAGATTTTCCCATGTAATTTGTACAGACATGTTGTCCCAACACGACTCTAATATACATAGACTCTACTATACATTAAAAATATGCAGCTTTAATTGCGTCATAAAAAAAATTTACGAAATATTTTGAGTTGTACAAAAAAAAGTGAGTTCGAGCGCTATGAGCAAACTTGTTTTATTCCGTCCGAATAAAATGCTTGAGCAAACAAACTTCTACTAATTTTACTTAAATATATTTTCATAGGATTAACAATGGGTAGTGTATTTCAGAAGTCGCTTTAACCGATTGAATACTTTTTTGTCCAATTTATTAAAAAATAAAAGCTTGTTATCCCCAGAACAATATTGCTCATAAGATGCGGTACTTTGAGATAAATCAAAATTATATATAACTAAAGGCAAATATTTGCAAAAAAAACGTGACCAACAGACAAGCTTAAATTGTATTTTCTTTAACTCCAATATTTCTTTTTAGTATTGGTTAGCATTTATTAAAAATAATATAAAAATAGCTTTTTGCAACATAATTAACTTTATTTTTTTATATAAAAACCAAAATAAATCACACTAACCTTTAGCCAAATTAGTGGTTATGTTTTTTTGGGCAAATATTTGCCAAGTGAACCTTAATACACACGTTTTCATCAACATAACCTTAACCTGGAACCCACATATTAGCTAATATCTTCAAATACTGCCAAATGTCAAAGAATATGCTTTAAGTAAGCAATTTTAACTAAGCTTGAATAAATCAGACTGTATAAATTTTAACTACACAACACCACTTTATTTTATTTTTTTGTAACCCAAAGGACGCAAAATATTTCTAATCATAGTTAAAACATTGTTTTATTTGTCAGACGTTAATGAAAAGAGACAAAAAAAATGACAAAAGAACATTTGTGGTTTTTCTCAGACAGATAAACAAAAACATGTGAAAAATTAAACAAAAACATCAGAAAGTAAAATAAAATAAATGTTGAACAAATATTTAAGAGCAAATATTAAGCAAGTGTTCAGATACTTGAAATGGCGGGTTTTTTTTTTTTGCTTTATTTCCTCGAATAAGGGTTTGTAGTAGTAGTAAAGTCGTGTATGAAATAAAACCAAGAGAAACAAAAAAGTTGTTAATACTAAACACCTTTAGATATAAGAATGTTTGCTTTGAAATTATGTTGAAAAACGCTAATTTGGATTTCAAATAACATTTGCTGCCTTATCAGCAGATGCTTTGTAGTAAACGTATGTTTTGTATATGCTCCTTGTACTTTGTTTTTTGTTTTGTTTTGACGCGTGTTAATAAAGGCTAATAGCCTAAAGGCACATTTTTCTGTAGTCATTTGTTAAAATTATGACGAAACACATGTGCTTAATATGGTTTTCTATGTGACCTATTTTTCAGAGTTCTGTTTAACTTATCAGTAAAGATACGTTTGATTAAATTATTAAATGTATTTACTACATTCAATTGTAAATATTTTAAGTATGATTTCCATATATGTAATATTTTTTGGCACTAACATTTTTTATATTTACATCAATATTTTTACTTTTTGAAATTGAAAGATGTGACTTGTAGCAAGAGGATCAGATTTACCATTTTAGGAAGGGATCATTTAAATTGTATGATTTTAATATATTGATAAAAAGTGAAAGTGGGCATTGTACTATGACAATGTGCCTTAATCCTTATTTGAACACAAAACCAATTTTACATAAAAATACGTGGGTATGTTATTTACCGATTTTTTATATCTAAGCACAAAAAAATTATGCATAAAATACTATTATTTTCTTCCAGATAAAAAACTTTATTAACGGATGTTGTAAGAACGTTGTGCGGGTTTCCAGTAGATTTGCCAGTCAGAAAGCTAGCACTGCGAATAGCAGTCAGGCTTAACGCAATCGGCGCATGGAACCATCAACCCTTGGGTCATGCTAGCATTTTAGAGACGTCTGAAACTATTCCAGGTCTCATAGACTATTGCACTCCAAAGCCCTTGTTCAAGAGAGACTGTCGACACTCCTTGATGGGGGAATTCTTCCTATCATCACACTGAGCCATACATGTCCGAGACCGATGGCTCCAAATGGTGAACGAGAGTAGGCTGCGGTATCTACATTGAATAATTCCTAATTAAATGTCTTTCAGACTTCCGAACGAATATAGCATCCTACAAGCAGAAATATCTGCCATAAAAAGAGCAATGAGCTGGCTAAGGTTTTATCGGATATCAAATAGTGACATCCAGATCATAGCTGATAATCAACCGGCGATTAAAGCACTCACCTTGTCCTGGAATGCCGCACAATACTAAATGTCAGTAAGGCATCGCCTTAAATAGGTACGCGGACATGGGTCCATTTCAGGCTACATTATTGCAGATGATCGGTCTAAGAGGGAAGCCTTGCTTCAGAATGTCGCTATTGACAATCGGTGCTTTATCCCACTCTCATCTTGCTGGAACCGAATTGATGTTGCCCTTATGCAGAGGGCTCAAGGCAGATGGTACAATGAGTCAACCTGTTCTATAGCAAGAACTACCTGGCCTCGTCCTGACAAAAATAGAATTAAGCAGCTCCTAAACTTTCCAAAGTTGCACTTGTGGAACCTCATGGCCACGGTTACGGGGTGCTCTACCTTTGGAACCCATGATAGACGTATGTTTCTCCCTATAATGATTACTGCTGAAGCTGTAATGACGCAGAAGTAGAAGAAAAAAATAGCATACAACTTCTGTGCCTCTGTCCCGCTCTGGACGACCACAGTCTTCGTCTTCTAGGCAAAAGATACTTTAGAAACCTCTCCAAGATTTCAGTTCAAGATTATGAGTTGAATCATCAGAAGCAGCTGGTGGTTCGCTTGATGACTAGCCAAATGACGGTTTAATTCATAAACGACCCCTCCTGCATGGAATTCCGTATGCCTAACTCCTCTCTTCTCTTCTTCACACTTTATCTAAATCTTTTTATTCGACCTCTCTCTTTTCACCTCTTTATATTTTTCTGTTCTCTTTTTTTCTTTCCTTTACTACAGGTATCACAAAGGGACAATTGATATTTATACCCAAGTGAGCTGCAATATTTTCTATCACTTTCACCAACAGCATAACCTAATCTATGTTATATCTTTGGATCCAAAAATTTAAGGTGTATACTCCAGACATCTCCCTTATGAAATTTTATAAATACATATATGCTCAGTTTTCGAATCCTATATTATATGGCCCATTAGAGTGGTCGTAAAATATTAACATTTGAATTTCTTCAGTTCAATCAGTTAAGACTAAGCTGTGTCGCACGCCCGCCAAAATTCGAGCAAATGCTCTTTTTCTGTGCTTTATGTCTCATAACTTATAAAATATGGTATTTACAATAATTTATCTTCTAAATAACAGTTTTCTCTAAAGTTTGCAATAGCTTTTGCCTTACTGTCCATAACAATTAACATTTCAAAATGATTACACCAATGTATAAACTTTGGACAAAATTCTTGTTCTCTAGAACTAAAAGGTGTTTGTTTAGTTATTTGAGGTGCTGAACGTGAATCTGCAGGCATTTTTAACCGCTTTAGTTTTCGAGATATATCGTTATGTCAAAAATGGCGGCACGTGCACGACATACGCAGTAAAAAAGGAAAACCAAACTCGACAACAAAATTATCTTTAAGCCGAGGGAATATTGTTTCTAGGTCTGCTTATTGGTTTCAGAGATATTAAAAAAGTTTGAGCCTAAAATTTTAAATTTTGTAAGAAACAAAAAAAAATTTCCTTACTAAATTGTAAACAAAATCAAAAGTTATGCACCAAAAAATATTCACTTGCTTTGGAATACATTAAGCTACTGGACAAAAATGGGATCGTTGGTGTATTCTATTTTTTTTATGAATTTTGAATACAAAAATTTTTTAATTTTTGATGAAATTTTTTATTTTTAGGCTTGAACTTTTGCGATATTTCTGAAATGATAGAGAAATTTGGTAACAATGTCCGCTTGGCTTTAAGATATTTTCTATGTCGAATTTGGGTTTTTCTATATTACTGAATACCGCAAACACTTCTCTAGTTATTTTAGTATATATCGTGCAAGTGGCTTCATTTTTAACATAACGGTATATCTCAAAAACTAGAACTGATAAAAAATATAATTGGAGCTAAAGAAACAACTGCAAGTTCTAGGGAACGAAAAAGTTTACCGAAATTTTGAAATTTATAGGCTTTTTGTTATTTTATAGTTCTGGGCTTTTTCGATATTTTGCTGTTTATTTTGTTAAATATACGATTTAGATAAAAGTCCGTAAGGCAAAAGCTGTTGGAAGCTTCACAGTAACCTACTTTTCAGACGAAATTTTTTATGAGATATAAAATGCAGTAAAATAGCATTTGCTCAAACTTTGATGGATGATTGCGAGTTAATGTATGGGTAGACTGCTCTTAAATTACATGTATCTAGTAATGGAATTTTTATTTTTCTTCGTGCAAATTTTTCGCTTCTTTTGTTCTGCTTAATTGAAATCAGAAATGTGTTCATGCATTCGCTACAAAATGTATTATTAAACTTGTAATTCTATGTTATGAGCTGATATCATTACTATTTGCTACATGTTCAATTTTATATAATACTTTTACTTTTGCCAATATAATTGACCCAGTGGTAATATCATTTAATGTAAATTAACGTTTATTTAATTTGCATACAAAATAGATTTAAATCTTTCTAAAATTTTTTTTCTTTCCAATATCATTATTTTCCAGTTTCATTTAATTAAAATTTGATAGGCCTCATTTAAAAGTATATATAGAGCTTAGAAAAAAATTTCCTTCTACAGCAGAAAACACTCAATTCTGACATGATTAGTTCAATCATAATCAACTTTATAATCAATGTTGTGTTCGAAAATCATCAATAATATATAAATTGTTTCACAAAACTTCTAAGTAAAACTCATTATAGTTTGGAAATACAGATATAAATATTGCATTGGACAGGGCTTCTACATAACGATTACAAAATATACGTACTTTATTGTTGCTGTGTGTTTATATTGCTAAAATTGAAAACGATTTAGCAAAAAATATGATGCATACAAAACAGAAAATTTTTCAATGTAAAAATTATTATGATAACTTTTTGTTGCTTGATTATAATGAACCATCATAAAATTAATGGCATTATAAACAAAAGAAATATCTATTCATGTATATAAAATCAAGGACATTGACGCATTCATTGGTTTTCCCACTCCCACTATGTTTTGTTGTCATTACATAAAATTTTTAGGTTATTCTAAAGTTTGAACAAAAGTTCTACAAAATTAAGCTCATATTACAAAAACTTTTTTTATAAACATTATTAGCTGTAGGGATTTCGATTTATTTTTAGAGTTTCCCTGATTAAAAATTAAAAAATTGCTTGTACAAAATTTAAGTGTATAATATAAAAAATCAATGTAACAATCTGAAAGTTTACTTCCAGAATTCATTTCACTAAGAGTAAAAGCTCCCTCTTTGTAATGTTTACTAAAAATAATAAGTATTATTGGCTTTATATATATTAAGCGTTTCCTACTAATAGAGTGAGAATTAAAAAAAATCTGTAAAGAATGTTTGAAATTTTTTAAAGATATTTCTAAGGTAGCCTTATTTTAAGCGTAAGAGCTAAAATTAATAAGGGAAACTCTATTCCATAGGAAAAGGAGTTAAGATAATATAAAGGAAAAACAAACAACCACAAAAAAATATAGCACGACGATAGTTAACGTTGTATTTATACTGTAAAGAATAATGTTGAACTGAAAAAAATCAACATTAAATTTACATTTTTATTGAAAAACTTTTATACCAAATAATTCAAAAGCAATATCCTTTTCCACTGCTACAGACTATCTGTCAACTTATCGCACAAAAATGTTTAACCACCCAACTCTGCGAGTACATATACTTATCTTTTTCAATACACCCAACAACCAACGACTCTTTCCATCGTATTTGATAAGTATCATACTTGGTGAAACAAACATTATAGCCATCTAATATACATACATATGTATGTATATATGTATGTATGTTTGTATATATATAAGATGAACTTTTATGTGCTTAAGATAATATAGTTTGTAGTTAATATAAAACAATGAAGATGATGATGGGCGCTACGATAAAAGTAAATTTTTCTTTCTTTTCGAATTTCTGAAGTGTATTTAAAAAACATTAACTATCATCAACTTTTCACTTTTAATGTCCCCACATAGAACTTGAGGAAAAACTTTGAAATTATTACAGGCAACAAAAACAAAAAAAAACATTGTTATTGTTAAAAGAAAGCCCAGCAAACATAAAAATTTATGGCTAAAATTATTAAAACTATGCCAATATTTTAGGATGTACTCGCCTCTTATTAAAACATATTATTCCCTCCCCATGAAACAACATTAAGCTTCTTGTATGTAATTTTATTTTACGAAACTTCTAAAAATTTTCTTTTATAAGTCTAAATATATACAAACATTTTCAATATTTCTTTGAATAACAATTTTTTGAAATAGAAATATAGAGCGCAAGGTATTTGAATCAAAATCATTAAGCAAAAAATGTTACAAGTTTTCTTTTACGAGGGCATTATAAATTTAGCTTGATTGCAAAAACAACAAAATTAATAACGATATTCTTATCATCAACAACAACATTATCAGTGATTGAATCCATTCTTAAATAAACATTAATGTTGATACACTTGTAATGAAGAATCAAACATTATTTGAACTCTCATTCAATTTGATGACAAATACTAGATAAAAACTAACAAGAACAACATTAAGAACTACAATAAAAGTGATTGCGATAACACAAAAGAAAATGAAATTTATTTCTTTTATTTGTTTGTTCTATTTTCAGGAAATTTTTCAAACTGTGATTGTCGTCAATACGCGGTACTTGTAAGAACAACATGATTTCTATGCAAATTTTTTAATGTTGGCATTAAGTTGTAATTTTTATTATTTTGTGTTTTGCTGCCGATGATGCTGTTTAAACTATCTTTCATGAGAGTAAGTACATCATTTATTGTTGGCAAATTTTATAGCAGCAGATCTTGTTGAAATTTACTTATTGTTTTGAAATCGTTTTTTACATGGAGCATATAAAATTTTATTTTGCTGTTGCATTGATTGAGCAATATATAATGAGGAAAATTAAAAATAGTAAAAAAAAAGATTTTAACAAGTCATGGCCATTACAGATTACAAAATGCTATGAAAATATTTTAAGTATACTGAAGTAAGCATTAATAATATAAAACATGTTTACACTGAATTACTGCAAAATTTAATACCGAGCTAAATGCATCTGAATTTGATATGAACAAGTTTTTCTACAACTTAAGCAATAAATTTATGCAGGCAATATATAGATCATCTCTGATGAGCTAAAAAAAACTACAGATCAAATTGTTGACCATGTAAATATGTGTTCACTTATGTTCAATTTGGTTCTCTGTATGCCAATAAATGAAAACTATAAATTTAGCTGTAAAAAAACAGTTTCTTAAAATATCATTAATATTACTAAAACTTTAGTATTTAAGTCCTAAAAGCGGAAAAAGGAAACGGAAGTTAAAATGGTCTAACGATCTGTGCGCTTGCCATTAGGAAACAAAAACTAAAAACAAAAATAATTTTAAAACGTGTTCTACCATGTATAATGAAATTTTATGGTTAAAAATCCATAAAAAATAGAACAATAAATTGCAATAACAAAAACGAACTAAAGACACATAAAATATGTAACAAAACAAAAATAAAATGTTGAAAAAAATATATATAAATACATTCAGTGCCAATATCAATAACGCTGAACAAAAGAATAAAATAGATTTGAAATAGAAACCCAAAAAAATATTATATTTTCTATGCAATAAAATAAAAACTAAAACCATTAAATACGAATATCATGACTATTAAAATAAAACAAAGTTTACAAATCAAATGCGAAAGAAACATTCGATAATATTAGAGTAATAAATATTTTAATCATTATCGAACAAACCAAAAAAAAAAAAAAATACATTAGACCGATTCAGCTTGTTTGAAGATAAAATATGAAATTTTGTTATCCCTCTGCAACACTCTAAACATTTGCTTTATTATGATTCCTGGAAAAAGTTTGCCGCCATTCGTGCGCTGGCACCTGTCTAAAATATTTCATTTCTGTGGCTTCTGACTTTTTTACTTTTCGTTCAAGACAACATATAGCAAATAGTACATCAGTTATAATGTCTTTTGAAGCTGCGTATATCAAAAGCTGTATAAAACATACCGAAAAGTGTCATCAGCGATACGATACTCCATAAAAACCTCGGAGATTATATCCAAGGGAGAAAGGTTGTCTTAGTTATCTTTTAAAATCAGAGCTTGGTTTGCTTCATGGTGGTTCCAAAACATCTTGCTTATAGTACAGTACTCGCTCGGTATTCGCGACTACCCAGCTATTGCGACAGCCTAAACTTTAGGGTTCCGTACACCAAAATTGTTAAGGAACCCTATTGTTTTCGCTACGCTATCCGTCTCTCTGTCTGTCCATGTGTAACAGGCTGTTTTCTTGTGAGCCGTAACAGCTACGGAACTGAAATTTTCACGGTATATGTAAAACTGTGGCCGTTACAGCAACAAAGATATGACAGTTAAAAATTAAAGGGTGTACTAAAGCGAGCAATGAAACACTAATGTATTATACAGACACTTTAAATTTTCACAGCTTGTGTTAATTGGTGTAATCTGTAATTAACACTGATATTTAAAACAACATAAATTAAAGGGTGTTTCATCAAATAATGTATTTTTAACTATGTAACTTAGACAATTTCATATATTTTAGAAACCGTAAGAGGCAAACTTTAAATTTTTTTAAAAATGCTAAAACTAAAAAAATTAAAAATTAAAAAAAGTGTCAAAACGATAAATCGCCAAAATGAAAAAAGCGTTTAAATAAAAAAAGCACCAAAATAAAAAAAATCGTTAAAACGCAAAAAATTACCAAAACTAAAACGATTGCCAAAAAAACTAAAAAACGCCAAAAACCGAAAAAAGTCGTCAAAACAAAAAAAAAACCTTAAAATCTAAAAAAATCGCTAAAACAAAAAATATCGCCAAAAAACTAAAAAAAATCGTCGAAAATAGAAAAAAACACCAAAACGGATATAAGCGTAAAAAAATACCAAAACAAAAAAAAATCGCCAAAAAAAAATTGCAAAAAAAGTGAACACAAAAAAAAATCCAAAAAAACTAAAAAAAATCATCAAAAACCGAAAAAGCGCCAAAACTGAACAAAGTGCCAAAACTAGAATAAATCGCTAAAACTATCGTCAAGAACTTTAAAACAAAAAATACGATAAAACCAAAACTAAAAAAATCGACAAAAAAATTAAAAAAGCAAAAAAAAACACCAAAATTTAGCGCCAAAAAGAAAAATATCAATACATCAACAAAAAAAACTTAAAAAATAAAAAAAATTAAACGAAAAAGCAAAACGAAAAATTGCCTAAATAAAAATAAATGGGAAAAACTAAAAGGGACATATGCGTGTATGTGTATTCGTACGGAACCCTTCGTATGCGGGCTAGAGTCGCACTTTACTTAATTTATTAATATTTATAGTTCTATAATTGCAATAGTTGGCAAAAAAAAAAGTTTGTATTTCCGCAACTATTTTATATTATTCGCTTCTTTATCAGCATAACCAATACTAGCGCTAAATCAAGTCAGTTGTTTTCGTACGTGGGGTTCAGAAAACAGTTCAAAAAGGGTTCAGACACAACAGCGCTATGTGAACTGTGAGATTTAAATGTTATTCTACAGAAAATTCATAAAAAACCAGCTCTAAATCTCAAATTTTTCTAAAACTAACTAAAATGTAAATTTATCAGATATATAAAAAAGTTTTTGTTTGTAAGAAAACTATTGCAAATCTATAGATTTGAAAGTGGTTTTGGATTTTATTAAAAGGCCATAACTTTTGAAAGGAATAAATGTAGTTCATTTCTTTAGTTTACATATCGATCCCAAACTAATCACTAAATGTCAGCCATTAGACAAGTTCTTTTAAATTAAAAATGGAGTTTCGATTTATTTTAGGCATATTACATTTTTGCCACGATCTTAATAATTGTAAAGCGGGCTGATGAGAAAAATAGTACAAAATCAGGGATGTAAAAAAAACAATGTGAGAAAACCACTAAAAAAGAGGGATAATTCTAGTAAAAGTGGAGTGATTGGTCACGTTAAGTATAACATTTGAGGAAAAAAAAAGAAAATAGTTAAAGCAAATAAGCAAGAAGAAATCTTTTTGTTATTTTTTATATTCATTTATTTCAAAATCAGCAATAAATTGCGTGCTGAAAATCTAAAATCCTTTGTAAATATATTTACGTGTACATTTTGGCATAGAAATAAACTTTGAACATTTGCCCATTAAAAAGCTTATTGTACGGCACATGTTTCGATACAAAGTCCAGTTAATACTAAAAGCAATGACATTTTCGCATGTGGGTCCACACAGGGCAGAATTTTATAGTTGTTAAAACTGTTTATATGTGTTGATGGAATAATGTGCTATATATTTAACCTTAAAAATATATAAAGGAAAATTATTTTTGGGTTATCCCTTTATAAATAGCAGGGATATACCTACACCGCAAAAAAAGACCCAACCTTGCTATTTTTATATGTTTAGTTACACATGTAACCATAAGCTTAAGTTTGAATTTTTGAGGTGGTCAGGAACGCTACCTATCTGGAAAAGAAGAGAGTGACAAGTTTTTTAGATTACCACACGAAACATGTCGCTTTTGTCACAACGACCGCAATACAACGATATTATAAAAGCCATAGAATCAACGAAGAGCAATAACATTTCACCTGAAATGATAAAAGCCTGCCCACAACCATAGCACGACTTATGCGTCCAGAAGTATAGTTGGAGGGGATATTGGTCACGATCCAAAAAAAAGGTGATCTCAGTTAATGCCGAAACTACAGTGGTTTATGTTGCGGCCAATTCCGTTGAAAGTATTAACCAAAATTCTACTAAATCGTATAAACGAAAAGCTAGACTCAACCATGTGCAGACAAAATGCAGTATTCCGTTCAAATCGCTCATGTGTTGACAACATAAACACATTTTGTTCTTTGATTAAAGCACAGCATTCGACAGCAAAAACAGAGACTGTGTTTGGAATGCTTTAATATAGACGGGCATTTTACCAAAGCTAATGAAACTGATTAAGGCACAATACGATGGCTTTAAGTGCAGAGTTCTGTACAATGGCCGATTATCAGCAAAGTTCAGCACCTATATTATTCCTAATAGTACTAGACGATATTTTAACTCGGGCTATAAATGAAAAAAAACGTGGCGTCAGCTGGAACCTCCAAATGCAAAAGATTTGGCATATACAGATAACATATGTCTGATATCATCAAGGAATGTCGATTTGCAAGATAAAATCGACGACCTTATCACCGAATCTAACAGTGTTGGCGCAAAGACCAAAGCTTTAAAAATAGACGCGACCAACCTTGACGCAAAATTTAAGGCTGGTGAGAGTACCATCGAAAACGTCAACTCATTCACCTTCCTCAGAACTCTTATTTCACCAGATGGCGGAGCCGCAAACGATATCCTTAGCAGAATATCTAAAGCGCAAGGTGCTTTCTCAAAGCTTTGGAAAATCTGGAGCTCATCATCAATCTACAGCCGCACCAAACTACGAATCTTCAATTCTAACATAAAATCGGTCCTCTTATAGGGATGTGAGACTTGGTTGACGAAAGCAATTAAAAAAAAGCTTCAAAAGTTTTTAAGATCTGGTGGCCAAATACCATATCCAACAAGTTGCTGCTTGAGAGATGTAACCAGATCGCAATACAAGCTGAAATCAAAAAGACACGATGGAATGGGATTGGTCATACCTTGCGGAAACCATCAACAGATATATGTAAACAAGCTCTAGAATGGAATCCGCAGGGTAGCAGAAAACGAGGAAAACCAAAGCATGCATGGAGACGAACTATCGAAAGTGATATGAATCAAGTGGTACACAATTTTAACAGGGCAAAAATCATCGCTCGATATAGAGGAAAATGGCAAAGTTACCTTGAGGCCCTATGCACTACAGGGAGTTAAAGGAACAAAGAAGAAGAAGAAGAATAACAAGTTTTTTAGATTATCTCGTAAACTATAAGGAATATGAAAATTTTGTTTAAAGCTTTCTTTTAGATCATAATCTTATCTGCAACTCCACTAAGCACATTTTTGTTGTAAATTGTACAATAAAAAAGGTATAGCTATTACGAAAAAAATGCAACGTTCGTTACATAACGAGCATCCCAAATGGTTCACGTTTCTGATAAAAAATTACAACATTTCTTGGCTGGAAATACGTTATTTTTGAATTTTCTTCTATTCCTCTTTCTTTTAGAATTAGATTTTGTGCGCTTTGCTATGCAAAATTCGGAAAAAAATACGAAAACACAGCTCAACTTTCAAAGTTACTTCCACTTTTTGTAGCGTACGTAACAAAACTTTGTGATCAATTATTTCGCAACAAGTAGCTATTAAAAAATTATGTTTTATGCCATGCAAGAGTACAATTAAATCCCACTAAACGTTATGCATAAGTTAAAGGTATCTCTTTTGAAAGACCAAGAAATGTTTATATTTTAATCTGAAAACGCGTACGAATGTAGCGTTCGTCACGCACGATTTCCCCATACATAACGATTTTATTGATTAAAAAGCAATATAAAACCTTGGACTATTGACTATTATATATTAGTCTTTTATACTGATATTTTTTCTAAATGTTGTTATTACAGTGGCACTGAAAATTTAACAATAGATTTTCTTAAAAGCCCAAGAAGATTATTTTGACCTTTAGTGTGAAATTGAATCATACAACTCTAAGCCATGACCCATTGACGTAAAAGGTACCTATTTACTAAAAGTTACCTATTTGCTAAAAGTTACCTATTTACTAAAAGTTACCTATTTACTAAAAATATCCTTGGACACTATGTCACTTCAAAAAGTGTCATGTCGTCCATGGACATTATAACACTTTTGAAAGCGTCATAATGTCCATGGTCTTTATGACATTATTATTATTATTACGGACATTACCAAACACTTTCAAATGTGTCATAATGTCTATACTTTTAAAAAAGAAAACAAATTCAAATATACATATTTGTTTGTTTATATATTTGTATATCCTTGAGCCCGCTCACCATGGTAGGAAATAAAATCAATTGACGCCAACAAAAATTTGAAAATAGCGTCAACAATGCTTATTGTATGTCGACTTAAAGAAATATTTGGAAATTAATTGAAAATTTTAGGAAATTTTATTTTTATTACTAAAGATTCTCTGCGTAGACAGCCTTCGGCCACAGTTAAGGATTTCTTTTTCTCGGTATATCGAAAAGCGGCTTCGCTAAATAAAGATTTTTGCATCGCCGGCCTTCGGCCGTACTTAAAGATTTTCTCCTTTCAGTATATAAAAGTGGCTTCGCTGAGTAAAGATTTTTGCATAGCTGGCCTTTGGCATGAGGGGAAACCCTTTCAAAAAAGTGTCATTAATTGAAAAAAGTATTAAAATAAGCATTCTCAAAATATGTAAGATCCTTAAAAGAGGAAATAAAAACCCAAGTATGCGTTTGCCTGTGTTTATCCCCTAGATTAATTGATATATAGTGGTTTTTATGCCAAGGATATGGAAGAAAAATTGAAGAACAACTGAAGAAAAATTTAAAAGATGGCCTTGGAAACAATCGGCCATATGTATAACCAAAACGTGTCTGGAAGTTGGGATAAGTGACTTAATTAAAGAATTTTTCTATACATTAGGATGTTCAAAACCACTATATCTTGTAGTCCTGGCTTATCACTGTATTTTACAGTGATGTTTAATATCAAATAGTCAAATAGAACTCGTTAAGAGCCAGTTCAATTTCATCGGTTATGCTATCTTCATGAAAAGTTTTCGTTATGCATATGGCCCAATGTTTCTAATATTTTCTTTTAAATCGTATAAAAATATTACCACTAAATTAACACTAAAATGCACACACATTTTACAGCTTGTGTACTAAAAGAGATAAAGTCATAAAATTTCGAAGTCTTATAACTTACTGTTACATCATATAATTTTTAAAAAAATTTTAGTGAAAACTTTTCAGGGTATGGAAGGATATATTTTTAAAAGGAAATTTTGTTTATTTTTGTTTAGGGGAACTGAAGTAAATACTTTTATAAAATTCTATAATATTAAATATTAATACTAATATTAAAAAAATGATTTAAAACAAGCATTCTTGAAAAATGTTAAGTCCTTTAAAAAGGACAAAAGATGAGGCAATGAAAAACCAAGTACCCAGTTTGACTATATTTTGTCTCTAGACTAGAGATGATTAGAGATTTGTCAAGTTTTACTACCATATTTCAGCAACACCACCCCCATGTGGCACACTAATTCGTTTTAAAGATAAAATCTTAGTATTGGAAGCAGCGATAAAGCAAAATTATTCGGTGACCTATACGGCTATATTTTGTTCGGGGAAGTTAAATATGGTTAAAAAAATATATATAGCTAAGGATGCAGAATGAAACTGCTAATTTTTATCGAATGAATCAATCAAAGACTCGATTTCGAATTTTTGGCTCGTTCGAGCCGTTTGCATTTAAGGCTAAAATATATTATTTGAAATTTTTAAAAAGTTAAATTATTTCTATAATCACCTTCTGTTTGTCTCCACGTTGTTGCAATGCCATATAGAAGACGCTATATAAAATAACAGCGATATCTCATATCTGCTTTTAAGATATATGATATTGAGAATAGCCATTTATAACCATTCGGTTCATATATACCGTAAATATAAATAGAACAATTAATTTTACCAGGGACTTTAAGTTACAAGACGTGATGAAAATCAAAGTATTACTGAAACCAAAGTATTTCTGCAGGAGAAAGAGAAATAAACCATTCTTTATTTAATATATAAAGTTTTTATTCATCTTTTTTTAACGACAATATTACTAAAGCCAATAGGCAATTTATAAAATGTAAATATCAAAAATATTTTATATTTTACATATTTATTTCCATTAGTTGTGCTTTCTGGTAAATCCACACCAAAATAAAACATGAAATATAAAACGAAAGAGCTGTTGCATAAATTTACCATAAAAATTCTGATTAAGAATTATCCTTATGGTACAATTTTTCATCAATTTATTTTTGTTTTTGTCCTTTTTAACAAAATAAAATCCTCTTTGTGTGTTTTTTGAATTTTCTACGAAACAATTTAAATCCTTTTTTCATACCCCGCAACATACGGCAACCACGTTTGAATAAAATAAAATTGTACACAAATTCTTCATTGTTGTCTTTATCTTTGCTATGGGTTACAAAAGGTCTTTGGATTTGTATTGTTTGTTAACAAATTTTCTATAATCTGTGACAATTTCATAACTTATGTTTCACCATTTTAGGTTAATATATGTTTGATTATAGTACATATGCAAAGGCAAGGAACAGCGGCAACAGCAGCGTGCATGAATAAATGTTTATAAATCAAAATCAATATAGGATTTTTGAATCAAAGATATGTAAAATGAAGGGATCAGATAGATAGATAAAATTGTAACAAAATGTTTTAGGAAAAATTTCTATGATAACACGGATGTATGCATAAACACGTCCGCATATTTATTTCTATATGAAAACATTGATAGATAATGAAAATCTGTAGGAAAAAATATTTTTTTATATTTTTTTGTTTCTAAAATGTTACAAAAATTGGAAAAGCTATTTTTAGTCAAAACCTTTAATACAATTCGTCTACTTTAAACCAAGATTCTTATTCTCTATTGCATGGATATATATTTTTTTCAACAGAAAGAGATACGATGGAGAAGATTACTCTAGTCTGCAGAAAAAATCTCATTTAATCCGTTCAAATTCAAATCCGTTTAAAGTTTTTTTTATCTATTTTTTAATGGACATAATTAATATATCCACCAGATACTTTACTGTAGCTGGACAACGAATTGTCAGTGAAAAAAATATTTTTTGCCAAATTAAACTTTTTTTATTTTTAAAAATTCATAAAAAAGATTTTTTACAGTTTTACATTTTTATCATAAGTAGGAATAAACTAAGCCACATATCATGAAAAAAGATCAAGAAATTTTGATTTTATTCACAAAATGCAGGTACTCAATTGATAAAAATCACAATTATTGTTTATGTATTGTATGAAAATCGCAATTTTGGTCAATTAAGTTCCATCACTTAACTGTCAGTTAAGTCGACATTTGTACATCGATTTTAGCTAGCTTTTTGTTAAATGATAAATGTCTAAAGTTTTCGCCATATTAGTTTTTTTTATGAATTTTTGAAAACGATAAAAAAAATGTTATTTTGCATCAAAAAACTAAATTTTCGCCACAAATTTCTGAATAACTCCGAAACAGTGAAAATTAAAAAAAAGCTATATACATACAAAGAAAAAACTAAATTTTATTTTCAGTAAATAAATTCAATGAATTAAAAATGTTTTGTCTAGCAACGGACCTACAAAATAGTTAACTGAATTAAAGGAAAACTTTTACTGGACTTTGCGCAATATGTCAAACAATATATTTGTCTGATTTTATAAAATAATTTTTCTAAAAACAAAATATTTAGCGAAGAGAACAACAATAGTTACTGGATTTTTTGTAATATATCAAACAAACGTTTTGTCTGAGTCAGTAAAAACTTTTTTTTTAATATTTTTAAGTTTTAAAGAATAACATCATCACCAATTAAGCATTTTTGAAATTTCTCTTTGTTAAATGTGTTCAACTCTGTATGTTTATCCAAAGACTTAAAAAAAGAATGATAATTGACGCAACAACACTAACAAATTGGTTTATTCAGAAACCTTCAGTAAGGGGCTATTAACGTATTACGTAACGCTTGCTTGGGAGGAGGGGGGGGGGGAAGGTTAAAGATTTGTTACGGATTAGATAATTTATACTGAAAACTTAGCAAAAAGCGTTAAGAGGGGATGTGTATAGAAAGTCCGAAAATAGCGTTACGTAATATGTGAATTGCCCCTAAAAAACTTAATACAATTTACAATTGATACTAATTGTATAAAATCTTACATCGTTTTCCTTTTGCCATCGTTGTTGTTATTTATGTATATCTCGTTATGGGGATTGTTTTTTACAACACAGAAAACTGGTTTTTGTTTTTGGTGTTTGCGTCCTCAATAAAAGTCAAACAAAAAATTCACTGAATGTGAGGAATATTTACTGAAAATTAAATATTATTTAAAAAAAATTTGTTTGAAGTTTTTTTTGTGATAATTTTTACTGTGTATGTGTGACTTAAAGATAAGTTTTCCGCATCTTTTGGTGGTTTATTTATTCAAATCAGACAAAGTCTTCCCGAGTTAGGGTAAAATACACAGATATACCTAGTGGAAGTATTATTCATGTCAATTAAAAAAATCTGTACATGATAGATAAAAACTGAAAACAAATTTCTGTTTAGCGCATTAATATGTGTATATTCCGCATATTTTTATTTAAAGACTTGAAATTTGTACTTTTGCAGACCAATTTAATACTTACCACTTTTTCTACTCAAAGACCGAAATTCTTAAGACGGAGAAAACATGTTCCAAAAACCTCTTTTTTTACAAAAATTGCCACCCTATCGCTGTTCACTGTGTAAATTTCCTTTAAAAAGAGGTCAAGCTTAGACAAGGTTGGAAGGAAAGACATTATCTCGTTTGACGCGATTTTTTACGCTACTTGTTGATAGCTTTATTTTCAAAAACTGCCAAAACCGATGAAAAAATATTACCTTTTGGGGAAAAACCCCGAAAATTGTACTTTTTTACATGTTCCATGTTCAGATAAGTGTAACATTTAAACTTAACAAGTCATCGTTTTGAACATTTCTGCATTTGCTTATAAGCTTTGGTGTTAGCTTTGGTGTTTTTTTTTTTTTGAAAATTTTTAGCCAATCGGTTAGTGTACCACATCAAAAAATCTTATTAAAGGTCGCCCGAAAATTAGAAAAAGAGTTATCGCAATAATTTCTGATCCCAATTGTGATATTCAACACATGTAAGCCTTTTTTGGTATTATTTTTAAAAAAGTAAATGTCTGAAATAGCCTACTATAGGGATCCGTACAAGATTCCTCTTTACTTTAGGAAGCCATGCTCTCACATCTTTCCTATATGTATGTGAAATTTCATTGATATATTTTGAAGGGTTCAGGAGCTACCGAATTATTTTAAAAATGAAAAAATCTTAAACCACTGCTAAAAGGTCCATAATACATATGTGCATATACATTAAGGTGGGTAAAAAAAAGTTGCAACAGTTACCCCTTAGAATCAAAGATATCTTTCTAAAGCAGTAAATATTTTTAACCACGTCCCGAAATATAGCGCTTTTAATTTTTTACAAATACGCCGCCATTCCGACTTTATGATTTCATCATGTCGTATATCATTGTTTATGGCTTGACTGCGGCTCATTTTTTCCTCGGCTGGCTTCTTAATTCGATATAAAACTCTGGACACCACTTACGCTATCTTGGTTATAGACATATCTTTCATTCTATGGTGTGACTAGCACATCTTTTTTTTTGTAAATATGTACGTTCTTTGGAAAAATATATATGGGTGATTCTCATTTCAAATGCCTTTTTCGTGTCCGTTGAAAGTATTGTAAAATATTTCCTAAAATAAACGAATACATATTAAAACATGGCTAACATGATTTATGAGTTAAAAACGACGATAGCGTGTCCATAATACATGCTGTTGATTTTTCACATTAAAAAAGTATGAATTTTTCAAAAAACAAGATTAAATTTATAACGGTTTTAGAATATTTGTATCTGCTTCTCTTATTTCGCACATAAAATTAAAAAAATAATAAAAATTATATGTTTATTTTTAAGTTGTTTTTGTCCACAGTCTTGTGTATTGAGCGTTACGTCTTTTAGTACGCTTCATAGCTCAGTTTAATTATTAAAATTGCATTAGTAACATACACTGAAATAATAACGTACGTTTGACCTTCTAAACATTTACAAGTTTTGTGAACTTTGTCAAATAGTACTATATTGCAAAACGTTTAATCAATCAATCAATCATGGTTTGTATCTAAAAAAATTAATTGGTAGTTATCGATATGTTAAAATACATCGAAGCTTATACATATGAATTAAATTAAATTGAAGATATAATGTGTGCTCTGAAAATATATTGAATTCGTATAAAAATGTATTGAGCGTTACGCAACAAAAATTTTTATATTTAGGGTAGAAACAATATTAATAATATTATCTGTTTTTTGACTTTTTTTGCAAAATTTCTGAATTTTATTGCAAAATTTTAGATTTTTTTTTGCAAAAAATGTTGCTTTTACTGCGCTATGGGTTTTTATATTTTCGAGGAGTGTATTAGCTAGGTCGTATTTTGCTAGGAATAGTTATTTTAATTTTACATAACTTTTAACATTCTTGGTCGATTTTATTTAAATTAGTCCTATTTGAAAGAAGAGTTAGCCTACTTTTTGCTTATGTATTTAAAAGATACACGTTTTTTATTTTTCGATGTGAGTCCATGTCAAAAATGAAAAAAAGGTCATAACTTTTTATTTTGTCCTGCTATTAAAATAATTTTTGTTTTTAGAGGGTTAATTGATTTAGTGTATTGTTTTCACAAAAATCATCCCAGGAACAACCGCAAAAACAAATGTAACACTCAATACACAAAACTGCTTTAAAACTAAAAAATTTTGTTTATTTCAAAATCCATTGAGTGAGGCAAAAACTATAATATGAATCCTAAGTTCTCCTATTTCATTTAGCTATTCTTATTTATTGCTTTTACGCCACAACGTGGGCGCATAGTGCCAAATTTCATTTAATCATATTGGTTAAAAAAATTTATAATGATGTATGATGTTGGTATGAAATAATAATCTTTAAGTTATTTTCTATTCTTAAAACTTTAAGTTGACATAATATTCTGGTTATCAAAAACAACACGCAATTTAACTTGCACAATCACGAAAATTTGCATGAAAATGCATTAAATATGAATTTACTTTATTATATACCTAAAATAAAACAATATAATGTCACAACCGCTTGACAAATTATGGCCAAGAAATTTTATCTTGCTATCACAATTAATGCAGCAACAGCGATAATAGCAAAATCACTAACAAAAATACCAACAAGAATGGCTTAAATGGTAAACAGCAACAATGCCATTCTTATCAACCTATAATTTTGCACGTGGTTGAAATATCAAAAGCAGCAGCGCTGGCCAAAGAATGAAATGCAGTGCATAACAAAAGACTTGGAGAATGAATGAAATAAATACAAGTGTGCATTTAATTTAACAAAAACAAAAAAACGGAGGAAAGCACTCAAACAAACAACCGAGCAAGCGACCAACATAAGTTAAAGCAATATGAACAAGTAAACAGAGCAGAAAGCCACAAGCCAATACACATTCCTTTAGATAAACTGAATTCAGATATGAAAACTCAAACATGTCCAGCGGCAAATCGAAGGAGTAAAAAAGCCTTCTATAAGGCCTTATTTAGCAGGCTCTAGTACTTTCACTCCCATTGCATAATCATATATTTTTTACACGCTACGTTATTGCGGACCAAGGACTTCCTCGACAGAGCAGGCAGACCTTATTGAAGGCATTCCTTAGCAGGCCCATTTGCAGGTTATACATCGCATGCCTGATAGATGGCCAGGTCTGGGAAGGTCTGTTAGGAATTAAATGGAGGTAAATTTTTTTATCTGGGTATTTTTATAGCGGCTTCTGTATTTTTGTTTATCATGATTTTTTATTTCGAACTCTTTTTCATCCAAAGTAATTTTTTTACATATGAGGCTAAGTTTCGTGTATTTATTGAAAAGGAATTGGACATGTACGATACCTCGCTACGTAAATTTCAGTCTTTTATACAAATTGTTAGCGAAAAAAGAATACAAGAATGTTTGTTATTTCTAAAAAAAAAAATCTAAATATATAACACTCTTTCCAAAAGAAGGGAGAACGAATGTATATCGGATCTTTTAGGAACGAGTGTAAAGGTGTATCCTAAGAAGGCAGAAAGGAACTCGTTTTGGATCTCATTTAAGGTCTTTTAAGGCCTTTTAAAAGTGAGTTCCTCGTAAGTTTTATCGCTGGGTACCATCACAAGCGCGTGCATATATAAATGGATGTGTCAGTGTGGGTAAACACATACACAATTTGTGCATGAAAATGGATTAATTTGTACATGTATGTAACATTTTGTTTGCATAACCACCTTGCAGTTGGAACAATTGCAATAACAAACCTTGAACTGCCTAAATATATTTTTATAGAATTTGTCTTACTTGGGATGAAGGCCTGGCCATTTTCAAGACTTTAAGCCATCATTAAAGTTTAACATAATTAATTATATCGGTTTACTTAAAAGTTCTTATCAAGTTGTTCTCCCGCACATTTTTAGAGATTATTAATCTCCGAAATTTGCCATAGTGTTATTTCTACGTGAGTCTAGCATAGCGTAAGTTCGGGTAATGTGGCATAGGGACATGATAACTGTACTAATCTTAATAGTTTGATGCTTTCAAAAAGTTAAGAGTGCGTTAGAATATTAAATTTTTGCACATTATGAAAATAGTCGTAAAAAATAGGAGCTACCGTGTGGCTGACTGTTTTTGCGCTATTTTAAAAATATAGTTTTTTTTAACAAATGTTTTAAACTTCATTATTTTGGTTTATTTCATGTTACATAGTGTACATTTTTTATTCAATAAGGGTAAAAATGAAAATTTTCGACATGAAAACAAGAGTTTGAATTTTTCACCTCTCTGATTTAACCTTTAAGTACGGACGTATATTTTTTTCATATATCAGCTTGGCGTGGGCTCTCACAGACTACTGCATATGCTGGGACACTTGGACAGCAAAAATTGTAAAACTGGCACTATTTTATGATTAAATAGATCGTAAATTAAACAATTAAAGGTAGAAATAACTAGCTTTTGTTTTAAAGAACCTTCTATAGATACAAGATTTGACAGACATGACATTTTAGTTTCCTTTAACATCAGGTTACTTTTAGTGGTTTTGTTTTTAATTTTTTTGCAATAGCATTAACAAAATTTAACATTATTCTTGAATTTTAGTAATAATAATATAATTTAAATACAAAAAAAGATCTTCTAAAACATGAGAAAAAAAAACTGACAAAGGGCCAATATTAGGAAAATTATTTGCAATCCTTTGAGCATTGCAGACTATTGGCTTATCGCATGTCACACATGTATACGCTACCTTTCTGTGTTATGTTGGCGGACAAGAACGGCATATATCACTCCCATTCTGTTTAAATTCTTGAGGTTGAACTTCTTCAGTGGGTGTATCTTCACCCGAAATATGCTCTAAACTCATCCTTTATATGTGTTCATGGGGACATACCTCATCAGAACTTTGAATAAGTATAACTTACCTAAAATAAATCGAACAAAGCAACTTTCTGTCAATACGGCTGTTTGACAAATAAATTCGAAGCTACAGAGAAGCTCGGATCTGTAGTAAAAGGGAATATAATAAGAATTTGGAATTAAAAAACATGAAAGGTCTGTGAGGCCCCATGTCCATATGCACATATCTTCTGCTGCCATCTGCGTGTAACATGGCGAAAAATTATTCTAATACCTTTTATGGTTTCTATTTGATAGACCTCTAAACTTAGGCATCTCGGCCATTTTTGAGAAAAGTTCGTCATATTGAAGATTGAATAATTTTATAACACATCATCGGATATAAATGAAATTGAAGTCATTCGAAGAGATCCAGTATCCTCTTAACGAGTACTTATTAAATAGGTATAGCTTCCTGCTGATAGTGCGTCTAAAATGTCAAAGTATATTTTATCCTTTTACCATTGAGGGTGCTGTTGGCTGAGTAGTTAGCGCGTTTGACTACAAACCTTGACGTCTTGAGCTCAAGACTAGTTTTAGGCAAGCCAACAACACTATACGTTTTTCTCATGTGCATTGATGTGTTAAAGTGTTGGTAGTTGTTGGACTGTTAAAGTGATGAAGGCATAGCACTGATCACTTTGACAGTACCGGCAGCGATTAATACTAACATATCCTAATGCACTTCACAGCACCCTCCTTCGTCGGTATTGTAGCAGAACCGTCGTCGAAGTAAAAGAACTAATAAAATGGCTAAATAGCTTAAACACCAGACACCAGAGGGTCTTGCAGCACTGCTCTACAAAAAAAAAAACGCGCAATAGCAGGGTTGTAAATTAATTAAGCTTTCTATCTCTCTTCCACTTCATCACCTGTTCTCTATACACTATCCCTTTCCCAAAGAAGGTAACACATTAGTTAATTAACTGGTTAGCATTAATTGCCCGATTGTGTCGCTTCTCTCTAAAATATTTAATTTATATATACTGAAAAATAGTATTTTAATTTTCTTTATTTTTTTACACTCTGACATGTTTTTATTGTGTAAAATTTTCAAATCAAACTCAAACGTTATAGTTGTTTCTTTATGATAACTTGATAATTACTATGAAAATTCTATAAGAAATAATAATAAAGAAAACTTATTAATATGATTATTTCAAACGTATTTGCTTTGTGAATCCAAATTCATTATTAGGCTAAGGTTCGTAACGTTATATTCAGAAAA
Organism: Panzeria rudis; assembly: GCA_956483635.1. Lineage (NCBI taxonomy): Eukaryota > Metazoa > Arthropoda > Insecta > Diptera > Tachinidae > Panzeria > Panzeria rudis. The sequence goes on from OY101447.1 coordinate 142,198,966, forward strand.
AATTGGGCTTGATTAATATTCCAAGGAAGAAGGGACAAATTAACATCAACTTAATTTTTTAACGTCCACAGCAGAACAAAGTAGCGCCGTTTTCGGAAGCCGCTACACTTCCATCGTCAGTGCTCACGTGTATTTGCTATCACCACTTGTCAGGTGGCTCTGTTGAAAGTGATTTTAATTCTTATATACAACTTTTTCGTGAAAATTGAATACGAGAATTAAATCACTCTCAAGCTGATATTAAAGTGCATTTTCCCAGCGTTGCCATCGGTTTATTTTTCTTCATTCCCATTTTTCTGATATTTGTTCTACTCAAGACAAACTTTTTTGGTTTGATTTTATACTTAAGTATATATGTATTAAGTTGATGTTAATTTTTCCCTTGTTCCTTGGAATATTAATCATGCCCAATTCTTTCTGAATATAACGTTACGAACCTTAGGCTAATAATCAATTTTGATTCACAAAAACAACTATTTGAATACATTAAGATTTTTTGTAAAAAGTAATTTTGAAAATAGCATAGCTTTATTAGTAATTTAAATATCATTTAAAAGGCTCAAGCTCACGTTTTTGAAATCTAAGACAAGGGCATCGCTATTGAAAAAAAAATTCCATCTGGAAAACTTTACACAATAAAGACATCTCAATTGTCTACATTGTTAAAAAATAAAGAAAATTAAAATACCATTTTTCAGAATATTTACGGAGACTTTGACATTTTAAACGCACTTGTAGCAGGAACTTTAGCCTATTTATATTCGTTAAGAAAAGACTGCAACCTTTATCAATTTCGTTTATAGCCGATGATGCGTTCTAAAGTTATTCAATTTTTAATATGACAAACTTTTCTCAAAAATGGTCGATATGTGCAAGTATAGAGGCCTATAAAAGAGAAACTATAAGAGGTATTAAAATAGTTTTACGCCATGTGGCGCGCATACAATAGTAGAATATATAAGCCGAATTTCATTAAAATCAAAGAGGATAAACCTCCAGACCGTGTCGTAAATTTTTGTTTTTACCCAAAATTAGTATGGTATAGCCAAAAGTGGGTGGCATGTAGTAACGTCCATGGAAATAAAAAACATAAAAAAGGAAATAATGTCCATGTACCGAAAGCGGGCCTTGCAAGCAATCTTTACTGTGCAATACTATTTTCATGTATTTTATTTCCATTTTTGATGGAGATTATTTCCTCTTCAAGGTGGACATTATTTCCATGGACGTCATTGCATGCCAGCTAACAGCCGCTAAAGTAGTATACTGTATCACTTTACGTAAAAAAATTGACAGCGGTAGAATGTGTTGTATACCACATTATCAGAGCATAGTATACCACATTAAATGTCAATTTTTCTTAAATGGTTTGTTTGTGGATTTTTTCACTTTTTCTCACATTGCTCTGAAACTTGGACTTCAAAGACTTCATACAGCAGCTGAGATCTATTTCAATTAAATCAAGTTTTTAAAAAGTATAGCTAAATGCAAAATAGGTATACCACATTACCCGAATTTACTCTATAAAAAATGTTTTAGTCCAATCCTCGTATCTTATGCAAGCATGTATGTTTATGTCTAATGACACACGGAACCTAAAGTCACTCATTGTTTATTGCAATTTGTTTACACTTTCTTTCACCCAAGAGGAAATGATTGCAGAAATAAAAATCATAAGGCTTGTTAAGGCAATAAACGCATACTATAACAAGCAATTTTAAACAGCTAGCGATTCAAGGATAAATGAGGGAATTGGGCTCGTAATATTACTGTGCAAATACAGCAGTTGAAGTTGAAAGTAAAAGAAAAAACTCTTGGAAAACAATAATGTTCATAAGAGCGTACAAACGTAAATTACATTTTAATTTTTACAATTTAGCTACGGATTATAAATCAGTTATTTTTCACGCTTTTACCCTGTGTTTGCCTTTGGGTGGAATGTGAGAAAGTTTTGTGTTGTGTTTTAGAAAATGTTTGCCTTCTTCCTTTTTTGTGTAACTGCCAAGTGCTTTAAAGTTTTTTTAATATGGGCTAACAAATTTTTTTTTTTAATTCACATAAAATAACTTTTGTAACATATTCTGACATTTGTGGAAATAAAATGGGTGTTTGTCTTTTCGGCAGAGAGCAATTTTACAGATCTCGGTTGTTTGGGAATTAGTTTGGCTTTGAAATCAATCCATCATAAACAAAGATTGCAAATTGTTCAAATTTGTTTTAAAAAATATGGGTCTACTCAAAAAAACTTGTTGGACATTCAATTTAACATATTCTGTGATAGACCATACTTCGGGTTAAACAGCGCAATTGGAATGATGGAAATCTGGGAAACGTAATAAATATATAATTTTATATACACAAAATCGCTGTTTCATTTGCCTTATAGGCCGCTCCTTGGGACATTTTCCAAGAAGGCGGGCAAATGACTATAACTTTTGATAGAATTATACTTTTTACAGCGGTTTGTTTTTGATTGCTAGAGGACATTTTAGGCTTCAAGGTAAAGTATTAACTTTTAAAATCGAGTCATATGAGAGCACAGCTATAAGGGTTTGGAAAAGGTGTTTTGAAATTTAAGGCGATAATACCCAGCAAAAATATCCGTCTACCGGAAGCTGGTTTTGTAAGGGATAGGGATGATTTTTGTATGGGATGTCCCACATGGTAGATTTCGAGGTATGATCTTCTTTCTGCGCATCCTAGATGCATTAACCTCATGACTTTTTTATGTGTATATAATTAAAAAAAATTGTTTGCTCTTTATATGTTAAACAAATTTTCCTACACCTGGATTAATTGTTTTTTGGCCATTATTTTATTTGATTTATATATTCTATTTTATTTATGTTTTAAATCGTACAAATACAATTTCAAACTATATTGAACTACAATTTACTATTATTAAATAATTGTTGTTCGCGTAATAAATCAGAAATTGATACTAAGCTACCGACCCACAGTTTTATTTTCTTTCTCAATTTAATGGAAGAATTACGCATGCAGGAACTCCGTTGGAGGGAACTGGGGTCTGCAACCGAAGGTGGTAAACTGGATTTACACAACTGTTGTCAGACCGGTTGTTTCCTATGGCTGTGTGGTCTGGTGGGAGACGTTGTGGAAAGAGTCATAGGAGATTACTTGCTAAGGTGCAGAGGTGCGCCTCTCTGAGCATCACAGGAGCCCAGAGGAGCACACCTCAAGCTGCCTTGGATGTCATTCTTCATCTGCTTCCCATAGAGGATTTTGTAATGAGAACGGCAGCAAGGAGTCTCCTAAGACTATTAGAGGCAGGGTTGGTAAGGACAGGAGTAACAGGTCACACAGCAATCCTAAATGAGATCAGTTTTAGCGGGGGGGTCCCCATAACTCATGGGTTCACAGACTCTAAGGTTGCTGAAATTGATTTTGGGAGGACACCCTCATTAGTGATTCCGGATAGGGACTTTTGGGTCGAATCTGATAGGCTTTATGAGGGTTGTGCGGTTTTCACGGACGGGTCCAAAATGGGAACAGGCACGGGAGCTGCAGTCTATATTTTGGGGACGGGCATTCGCAGGTCTCTTAGGCTACAAAACGAGTGTAGCGTTTTCCAAACTGGGATCCTGGCGATCCTCAGGGCCACGGAGATAGTGGCCACAGATATGACTGAGGGCGAGGAGGTGACCTTCTACGTCGACAGTCAGGCGGCGCTAAAAGCATTGAAGGGACACTGTGTCAGATCAAAGCTAGTTAGTGACTGCAGGAGAGCCCTCAACTTGCTCAGGGACAAATATAGTGTTAGATTATGTTGGGTTCCTGGCCACTGCAATGTTGAAGGAAATGAGACAGCTGATGAGCTGGCAAGATTAGGGTCAGCGTTATATGTGGAATTATGTGATAGATCGGTTAAAGTACCGATCGGTCATTACTATAGGGAGCTCAGTGAGTAAGTGTCGAATTGGGCCAACCGTTCATGGGGGAGCAGGGAGGATTGTAGAGTCTCGAGGGCCATGTGGCCAAAGGTTGACTTAGGCAGAACCGAACTGTTACTGAGTACGAATAGGAAGGTGATAGGGGTCTTAATAGGCGTATTGACTAGTCACTGCTCGGTCAGGGCGACGACCAGCATTTGGGAGATTGGCACTCCAGATTTTTGTAGGATGTGCGATGATGAGGAGGCACCAGAAACTATTGAGCATGTTATCTGCCATTGCCCGAGGCTGCAACGACACAGGCTTAGGTGGCTTGGCAGACATTTTCATGAGAGTATTAGTGATATCGCGAAGTGTGAACTTGAGGATATCACGGGCTTCATTATGGGAATAAGGTGGTTGAATGGCGGATAGCAGGATGCTCCTTTTCTGGGTTTTCATAGCGGGTATGAATAGAAGGGAATCACAATGGATCCAACTGGGTCTCCGAGTGGATGTGCGGCATATCACTACCCTTCCTAACCTAACCTAACCTAATGGAAGAATGAAAAAATCAAATTAAGAGGTAGAAATCACACTCGCATCTATATTTGTATTCACGTAAGCGAGAGAGGATGCACTATAACAAATATAAGTTGAATAAAAGCTTCGGATTTAAAAAACATGAAAAAACGTAAAGAGCCGACCAACTGCGTCGTGTGTACGGCAGATGAGATGCACTGTGTGCTTTAGCGCACATCTGAAGTAGAGATGGACGTACGAAACATGCATGCCCAAAATTTTCAGAACAAGAACACGACACAACACGCACGAAATCAAATCCAAAAACAAATTTTTTTTATATTCAAAGACAAATTTGTCTTCTATTTCAACGTTTTATTTATGTTTTATTTATATTTTTATTTATATATTTTTATTGAGAAACAGTAACTCATCAAGATTTTCACTCAATAATCTTGTGTGACAAGCTTCTGCATTCATACATATTTTAATCTGAAAATCGTTTCGTGTCTTTTCGTGTCAGGTTTGCTCAACACGAACGGAATCAGATTTTTTCACGAACACTTCGTGTTGAGTCGTGCGTTTTCGTGTCACGAAAAAAAAAACACGGTACGCGCCCATCTCTACCCTGATCCCTTCTTATTAATCTTACTGCTTCCTTGTACGAAATTTATTTTTGCTGGGTAGATATTAACACGGCAGCACTCAATCTTACGTCGATTTAGTTCAGTGGAGCTGAAGAATATTTCAATAAATTAAGAAGTAAAGTTGTTAAAAAAATTATAAAAAAATATTGGTTCATGATATTAGCACCATTTTTGGTTCATGTATAAATAAAAGCATATAAAACAATGATATTTGATATTATTAACTCAAAATCGACAAAAGTGGATGTTCGCGCTTATTCAGGAAAACCACAGAGTTCTCATTATTTTTTTTAAAGTCTTTAGATAAACAGACAGAGTTGAATACATTTAACAAAGTAAAATTTCATAAATGCTTAACGGATGATGATTATACTACTTAAAACTTAAATATATTAAAAAAGTTGATACTGACTTAGACAAAAAGTTTGTTTGATATATTACAAAAAAAATCCAGTAAATATTTTTGTGTGATTCAGTAAACTGTTTTGTTTATAATTTGTAGGTATTTTTAGACAAATTATATTATAAATTCAGACAGAAATATTATTTGATATATTTCAGAAAATCCAGTAAATATTTTTGTTTGATTCAGTAAATTATTTTCTTTAAAATTTTTTAGTATTTAAAAACAAGTTTAATTGATTTGTTGTGGCTAGCTAATCTATTATATGCCGGCATTTCGTTGGGTGCTAATGCCAACTCATCAGTAGATATTTAAACAAAAATTAGTTTAACATTTTTTGTGCTCCAATTAAGGATCTATCAAAAGTTAAGTCGATGAACCATAGTAGAAAAGTTTTCAAAACTTGTAAGCTTATAGTTAGACTCTCAACCATGAAAGCATAATCATAATACAGAAGCAATACACAAGTTTTTATTAAAAAAACACAAAACTTATAGAAACGAACAATGGAACAAACAATTTCTATTCGTTACTAATCTGTTTATTTTTCTTACAACCTTTATACAATTAGTCAACCTTTACTGGAAAATAAATGCATTTATAAAGCAAAAGAAAAATAAACCTCTTATTTACAAAATGTTTTTATTCGAATTATTTTATAATATCTCGAATAGATACAATATGTAAATATTTGTAGAGAAACTATTTTATAGATTTGGACAATTTGTTCACTGAAATAACCGGATTTTTTTCAATGAAATTCTTGAGACATTTTTGGTCTGCATTTACAAATTTCTTTTTAGTTCACTTTATATACAAAATATTTAACAATTCATTGAATTTCTTTACTGAAAATGAAATTAAATTTTTTGCTGTGTAGTGGTTAAATTCTCATAAGCAAAAAATTTATATAAATAAAAATTCCAATCAAATTCAAAGGAAGCCACGTAAGAAGTAGTGAAAGCAGAGTACGCACGACCACTGACGATGGAAAGCATATCTGCTTCCTAAAATAACGCCGTTTTGTTCTACGGTGTATGGTTCAAATTAAATTGATGTTGATTTTTCCCTTGATTCTTAGCCTAATAGTCACTTAGTTTTCAAAAAAATATTTTGTATTTCATGCTATTAAGCAAGTCTGAAATACAAAATAAGTAAGATTGTTTTTTTGACTTGGATTAAATTTACATGATGAAATATTTCATGAAATTTGTGGCATGAGACATTCTTTATTTGCTAATAGAATAGACGGGGAAGCAAATTGAGTTGAACAAGTGGTAGAATATAAAATTTCCGTTGGTTTTTGTCAACTTTCTCTGCCAAATTTGCTTTCCCATGCTGGCAATAAGCACATAAAAAAATTTCATGAAGAAGACTTCATGAAATATTTCATCGTGTAAATTTGGTCTTGCAATTAGAAATTACTTTAAAACATTTCGTAATCTCCATTAAATAGAAATATGTATTGTTGCCTGCAACACGAGATTTTTTTCAAGTCTTGTTTGAGGTCGTGCATTAAAAAGTTTGCTTGCTCATGAGCGTTTACATGCCTAATCTAAATAATTCTATTAAAGTTTATCATACAAAAATATTCCAAATAATAGTTCCATGTCACTCTTCAATCTCTTCATAATGTCTGCTTAGCATGAAAAATATTTAAAAAATAATAAAAACAAAGATTAGAAAGTAAATGAAATTTACATTAACAGATTGTTTAAGCTTGAGTACATTTTGCGTCCATTAATATTTTGTTTTCGGCAATTATAAAAGACTTAAGTTAAACAACAAAATTAAATAGAATGGTTTTCGTGGCAATACAAAAGAATTTAGCATAAATGAAGGAAAACAGAGCAGAAAAAAAATCAGAGGGCAACTGTTGCAACGCAACGCTGACCAAACCAACGATCAAAAACGAAACGTGGTCAGAAAGTTTAAACTAATTTTGTTAAAAGCTTTTAATGAAACATTTTGGAAAAAACCAAAAACAAAAATTCCTCAAACACGGTCTCATATACAAATTATTCTGACACACACTTCAAGTTTGTACTTGTATTGTTAGTAAAGAGAATATGCGGGCAAAATGCTTATTATTGTACAGGATGTGCACAGAATGTACGCTAACATATATGTGTGTTTAAATGTTATGTGTAAATATAAGCGAATTGAAGTATAAGTCTATAATGGTATTCTTTTTATTTCGTTGTTCACAAACGTTAGACGCAAATCGTTTGAGAGGTCAACGATAAGGCACAAAACACAAAAGAGCTGAAATTAACCACAAAAAGTCAAGCCGTAACCACTGCCAAAGCGGCTGACAATGGCGAAAAATCTTTTCAGGCAACCAAATGAAGAATAAAAGAAAAGAGTATCCAACAGCACCAGCAACAACAAAGAAGAAAAGCTACACTTAACATTTACACTTTTAGTTATTATAAGAGCCAAGTGTGGGATTTTTAAATAAACGCATTATAAATATATACGAGTACATACAACAAAGTCACACACAAATGTTTTTCTTAGCGTACGGCAGCCAGAGCTAAAAAGCTAAATATAATGATTTAATTTCCGATGTTAGCTAGCAGCTATTCTAAACGGCAACACCAAATAGCGATGGTTAACTACAAAGTAATAACAGAGATTATCCGAAGCATTAATAATTTGGTTGTTTAAATCATTTATTCGTAACAGAAATGAAGGAAGAATGTGAAGGATAAGCAAACGTTTTCCAAACATGTGGTACTTTGGAAAAATAATTAAGGAAATTTTGCAGATTAATGTAATTACTTAACTTAACTTTCGTTCTCAATAGACAATAATGAACCTAACGACTCAATTATTTATTGTGGTTAAATTGGTTTTTAATCTAAAATGATTTTAATTATGCCACATCCCGTCTTAATTTATGCAGAAGGAATTGGATACATGATGGAATATAGCTACACTGTTTTCGAAGCCTACAATAAATAATTATATCCTAATCAGTACACAGGTAAAGTTATTTCAGTACAGTTCAATAATTTTATATATTTAAATGAGAAAGGTAGACTTATCACATATAAAAATTTACAAAATTATGTGCAGTCTTAAAACAGTGATTCAGATTTAAAAAACTAAAAATCTTTTTAAAGACAAAGGGAAAAACGATGTTCTATAGTATTTTATGCATACAAAATTTGTTCAATGCTATAATATATATAAATTTTTTACATGTAGTACACATCCTCCTGAGTAGGTCAACATCGGCGTAATTAGCTCTAAATAATTTTACTGATACTTTGCTTCTGAGAAAGTTCCCAGAGATAACCAAAATTGCATTTTTATGGTTTTGCCCATGAAATCCACATTGGGTTCAATGCACATAAAATGCTTTGGCAAATAAATGGATACACATAAGACTTTCTAAAAGTTGTATTTGTTTTTCAATATAACCTTTGGGACTTTAGAATATATGGTCTAAACTCAAAACTTTGCTGCAAAATACGTCGAATTCGAAAGGGTTTAGTGTCAACAAAAATTTTCAATTAGATAAAATTATTCTTTAAAACTATGAATGTGAAGATATCTCTTAGACACACATATAATAATTATATGTTCCTGCAGAAAAATGTTTAATAGGGAATGGAGTGGTGCTGCTATTTTGTGCAAAAGTTGTAAAAAATTCAACACATTTTCAATCTTAAAACCAAAAATTTTATAATTCTCAACTCAGTAGGAATATTTCTACCAATTTACTTAAAACTATTTTAAATTTTGATGTTTATTCTAACAATAGGTTGTTATTTGGTTCTGATATATTGAAAATACTAGATCTAGGTTTTGCAAAATTGAGATATTTTAGCTATCAAATGAGTATGCCTCGTTAAGTATTAGGGAAAAGTAAACAAACTTTCCTTAAGAATCTTAGAAGGGCTACACAGAAAAAATCAGTTTTTAATTTCAAACACCAAATTCCCAGAATCAGGTGTAAATTTGTTTAACTTAGGTCCTATAAAGAAATTTGTAAATTCTAATGCACAAATTTTTAATAATTTGTTTGAAAAAAATCAGGTTTTTTCAATTAAAAATTGTTTCCAATCAAAAAATGTTTTACAAAGATTTAAAAAACAAATCAAACAATTTCATAATTTTATCATGTTGCCCACGTTGGCAATAGCAAAAATGAAATGAAATAATAAGTCAAACAAAATTACACGCGTGACAGTATTTTTTTTTACCACTATATACCCATTAATCTTAAGACAAAACATAGTCAAACTGCCTACTTGACTTTTCATTTCGTCATCTTTTTCCCTTCTAAAGGACTTAACATTTTTAATGAATGCTTATTTTAAATAATTTTTTTAATATTAGTATCTAATATTTGGTACCAAATAAAAAGTAAGGCTCTGTAGAATTTTGTAAAAATATATACTTCAGTTCACCTGAACAAAAATATTTAAAAAATTTCCTTTTAAAAATATATCCTTCCATAGTGGTCATTAACATTTTTTTTAATTATGTTGTTGCTCTATAAGATTTTGCAATTTTATGATTTTACCTCTCATAGCTCAAAAGTTGTGGATGTTTCTTTGCGGCACAACATTGAGTTTTTTAAAAATTGCACGTAAAAATGGAATATATAAAAAACATCTATTAATTATGAGCCGAGAGCGATAAATTCGTAAAATGTGTGTGCATTTTAGAGTTTATTTTAAGTTAATATATAATTTCATATATTTTTCAAAACAATCAAATGAAGATTTTGAAGAAAATATTAGAAAAATTGTTGCCAGGGACATATTTAAAATTTTTGAAATTTTTGGCATCGAACATGCGACCTTCCGGTTATAAGTTTCTAGTTTATCAACTAAACAACATTGGTTGTTTTTTAATATATTTTATGAGCTGGCGCAATTCTAACCAATCAAATTAGTTAGATTTACCATTATTTTATTTTGAGTGTAAGTGGTAATTGAAAAACATGCTTATCTTCTTATTTTATTAACACATAATAACAAATTATACCTTTTTCAGATTATGAGATAATTACTAAGTAGTAATTTTAATGTGGATAAACAAATACCACACATTACTTTGTAACCCATTAAAATTACTATCGATTATAAAAATGCCAACAGTTTTGGTTAGGTATTTAAGGAATGAAATTTATTTTCATTTTCTTTTTCATAAAAGTTTCACCTTTACTTTACAAGCACTTTTTGCAAAAATAATTGCACCACAGTTAAATTCCTTAAACTTTACTTGTAAATATTAAGTATTTAACAAAGAAGTCAAATAAAACTCTAAACATATTAAAATTGTGTGCTTTGAATTTGAAACAACAATTTATTGAAATGCTCAACACAGCAACAGTTTCCAGATTTGTGTTGCATTTTATTTTATTTTTCATTTCAGAAACTTTTATGTAAAATTTGTGTTGGCAACCTTAAAGGGCCTAATGCATAATGACACCATATGTGTTCGTATGCAAAGCAAAAAAACTTTATAAAAACTTTGCAATTCATAGTCACCCTACCACCAGAAAAATATATTAGGAAACTTTTTTCTTCAACAATAAAAAGTATTAAATGTTGTAAAAAATACTAAATATAATACAAACAAGAATTATTATCGTTTTAAATTCATTAAAATTTGTTTTACAACCTTTTTTTAAATGATTTTCCAGATAAAATTGATTTAGCTAACTGTAAAGTCGTATTTGCTTGGCAACTTAGAGTTTAGAAAGCGTGGCAGTAATAACGATGCACAGTGACATGACAAAAAAAAATTCAAAAGATAAACTATTTAGCCGATTTGCATGAAACAAATTTGGATTAGCGGAACAGTTTTTATATCTGTAGGTGGGGGTTAACCACACCAAGCCACATTTTTTTCAAAATGCTATTTCTATACTGTTGGAATCATAGTTTTTTCCCCTATCGATAGGTGAAATCCAGTAAGTCCTATCTTTCAAGGGACAGTAGCACTGCAATTTTATGGAAGGTAAAGAATATCAAGTCCATTTTAATAAGTAAAGGTCATTTTATATGACGTAATTTAATTAAGGATATGTTAGAAAAAAAATTATATTAGAGTTGTAGAAAAATATTTGGGGCAAGTCAGACTGTTTGCCCTACAGAAAAAGAAGCATTTGAGATTTTAAAATGTTTTTGCTATCTCCTGTAAAATTGCCTAAATGTGACTTGGTATAGTTTACCTCCAGCCCTACAGATATACATACTCCTGATAGATATGAAACTAGCGTCAATGCATCTCTTGAAAATTCGGATCAATGCACCATATCTGTCTCTTGTTCGCTCTGAAAGCTTCCCAACACATAACAAATAGCTACGAAACGCTCAAAATTTATTTACGAAAAGGATCGTTGGGCTCAGCTCAACGAACTATTTCGGCAGTTTAACTGGAACCTATGTTTCCAAGACATTAATATCACTGTCAATGCGAAAATGTTTGAAAGCAATATTTTGCTGAGAATGAAAACTTTCATTCCTGCAAAGCAAATTTAGAAAAAAAATCCTCGGAAATGTCTTTATTTAATCAGACGTCTAGAAATGCAGTTCAGATTTAGACAGATCGAATCCAGTATATGGCGTATTGACAAAAATGCAAATACTCATTCGCTGCCCAAAAGAAGGAAATATTTACGTGCAGCGTCTTTATGCTAAGATATTACTGTTTAGAAGTTCCAGACTTATTACGACTTTTTTTGCTATTTTACACCACTGTGCAATGTCTGAAGTTAACATGTTCATACACTTATACATACACATGCATACATCTGTATAAACATAACATAATAAACAAACGAATCCTAGAAATTTTTATGCACACATGCAGGTTTTTTTCTTAATTGACGTAAACTAAAAACTAAACACTTGTGCCAAAAAAATTTCAAGCAACAACTTGAAAAATAAACAGAAACAAAAGCCGTACTTTCTATCCAGGACAAAAAAGTATTAAAGTTTATGCTCTGGAAAACAGGAAGCAAAAGTTTTTTTAGCTGTAATTCTCTAACCATAAATAAATTTATTATGTTTAAAAAATGTTTTTATTATATATAAAATAACTTATATTGTAGAAGTTTTTGTTAATTTGGAATAGAAATTTAAAGGGCCTTATTGTTATAAATGAGTCTATAATTAATTAATAATTGATTTTTTACTGGACCTAATAAAAACAAATTCAAACAGCAAAATACTTTAAAAATACTATTTTTAAATTTATAATCGCACTATTTCACAATATATATTATACTTTTTTAGTAAAATATTAATTGTTTTATTAAAACAACTACAACTGCACAGAAAAATTTATTAATAAGAAATGTCAAACAAAAGTTTGTCTAAAAACAAATTTAATTTTCAGTAAATGCTGTTTACTGATTTAGTGTATTTTTTGTTTAACTCTTATTTAAGACACAAACATCCAAAAAACAATAACAAAGCCCC